>CM056490.1:19996842-20571842 GCA_029783415.1 Anisodus acutangulus | reverse complement strand
CATATTCTAGATTAATATATGCAATTTCAAAAGGAATATATTATCCATGTTTAATATAATAGTATGTGTGTTTGGTTTAAGTTTATGAATGTCGTCTTTCTTTAAAGATTAAGATTAGTCCAACGGAATTTATTATGTATGTATACATAACTTGTATATTGGTCTTCCTTGCCTCTTTTATTCTTGTTTAAATTTAGAACCGGTTGTGTTAGTATAGATGCTTTCTTCGCTACTTTAACGTACAAAATCTGAAAATGTCATATTCTAGATTAATATATGCAATTTCAAAAGGAATATATTATCCATGTTTAATATAATAGTATGTGTGTTTGGTTTAAGTTTATGAATGTTGTCTTTCTTTAAAGATTAAGATTAGTCCAATGGAATTTATTATGTATGTATACATAACTTGTATATTGGTCTTCCTTGCCTCTTTTATTTTTGTTTAACTTTAGAACCGGTTGTGTTATCATATAGTCTTTCTTCGGCTACTTTAATGTGCCAAAATCTGAAAAAATAATGTCTTAAGTATATGTAGAATAGAAGGCCATGAATATTCATTCCTATGTACATTTAATGTTGTATATTTCGTGTATGTATGTATTAGGAATATTCATGTGTTGATATTTTCGTTCCGTCTACTAATCCTTTTCTTTTCTTTTATTTATATGAAATGCATCGGGAGTAACGAAGAGTCTCGTTATGAGACTCATCATGACTTCGTCCAAAATGAAGAACCACATTCATATTCCTTGCATTCTCCGGCCTCGGAATTTCTACACAAATAGGGCGGGATGACATCATCATCCTCCCTAGTTTCCTCTTTTATTATTATTCTTTAATTTCGTTATTTCTTTTCTTGGGCATGTAATAATTATTTTAATGCTTGTGTGATTGTTAGAATGCTTAGAATAATTAGGCCGCGAATAGATGAATGAATAGGATAGTCTAACTGCCGTTAGTTTATTTCTTAGGATCGTTTTTGGAAATCAACCGCTAGCTTTATTTGTTTAGGACCGTCTTGTGTGTTCCAAACTTAGCCTCTAGTTACTTTGTTCTATTTTTTAGGTTCGTTATGCATGCTTTAATATCTTTCAAAAATAATTTGGCTACCTATTATTCATTTTCTTTAATCCTAAAAAATAAGGTTTGCATTCTCTCATATTTACAACCTTGAAAGATTTTTTCATAAAAATTGCTTCTTTTATTATTCAATTGCCAACTATGTATTTTTCTATATAAAATATAACTTCGGGGCAATGATGAGGCTTAAACCTTTATTTCATCCGAGATCAACATGTTTAGTAGGCGAGGTGAATTATATATTCAAGCCACGACGTGATTATAAGTGATCTTTTCTATTTTACCCGAGAGACCAACACGTTTAGTAGGCGAGGCAATCAAAAATAAACTACATTAGTCATATGTTTGCAGCCACGACGTGATTGGAAAGTTCTTTTCAAAATTTAAGTCTGAGCCCTCCGCAATCAAAACATTCACTGCTTTGAATACGGATATAAAGTTATTTGTATTTAAATGTTTCTAACCGTTTGTTTTTGACAATTATGTGATTAAAGTAAATAACGACGAATTATTCCTGAGTTTATTTATCTTATTTCTTTCTTTAATTCAGCTTTTATCCCGCTTTGTATTGTAATATTATTTATCGCACTTATGTAACTATTGAAATGCTTAGAATAGGCAAACTTAGGATTAATTCATAGGTTAGTTTCAAACTTAGAAATCCATCGCTAGTTTATTTATTTTAGGCTCGTCACGCGTATTCAAGATTTTCAAAACAACTTTTGTCATCTTTTATTCGCTTTATTAATCATTCCGAATAAGTTTATCTTTTGTTAATTTACAATTTCATGATTCCCAAAATTTTACTTCTTTGATAGTATAAATAATTTATTGTCACAAATGCATATTTTTCAAAACTTTACATGTATCTTTCTTTTTATGTTATCTGAATACGCACCTGTATAAAATGCATCATTTACTAATTATTTGCAAACATCTTTTAATCTATTATACTTGTAAAACATGCATTTTTCTAGTAATAATTAACCTGAATTTTACCGGATAACCGCAAGTTAGCGGATCTTAAAGGATGCCTAACCCCTTCCCTTTAGGATAATAAAGAACCCTTACCTAGAATCTCGCTAGTTTCGCAGACTTTAAAATTGGAGTTACATAGCAGCATTTAGTTTAAATATTTAGGTGTCCTAATTCACCGTAAACATAATTAGGTGGCGACTCCTCAATCATTTTACCCAGGAATCACCGAACACGTCCGTGCTCCGCTTTGACCCGAGCGAGGTCAAAATAGGGCGCGACAGCATGGCGACTCCGCTGGGGATTTTTCAGGTTCCTAACCATAGCAAATTCAGGTTAATTATAATTGTGCTTTACTTTCGCTCTTTTTGATGTAATGTTTTGATTTGTTTCCATTACGAAATTTTTTGTATGCATAACTGCTTTAATTTCTATTTTTTTATCGCTTATCTTAAATTGGCATTTCGCTCATATTTCTTCCACTCTGGAAAATTGACACTATCACACACTACACGCTGAGGTGTGTTTTATGCACCCGCAAATTTCTTTCAATCTACCAAATTTTAGGAGAGTTGGCGTATGCGCGTGAGTGTCCAGGACCATCCGGTTGGCACGTAGCCTTCTCACTCGAAAGCAAATCCGCTCGGGAACCTTGAGTCTAGTCACCAAATCTTAGAAAATTTAAGATAGAGCTATACCACCCTTTATTTTAAGTCATGCATACATACACCTTAGGTGGGTCGATCCTTGGTATCGACTCCACAATTAAGAAATCCGCCAAAGATGTCTACGGGTCTCACAACCCAACGACCAATCATCATATTATGTGTAGCGTGATAAGGATAGACTAATCCAAGACTAATCATGACATGTCAAATTGGAAAATGTACATTCATTTTGTCTCATTTCCGACAAAGCATTGTAGTTTAGCAGCTTGGATCAAATCTGTCAGAATCCCGCATATCCGGGCGTTAGGCCCACCTCCCATAAGGGAGGCCCCATGCATATTAGGATGCGCATTTAATTGTCTTACAATCATTTTGTTGTTTTCATCGCTTTCCACTATGTGTATATTATTTAAATCAATAATTACTCACCTTATACTAATTTGGTTTTCTTCATTTTTCAGAGATTCATTTTGCCTTATTTATTTCCCCAAAAGTTGATTCGTGTTGACTAAAAGCGGCAGAGCACCCCATCTGTTATTTCCCAATCATGTCTCGCCAAATTGTATTAGTACTTAATGAAGAAAAAACGCTATTTAAATTGAGGCCTAAATCGCATTTATGCATTCTAATGTATTTTTGCCTCTACCTTTTGAAAGCTTAAAATGACAAATCTGCATTGCTTTTGCTATTATAAAATATGTTTTGTTCAATAATTCTCTTTTCTTTTTTCATCATGCAAACTAATTTATCGGCGGTATATGACATATAATGAAACAAGCAAACAAGCAAGGCTTCGAAGAGTATGAGGAAGACTCGCAACCAGAAGAATTGACAGAGGAATTGGAACATTTTGAGAATAAACCAAAGCCAAATTTAGAAGAAACTGAGGCAATAAATTTGGGGGATGCAGAAAATGTGAAAGAAACAAGAATCGGGCCCATCTGAACGCCCCACAAAGGAAAGAACTGACGGATCTTTTGAGGCAATATATCGACGTATTTGCTTGGTCTTATGACGAGATGCCAGGGTTGAGCACGGATATTGTTTCGCATAGATTGCCTATCGATCCATCCTACCCTCCGGTGAAACAAAAACCAAGGAAAATCAAGCCTGATTTGAGCTTAAGGGTCAAGGAAGAGGTGTCCAAGCAATTCGACGCAAAGGTCATTCGGGTCACAAGATACCCGACTTGGTTGGCCAACATTGTACCTGTGCCAAAGAAAGATGGAAAGATACGAGTGTGCGTGGATTATCGGGATCTCAACAAGGCCAGCCCGAAGGATGACTTCCCTCTTCCAAATATTCACATACTCATTGACAACTGTGCAAAGCATGAATTACAATCATTTGTTGATTGCTTTGCTGGTTACCACCAAATCTTGATGGATGAGGAAGATGCAGAGAAGACATCATTCACTACACCTTGGGGGGTATACTGTTATCGGGTAATGCCGTTCGGACTCAAGAATGCAGGTGCCACCTACATGAGGGCCATGACTACCATTTTCCATGATATGATCCACAAAGAAATTGAGGTCTACGTGGATGACGTTATTATCAAGTCGCGAAGGACTTCAGATCACTTGACAGATTTAGAGAAGTTTTTTGACCGACTGAGGCGGTATAACCTGAAATTAAATCCCGCAAAGTGCGCATTTGGTGTCCCTGCTGGGAAGCTGTTAGGTTTTATCGTAAGTAGAAGAGGTATTGAATTGGACCCCTCGAAGGTAAAAGCTATTCAAGACTTGCCTCCTCCAAAGAGTCGAAAGGACGTGATGAGTTTCCTTGGTCGCCTCAACTACATCAGCAGGTTCATAGCCCAATCAACAGTGATATGTGAGCCAATATTCAAGCTACTGAAGAAAGACGCTGCTACCAAGTGGACCACGGATTGCCAACGAGCTTTTGACAGAATCAAAGAATATTTGTCAAACCCACCTGTCTTAGTGCCTCCAGAACTCGGAAGGCCATTGCTGTTATATCTGTCTGTGTTAGAAAATGCATTTGGATGCGTGCTGGGACAACATGATGAAACAGGAAAGAAGGAGCAGGCCATATACTACTTAAGCAAGAAGTTCACACCGTATGAAGCTCGGTATACTTTGCTGGAACGCACTTGTTGTGCCTTAACGTGGATTGCACAAAAGTTTAGACATTATCTGTCTGCATATACCACTTATCTCATCTCAAGGATGGACCCGCTCAAATACATCTTTCAGAAGCCCATGCCCACTGGAAAGCTAGCGAAGTGGCAAATCTTGCTAAGTGAGTTCGACATCATATATGTCACCCAAAAGGCTATCAAAGGACAAGCATTAGCCGACCATCTTGCTGAAAACCCCGTGGATGAAGAATACATGCCTCTCCGGACTTATTTTCCGGACGAGGAGGTACTGTTTGTTGGAGAAGACATCTCAGAAGAGTACCCGGGTTGGAGAATGTTCTTCGACGGAGCTGCAAACTTCAAAGGGGTTGGTATTGGAGCAGTTTTGATTTCAGAATCAGGTCAACACTACCCAATTTCGGCAAAACTCCGATTTCCATGCACCAACAATATGGCGGAATATGAAGCCTGTGTACTCGGACTTAGAATGGCCGTTGATATGAACATTCAAGAACTGTTGGTTATAGGTGATTCGGACTTATTGATTCATCAGGTGCAAGGCGAATGGGCGACCAAGAACGGGAAGATACTTCCTTACCTGCATTGCGTGAAAGAATTATGCAAAAAATTCAGCAAGATAGAATTCAAGCATATCCCACGAACTCAAAACGAGTTCGTTGACGCTCTGGCAACACTGTCCTCCATGATTCAACATCCGGATAAGAACTACATTGATCCCATCAAGGTGAGCTTATCGGATCAGCCGGCATATTGTTTCAATATAGATGAAGAGTCGGATGGAAAGCCTTGGTACCACGACGTTAAGAGATATCTCAAGATAGGTGAATATCCAGAAGGCATAACCAGTATACAAAAGAGGACACTTAGGAGGTTAGCAAACCATTTCTTCCTAAACGGAGAAATCCTTTATCGGAGGACTCCAGATCTCGATTTGTTAAGATGTGTTGATGCTCGAGAGGCAAGCAGTTTAGTTGAAGAGATACACGGAGGCACGTGCGGGCCTCATATGAATGGCTTCACTTTGGCAAAGAAGATTCTGAGAGCAGGATACTTTTGGATGACCATGGAAACAGATTGCATCCACTTCGTGCAAAGATGCCATCGATGTCAGATTCATGGCGATCTAATCAAGGTGCCTCCTAACGAACTCAATGTGACGAGCTCTCCTTGGCCATTCGCAGCTTGGGGCATGGATGTCATTGGCCCTATCGAACCTGCCGCATCAAATGGACACAGATTTATTCTAGTGGCAATTGACTATTTCACAAAGTGGGTAGAAGCATCGTCCCACAAGTCAAGAATAAAGAAAGTGGTAGTTGATTTTGTCCGCAATAACATCATTTGTCGATTTGGAATCCCTGAGTCGATTATAACGGACAATGGGGCTAATCTCAACAAGATGTCGATGAATGAGATATGCGAGAAGTTTAAGATCACTCACCGCAATTCCACTCGCATCGACCTCGGATGAACGGAGCGATCGAAGCGACCAACAAAAACATCAAAAGAATACTACGAAAGATGATTGATAATTACAAGCACCGCATGAGCATCCGCCTTTTGCACTTTTGGGATATCGCACTGATCAGGACTTCTACCGGGCAACGCCCGTATCTATTGGTCTATGGAACAGTCGTGTTACCGGCAGGTGGAAATACCATCTTTGAGAATTATCCAAGAAGTCGAAATGAACGGCGAAATGGATACGAGAATCGGACGAACAATTGATCTTTGATTGATGAAAAGCGACTGAACGCTGTCTGCCACGGACAACTTTACCAAAACAGAATGGCCAAAGCTTTCAACAAGAAAGTAAAACCAAGGACTTTCGAACCCGGGCAATTGGTGCTAAAACCAATATTCCCGCACCAAAATGAAGGTAGAGGAAAATTCGCACCTAATCGCAAGGGCCTTATATGGTTCACCGGGTGTTGATCGGAGGAGCGTTAATCCTAGCTGAAATGGACGGTGAAGTATGGCCAAAAGCTATCAACGCGATGCGGTGAAAAGATACTACATTTAGGATTTTTACGTGTAATGCATTTCTTGTGTTGTAAAAATTGCGCTCCCAGCGGGATACGCAAAGAACCCATGTCGGGTTCCGCTTCCTAGATGGCAAATTTCCCGAAACACATTTCTTTGTAACCTGAACTACGCCATGACCTGATTCCCTACGGGATACGTGGCGCCACATCGGCTTCGGCCCCATTTTAGAAAATCCTTACAATCCTCTTTTGCTTGTAATGAACTACGTCATGACCTGATTCCCTCATGGGGATACGTGGCGCCTAAATCGGCTTGGTCCCACCATTAGGAAATATTTTCTCCTCTATCTCACGTAAGACAAAATGCACCCATCCGATCACCCCGATAGGGTGCAAGAAATCTACACAAGACTCGGTTGTCCGTTCAAAAGATCGTCATTCTCATATATCAGACACTGGGGCATTTTTTAAGGGATCACTGCCAGAGGACGCCGATAAACATGGAAAACCATCGGCAAACTAAGTCTTCAGCCATAAGAATTTTGGATAAGACGTTTGCTTTTGTTTCACCGCATGTCACTGCTCGACAGACATTTATATATATATATATATATATATATATATATATATATATATATATATGCGGTATTTCTTATAAGCAAATTATTTTTTCAACAAACATTTTTCATCAAAATTCGATAGAATTTTTATGTTTCTATTTTTGCATTTTCTACAAATTGTTTTTGAATGTTTTCATTAACGGCTGGCCAAGACTGGGAAGCAGAGAGGGCTACGGTCCGAGTTAGCGTGACATGCAAATACCAAGACCGGTTACAAAGTCAACGCTAATCAACTCCTCCCAAAACTCATAAATTTATTTGAGTACAGGTTCTTCAGTCAACAAAGCAGGGAAGCCGCAACATTTATGAGCAGATTCGCAAGGGCCTCCGTGATCACAACTCACTACAAGAATCACTTTCCTGTTTGGAGATTGTACAAAGACGTCATGCTAAACTACATGTTCCCAACCGTGTTGTGTCCACGGAGAGAACGGTATTTCGACTTACAGGGTCGCATTCTCATCTACTCAACTTTTGCATCGCTTATGTCCACACATTAACTATCATGGCATGGCAATAGGGCCCTACTTTACCTTACGTCAACACGACGACACAAATCAGGCGCCCACCTTCTAATGCGGGTATGTTTTAAATCAGGCGCCCACCTTCTAATGCGGGTATGTTTTAAATCAGGCGCCCACCTTCTAATGCGGGTATGTTTTAACTCAGCGCCCACCTTCTAATGCGGGTATGTTTTAAATCAGCGCCCACCTTCTAACGCGGGTATGTTTTAAATCAGCGCCCACCTTCTAATGCGGGTATGTTTTAAATCAGCGCCCACCTTCTAATGCGGGTATGTTTTAAATCGTGCGCCCACCTTCTAACGCGGGTATGTTTTAAATCAGCGCCCACCTTCTAATGCGGGTATGTTTTAAATCAGCGCCCACCTTCTAATGCGGGTATGTTTTAAATCAGCGCCCACCTTCTAACGCGGTATGTTTTAAATCAGCGCCCACCTTCTAATGCGGGTATGTTTTAAATCAGCGCCCACCTTCTAACGCGGGTATGTTTTAAATCGGCGCCCACCTTCTAATGCGGGTATGTTTTAAATCAGCGCCCACCTTCTAATGCGGGTATGTTTTAAATCAGCGCCCACCTTCTAACGCGTATGTTTTAAATCAGCGCCCACCTTCTAACGCGGGTATGTTTTAAATCAGCGCCCACCTTCTAACGCGGGTATGTTTTAAATCAGCGCCCACCTTCTAACGCGGTATGTTTTAAATCAGCGCCCACCTTCTAACGCGGGTATGTTTTAAATCAGCGCCCACCTTCTAACGCGGGTATGTTTTAAATCAGCGCCCACCTTCTAATCGCGGTATGTTTTAAATCAGCGCCCACCTTCTAATGCGGGTATGTTTTAAATCAGCGCCCACCTTCTAATCGCGGGTATGTTTTAAATCAGCGCCCACCTTCTAACGCGGGTATGTTTTAAATCAGCGCCCACCTTCTAATGGGTATGTTTTAAATCAGCGCCCACCTTCTAACGCGGGTATGTTTTAAATCAGCGCCCACCTTCTAACGCGGTATGTTTTAAATCAGCGCCCACCTTCTAATGCGGGTATGTTTTAAATCAGCGCCCACCTTCTAATCGCGGTATGTTTTAAATCAGCGCCCACCTTCTAATGCGGGTATGTTTTAAATCAGCGCCCACCTTCTAACGCGGTATGTTTTAAATCAGCGCCCACCTTCTAACGCGGGTATGTTTTAAATCAGCGCCCACCTTCTAATCGCGGTATGTTTTAAATCAGCGCCCACCTTCTAATGCGGGTATGTTTTAAATCAGCGCCCACCTTCTAATCTTGGTATGTTTTAAATCAGCGCCCACCTTCTAATGCGGTATGTTTTAAATCAGCGCCCACCTTCTAACGCGGGTATGTTTTAAATCAGCGCCCACCTTCTAATCGCGGTATGTTTTAAATCAGCGCCCACCTTCTAACGCGGGTATGTTTTAAATCGTGCCCACCTTCTAATGCGGGTATGTTTTAAATCAGCGCCCACCTTCTAACGGGTATGTTTTAAATCAGCGCCCACCTTCTAATCGGGTATGTTTTAAATCAGGCGCCCACCTTCTAATGCGGGTATGTTTTAAATCAGGCGCCCACCTTCTAATGCGGGTACTTTATTTTAAAGTGTAAACAGGCGCCCGCCAACGCCATCATCTGCACAACATTAAGCAACGACATCATTTCAACTTACAAAGTCATATTCTCACATACATATCTTGTGCAATCATATACACTAACTTTTATCTTAGCTCGGTCCACAGGAATTGAATCGGCGGGAGCTTTCGACAACATGGAACTATATCTCACGGCGAACCAAGGCAATTTGGTCAAACGACCTACTTGAGCGTCGATCCGCTCTTTCCCATTAATTTCTCAGTGTCTGCGACGGTGTCATCCTAAGTCGACCGGGCATTGTTTCTTGAATGTGCACCATCTTTTTGCAACTTCTATACCCCTGATTCTATTTCTTACCATGCGATCCAGAGGATCGAGCAAAATTGGCTACTCAGTCAACTTTCTTTGGCCGAAAACTCTTTCATCGTCTCCGTCCAAAGAGGGGCATCTGTTGACACCCAATTTTGTCCCATCTTTTATGATTTTATTCGTAATTTTTAATATTTTTTGACACTTTTAAAATAATTTTAAAATATAGGCATATATGTGTGTATCTTCATATTATTATTATTATTCGCATATTTATATCATTTGCATTTTTATCCAAAATGCTATATTATTTTATTCTCGCAAAATTGCATCGCATTTCCCTTTTTATTAAGCATTAAGCATTTCGTAAAAATTATATTTTATTATTATCACGTTGTTATGTTATTTTAAATAATTCACATCTTTTACAAAATATATATATATATATATAATATCTTTAATATTAAACCCCTTTTATATTTTTCAATTCCTAACCCATTTTTATTTCCTAACCCAATACAATTTCTACCCAACCTAAATTAAAACCCATTTTTCGTCCAAGCCCAAAACTCCCCAATTAAATTCCCTTATACCCAAACCCAAAACAATTTAAACCCAAAACAATTTCTAACCCATTTTTATTTCCTAACCCAAAACAATTTTCACCCATTTCACCAAAGCCCAACCCATAACCCATTTAATCTCCCTCACCCAAAATAAATCAACACCACATTTTAATTCCCCACCCCAAAGCCCAATCGAAACCCAACACAAAAACAATTCTACCCAAACAAAATAAACCAAAACCCACAAAACAAAAAAACCCAACACCCTTTAACCAAAGCCCAATCGAAAACCCAACCCATCTCCCTTTTATTTTCCTAAATCCCCAAACCAAACAAAACCCTACACACTTTCACCCATTCCCCACAGCCCACCACCGAAGCCCACCCGCCTCGCCCAATCGGCCAAACCCAACTGAAAATCCGACCCATCACCCTTTTCTTAAAACCCAACCCCAAAACTTTAAAACAAAACATAACCCAAAAATCAAAAAAAAAGGAAACCTAAACCCTACTCTCCCAAATCAGCCACACCCTACCCCCACGCCGCCACCCTACCCCTACGCCTGACACCACCGGCCGCCACACCGCCGCCTCGACACCACCAATCTACCCCTCACTTTTCTCGCAACACATGCCCCAAGAACACGCCTCAAAATCAGATTTTGTTCCCCTTTATTTTGAAATTCAATTCGTTTAAAGGGGGTATGAGGGGGTTGAATGTGAAGAAAAGTATCTATAAAAACCCTTCCTTGCTCATCGATTTCAGGGGATTCGGAGAATTTTCGGTCGTTTTAAGGTCCGAAATTCAGGAAAATCCGAAATCTTTGTTTGTTCTTGTATGTGTTCTTCAATTTAAAGATTCCGAAATTATTTTCTTTGTGTTGAAGAATCTGGATTTTAGCTATTTTTTCACTGTTTTTTCGGTCCAAATCGGGTCGGGTCACTGCCGGGTCGGGTCGGGTCATCCGGGTCGGTTCGAACATCCGAAAATCAGAAAACAGAGTCTTATTTCCAGAAAAATCAGAATTCAAAGAATCTACAACAAAAAAAATCAGAATTCTAACGTTTCCGAGCGGATTCGACGATTCAAAACACGCCTCGGTTCGCTACCCGGAAAAGGTTAGACTCGTTCCATTTCTTCTATATTTCTTAAGCTTATTTGATTGTGTTGTTTATGCTTGATCTAGTATGATATTTTCCTAAGTAATGTAGTCTTGATTAATTTATATGATAATGAGACGATTTTGCTTATATAATTGTACTTATGTTGTTGGGGTATTTCTGATTTGGAGTTGATACGTGATAGATGATATTGCCTCGATGTTTTGTTTAATTAATTATTGTCATTAGCCTTAGCAAGGTATCTTGGGTTCATTGTTAAATGCAATGTGGATAATGTAAGATTAATATGTGTTTGGAAGGGCTATGGCTTGATTAAATACTCTTAGGACACCTAGCGGATTGTTGATATCTAAATTATTGTATGTTGTGTAAGTTGTTAGTTTGGTGGCTGCCTAATAAATCAAAAACGAGCATACTTTAATTGATAAAAAAAGCGATATTTACATGTCATATTCTAGATTAATATATGCAATTTCAAAAGGAATATATTATCCATGTTTAATATAATAGTATGTGTGTTTGGTTTAAGTTTATGAATGTCGTCTTTCTTTAAAGATTAAGATTAGTCCAACGGAATTTATTATGTATGTATACATAACTTGTATATTGGTCTTCCTTGCCTCTTTTATTCTTGTTTAAATTTAGAACCGGTTGTGTTAGTATATATTCTTTCTTCGGCTACTTTAACGTGCCAAAATCTGAAAATGTCATATTCTAGATTAATATATGCAATTTCAAAAGGAATATATTATCCATGTTTAATATAATAGTATGTGTGTTTGGTTTAAGTTTATGAATGTTGTCTTTCTTTAAAGATTAAGATTAGTCCAATGGAATTTATTATGTATGTATACATAACTTGTATATTGGTCTTCCTTGCCTCTTTTATTTTTGTTTAACTTTAGAACCGGTTGTGTTATCATATAGTCTTTCTTCGGCTACTTTAATGTGCCAAAATCTGAAAAAATAATGTCTTAAGTATATGTAGAATAGAAGGCCATGAATATTCATTCCTATGTACATTTAATGTTGTATATTTCGTGTATGTATGTATTAGGAATATTCATGTGTTGATATTTTCGTTCCGTCTACTAATCCTTTTCTTTTTCTTTTATTTATATGAAATGCATCGGGAGTAACGAAGAGTCTCGTTATGAGACTCATCATGACTTCGTCCAAAATGAAGAACCACATTCATATTCCTTGCATTCTCCGGCCTCGGAATTTCTACACAAATAGGGCGGGATGACATCATCATCCTCCCTAGTTTCCTCTTTTATTATTATTCTTTAATTTCGTTATTTCTTTTCTTGGGCATGTAATAATTATTTTAATGCTTGTGTGATTGTTAGAATGCTTAGAATAATTAGGCCGCGAATAGATGAATGAATAGGATAGTCTAACTGCCGTTAGTTTATTTCTTAGGATCGTTTTTGGAAATCAACCGCTAGCTTTATTTGTTTAGGACCGTCTTGTGTGTTCCAAACTTAGCCTCTAGTTACTTTGTTCTATTTTTTAGGGTTCGTTATGCATGCTTTAATATCTTTCAAAAATAATTTGGCTATCTATTATTCATTTTCTTTAATCCTAAAAAATAAGGTTTGCATTCTATCATATTTACAACCTTGAAAGATTTTTTCATAAAAATTGCTTCTTTTATTATTCAATTGCCAACTATGTATTTTTCTATATAAAATATAACTTCGGGGCAATGATGAGGCTTAAACCTTTATTTCATCCGAGATCAACATGTTTAGTAGGCGAGGTGAATTATATATTCGCAGCCACGACGTGATTATAAGTGATCTTTTCTATTTTACCCGAGAGACCAACACGTTTAGTAGGCGAGGCAATCAAAAATAAACTACATTAGTCATATGTTTGCAGCCACGACGTGATTGGAATGTTCTTTTCAAAATTTAAGTCTGAGCCCTCCGCAATCAAAACATTCACTGTTTTGAATACGGATATAAAGTTATTTGTATTTAAATGTTTCTAACCGTTTGTTTTTGACAGCTTGCAGGGATTAAAGTAAATAACGACGAATTATTCCTCGGAGTTTATTTATCTTATTTCTTTCTTTAATTCAGCTTTTATCCCGCTTTGTATTGTAATATTATTTATCGCACTTATGTAACTATTGAAATGCTTAGAATAGGCAAACTTAGGATTAATTCATAGGTTAGTTTCAAACTTAGAAATCCATCGCTAGTTTATTTATTTTAGGCTCGTCACGCGTATTCAAGATTTTCAAAACAACTTTTGTCATCTTTTATTCGCTTTATTAATCATTCCGAATAAGTTTATCTTTTGTTAATTTACAATTTCATGATTCCCAAAATTTTACTTCTTTGATAGTATAAATAATTTATTGTCACAAATGCATATTTTTCAAAACTTTACATGTATCTTTCTTTTTATGTTATCTGAATACGCACCTGTATAAAATGCATCATTTACTAATTATTTGCAAACATCTTTTAATCTATTATACTTGTAAAACATGCATTTTTTTAGTAATAATTAACCTGAATTTTACCGGATAACCGCAAGTTAGCGGATCTTAAAGGATGCCTAACCCCTTCCCTTTAGGATAATAAAGAACCCTTACCTAGAATCTCGCTAGTTTCGCAGACTTTAAAATTGGAGTTACATAGCAGCATTTAGTTTAAATATTTAGGTGTCCTAATTCACCGTAAACATAATTAGGTGGCGACTCCTCAATCATTTTACCCAGGAATCACCGAACACGTCCGTGCTCCGCTTTGACCCGAGCGAGGTCAAAATAGGGCGCGACAGGAAGATCAACCAATTCTCATGTATGGTTGTTCAAAATTGATTCAATCTCACTATTGACTGCCTCTTTCCAAAATGTTGAATCAGAAGAAGACATCGCTGCTTTAAATGTTTGAGGCTCATTTTCAAGCAAAAATGTCACAAAATCTGGTCCAAAGGAAGTAGATGTCCTTTGACGTTTGCTACGCCTTGCATCCGCTTTACTTGGTGTATTTTCCTTTGGTTCTTCCCGCGGTCGTTTAGATCTTTCATTTGACGACTCACATTCAGTTTTATACGGATAAATGTTTTCAAAGAATTTAGCATTATCTGATTCAATTACCGTATTAACATGAATTTCGGGATTGTCCGATTTGTGAACCAAAAACCGACAAGCTTTGTTGTTTGTAGCATAACCAATAAAAATACAATCCACAGTTTTTGGTCCGATTTTTACCCTTTTGGGCAAAGGAACTTGGACCTTTGCTAAACACCCTCACACTGTGAAATATTTCAAGTTGGGTTTTCTTCCTTTCCATAGTTCATATGGAATAGATTGTGTTTTGCTGTGGGGCACCCTGTTGAGTATTCGGTTACCTGTAAGGATAGCTTCCCCCCACAAGCTTTGCGGTAAACCGGAACTTATTAGTAAGACATTCATCATTTCCTTTAATGTTCGATTTTTCCTTTTCACAATTCCATTTGATTGTGGTGTGTAAGGGGCAGTAGTTTGATGAATAATTCCACATTCTAAACATATCTCTGCAAAAGGAGATTCGTACTTTCCACCCCTATCACTTCTAATCATTTTTATCTTTTTATTCAATTGATTTTCCACTTCGTTTTTGTATTGCTTAAATGCATCAATTGCTTCATCCTTACTATTAAGCAAATACACATAACAATATCGAATGCAATTGTCAATAAAAGTTATAAAATACGTTTTCCCACCGCGAGATGGTATTGACTTCATATCACATATATATGTGTGAATTGAGTCTAAAGGATTTGAATTCCTATCAATAGACTTATATGGATGTTTAACAAACTTAGATTCAACACAGATTTCACATTCAGATTTATTACACTCGAATTTAGGCAATACTTCTAAATTAATCAATTTTCGCAAGGTTTTGTAGTTGACATGTCCTAAACGAACATGCCATAAATCATTTGACTCCAATAAGTAAGACGAAGCTGAATTTTTATTAATACTGTCAACAACCATTACATTGAGTTTGAAAAGGCCCTCGGTGAGGTAGCCCTTTCCTATGAACAATTCATTCTTACTTATTACAATTTTCTCACTAACCAACACGCACTTAAACCCGTTTTTGACGAGTAGTCCGGCTGAAACTAAATTCTTCCGAATTGTTGGAACGTGCATAACATTGTTGAGAGTCAGGACCTTGCCGGAAGTCATCTTCAGAAGTATCTTCCCATATCCTTCAACCTTGGCTGTTGCAGTATTTTCCATAAACAGTACCTCTTCGGATCCAGCGGGAGCATAGGTTGCAAATGTTTCTTTTGTAGGGAAAACATGTCGAGTGGCACCAGAATCAAGCCACCACTCCTTTAGGTTTCCAACCAAATTGCACTCCGATAGCATTGCACACAGATCATCCATATCATCATTCTTTTCCACCATATTGGCTTGTCCTTTTTCCTTGTTCTTTTTCGGGAGACGACAATCTGGGTCTTTGTGGCCAGCTTTCCCACAATTAAAGCAGTTGCCCTTGAACTTTTTCTTGTTGGAATCCTTCTCCTTTCCAGAAGGCCTCATCCTTTTCTTGTTCTTTTTCAGAGCAGCATCTTCAACGATGTTTGCCCCTTCAATTGGTGAAGTCTTACGGTACCTCTTCTCAGCGGTTTTGTTATCTTCCTCGATCTTGAGACGAATCACAAGATCTTCCAACTTCATTTCCTTTCTTTTGTGCTTAAGATAATTCTTGAAATTTTTCCATGAGGGCGGCAACTTCTCAATCATTGCAGCCACTTGGAATGCTTCATTTACTACCATACCTTCAGCAATAAGGTCATAGAAGATAAGTTAAAGCTCTTGAACTTGGGTTCCAACGGTTTTTCCATCCACCATTTTGTAGTCTAGGAATTTGGCAACTACAAACTTCTTCAAGCAAGCATCTTCAGTTTTATACTTCTTTTCAAGTGCAGTCCATAATTCTTTGGAAGTCTCTCTTTGCCGTAGACGCGTTGTACAAGTCATCTTCTAAGGCACTCAAAATGTAGTCTTTGCACAAAAAATCAGCCTGTTTCCAAGCCTCAGTAACCATGAACTGTTGGTTGTCAGGCATGTCGGCGGCAGGCACGGGAGGATCCTCACTGGTGAACTTTTGCATACCAAGGGTGGTAAGCCAAAAGAACATTCTTTGCTGCCATCCTTTAAAGTTGGCACGGTGAACTTCACAGGTTTCTCAGCCGGTAGCACAGCGGTACGGGTTGTAGGAGTAACCGCTGGTGCAGTATTCGCAGAGGTAGTTTCAGTCTCAATTGCCATTATTCGTTTGTCACTGTCAAATTGACAAACTGTTTTAGTTAATAAAACCAGAATAACAATTCAATCACAGACTTAAACGATGAAGATTTTATTTCTTCAAATCGCAGTATAATTATGAAACTTTAGTTTTCCAACGAAGTTTTTATATCTTCGAGTCAGAATACTAATATTCACATGGAGTAGAAAACTACACAAGTTTTAATCTCCAAACCAGAATACAGCAACGATGAAGTTTTTATGTTCTTCAAAATCGTTGTACAAGTATGAACTTTAATATTCCAATGAAATTTTTATGTCTTCAAGTCAGAGTATGAAATTTCATACGGAGTAGAAAACCACACAGGTTTTAGTCTCCAAAACAGAATACAGATTAATCTAAAAATATAATTTTCTTAAGATTGTTATTAATCTGTATTCCAAAAAACCAGTAAATAATAAACACTGAAAATAAACAGAATCAGTGTTGAAAAATAAGAATAATTTTTCAGAATATAATCGAGCCCACTTAGTTCAAAGTGTGTGCTTAAGGAAATTATTCCCCTCACAGTACTCGAGGTTGATGGAATATCCCCTCCCATGATAGAACGATTATCTTACCAGAATAGTAGTACTCCAAATTCAGGTAGCGGCGAACCACTCAACGGCAGTATATCACACAAAATTTATTTGTGCAGAAGAAGAAGAAGTTTGTATTGTTCAGAAAATTCGTAAGTAAAATTCCGAGGAATCAAACGAATTTATAGCCATGGAAGTACTGTTTCTGAAGGTTTTGCAACCTTTCTGAACAGCCACTGAAAACTGGTGGGAAATTTAAATATGGAAAAAAAACTGGGTCGCGGGTCAGGGTCACTAACGGGTAGGATTGGATAAGTTAATTAATTTAATTAAATAATAATTAATTAAATAATTAAAAATTAAAGAAAATCCGAGCCGAGCCGAGCCGAGCCGAAGCTGAGCCGAGCGAGCGACGATGGCGCGAGGGGTCCTTGCCCCCTCAACCCTTTTACTGACAAGAAAGAGTAATTCTACTTATAAGTAGAAGAACTTTTCTTTCCACTACCGATGTGGGACAAATGCTTATTTTATAAAGCAAGAGGGAACTCCCACTTTTCTTTCCACTACCGATGTGGGACAAATGCTTATTTTATAAAGCAAGAGGGAATTCCCACTTTTCTTTCCACTACCAATGTGGGACAACTCCTACTTTTCTTTTCAATCATTTCCCATTCACCAATATCAATACCCAACAGTAATAACTTAAAATTTAGCCTAGAAAAAAATGAAATTAAAAGGAATGGGCCAAGCCCATTCTCTTATTCTAGTTGCTGGTCATGTTTTTATAGAACAGTAGGGCATTAGAAGTTTTTTGTTTGGGAACGTAAGCAGAGAAGCAGCAAAAATAATATAGAGTTGAGGTAGGGTCAACAATGACAATAAAGGGTTCATTAGCCACTGTTTTGGGTGATAAACTTCAGGTATCCACATCAACTTTTGTATATAGTGGTTCATATATATATATATATATATATATATATATATATATATATATATATTGTATAAAATTTTGAGAAAGTGGATTATCTCTACCTTTAGAATAGTTAGAACAATGATTGGAAGATTTAGTGGGAAATTAGATATAGAATTTGGGACTTTGAAAAGCTGTTATGGAAAGTGATTTTTTATGCAGTATCGATTTCTACTACTTTGAACTAGAAAAAAATAAATTAGAACTAAAGATTGAATAACAATTACGAAGGGGCTACATGAATACTATAATGATGATTGAATGATGGATTATATGATAATATAGTGTTATTAATCTGTATTCCAAAAAAAACAGTAAACAATAAACACTGAAAATAAATAGAATCAGTGTTGAAAAAAAATAAGAATAATTTTTTAGAATATAATCGAGCCCACTTAGTTCAAAGTGTGTCCTTAAGGAAATTATTCCCCTCACAGTACTCGAGGTTGATGGAATATCCCCTCCCAGGATAGAACGATTATCTTACCAGAATAGTAGTACTCCAAATTCAGGTAGCGGCGAACCACTCAACGGCATTATATCACACATAATTTATTTGTGCAGAAGAAGAAGAAGTTTGTATTGTTCAAAAAGTTCGTATGTAAAATTCTGAGGAATCAAACGAATTTATAGCCATGAAAGTGATGTTTCTGAAGGTTTGCAACCCTTCTGAACAGCCACTAAAACTGGTGGGAAATTTAAGTATGGGAAAAAAATCGGGTCGCGGGTCAGACACGCGGATCCAGGTCACTAACGGGTAGGATTGGATAAGTTAATTAATTTAATTAAATAATAATTAAAAATTAAATAAAATTTGGTCCAAAAAGATTATCAATCAAATCATTTGACCAAATTCAAATCCGAAGCCGAAGCCGAGTGACGACGACAGTGCGAGGGGAGACCCTCTTCTTAACCCTTTAGCAACAAGAAGGAGTACTTCTACTTATAAGTAGAAGAACTTTTCTTTCCACTACCGATGTGGGACAAATGCTTATTTTATAAAGCAAGAGGGAACTCCCATTTTTCTTTCCACTACCGATGTGGGACAAATGCTTATTTCATAAAGCAAGAGGGAACTCCCTCCATTTCCCATTCAATCTATCATTTAAACCCAATATATAGTAGTGGTTTTCTTTGATTAGTATGAGAAATATCATATTAAGAAGCTACTGTTGGTTATTGAAAGCCACAACTTCGGCTTATTACTTCGCTGTAATTTCGGATTCAGTCTTTGAATTGTTTATACACAGTTTGATTATTATTTTGAATACGAGCGTTAATATATTGGACAGATTATTCACTAATTGAGTTTGAACGGTAATGTTGGTAGGTATAAATGGTGTCAGAAAGGTTAAACAGAACAAAAGCTGAGTCGAGAGATGATTTTCTGTCTTTAAGACAAAATTGCCCCGTATATATATGCTTTTACGGTAATGGAAAATAGTCTCCCAAAATAATACAGCAACAATCAACAATACAAAGCAAGTAAGGTTGATTCTAGCGAAGAAAATTAATATAGAATAGACTGCTGAAGATGAGAGGATTTTTTTCTGTTTCAATTTATGTTTTTCTCTATTTTAGAACTGAATAGAAGGGTTTAATTTATAGAAAAAAGGAGGGCGTTTCTGACTATTGAAGTAAGATTAGTTTCAACATTTCAGAATTGTTGCAACGTTTGGTTATCTCGAAACTTTCAGAACCAAAATTAAATAAGAAATATTTCAGGAACCAAAAAGAAAATTCGGAAGACAGCCCACACCTGTGACCCGTGACCCGAGCCCGAGCCGGACCGGACTGGTGGGCGGCGCGCATGTGGGGCTTAGCCCCGAACCCAAGCTCACCTAGGTCCTCCCTCTTCTTAACACATGGGTTACCCCTTGGGGTCCCAAACCCTTACTCAAAACTATAGTTTATATAATGCTCAATCATTCCATCTTCTACCTATGTGGGAGATTTGTTATTTGGCCAAAACAATCCAACTATTCATGTCTCAAAACACCTTACTTTGTGTACCAATATCTCTTTCATTTCTTAATAAAATTTGATGATACTTGGCACTAATAGCATCTACTCATTTAGTAGATTAGGCATGTGCGAAGAAACAATGTTTTCGACATGCGGGACTCACGTGTTTAAGTCACTAAAGACGGAAAAAACTCAATCCCACATAGTTAAATTTCCAACAATCCCCTATTGAAAGAGAATTGGTGCACACAAGGTGCCAAAGTTCAGCAATCTTTCAGCGAAAATATATTGTATCAGGAAAGGTAGCTTTCGGCTTTGAACCTTCCTTAGTCAATTACCATCGGATTTACTTACTGTGCGGTGAACGTGATGTCTTGAACCGTCAGTGTTTAGTGTAAACCAAGACAATGATATCAATACAATAACTCCCCTTATTCATTTCTTCTTATAGTTTTGTCTGTTGTGGCCATGGACAACTCGTGGATTCTTAAGTGCATACAATTGAAGTGGTGTGTCTTCATACTTGAATAGGTGATCTCCTATAAGATATCCTGCTATACCACACTCACATGTGTTTAGGAATCATTAAAAGTTTTAGCAACTTATCATTTACCATTTTTGCAGGTAGCACTTAATGTCTATCGCGGGAACAACTTTGGAATTATATTTCTTTAAAGAATAATAATCTGAAGTGCTCAAACTTCAAGTGAAGTGCTAAAATTGAACCTCTACAGTTTAGTTGTCACATTGAACTAAATTCTAGGGATCTCCAGTCAGTAAGGTTGGGTTACCACCATAAAGATTCTTATTGTTTGGGTTTTAAGCCCATTCTCCTAGACAAGCGGAATATTTGATCTTTGGGTAGGCCTTTAGTTAATGGATCCGCTATATTATCTTTTGATTTGATGTAATAAATGAAAATGACACCCGTGGTGATCAACTGCCTAACAATCTTATGTCTCCGACGAATATGTCTAGACTTGCCGTTGTACATACTGTTTCGTGCCCTTCCTAAAGCCGATTGGCTGTCACAGTGAATCATCACCGAAGGTACGAGTTTATACCAACAAGGGATATCCTCTAAGAAGTCATGAAGTCATTCTGCGTCTTCTCCTGTTTTATCCAAAGCAATAAACTCTGATTCCATCGTAGATCGGGCGATGCATGTTCGCTTAGAGGAATTCCAAGACACAGCCCACCACCAATTGTGAAAACATACCCACTGGTGGATTTGGTATTCTTTATGTCCGAAATCCAGTTTGCATCACTGTATCCTTCCAATACGGCTGGATATCTGGAATAATGTAATCTGCAAGTCAATGAATATTTCAGATATTGTAGTATCTGATTTAATGCCTTCCAATGATCATTTTCAGGATTACGAGTAAACCTAGCCAACTTATTGACTAGATAAGCGATATCGGGTCGGGTGCAGTTTGTAATATACATCAAACTACTAATGACCTGCACATATCGCTCTTGGGATACGGGTGCACCACGATTCTTATCAATTCTATGATTCATATCCATTGGTGACTTCATAGGGGAATTGTCAAATACATCAAATTTCCTCAAAACATCTTCAATGTAATGAGATTGAGCTAAGACCAGTCCGTCAGATGTCTTAAAAATCTTAATTCCTAAGATTACATCTGCAATACACATATCCTTCATGTCGAAACATTGTTTCAACATATTCTTGGTTTTCAGGATCAAGATTAGACTACTTCCGGTGATGATCATGTCATCTACGTAAAGGCATATCATGCCAAATGAGTCAGAGTTCCCTTTTATATAGATACATTTACCACATTCATTTATGGAGAAACCTTTAATTTAGAAGATAATCTAGATGACACACCCACTAATCTATATGACACACCCACTAGTGCACCTAAAACTGAAACTGGAACGCCTCTTATTCCCCCAAGTATGAGACGAGGTCCCACACAACAAAATTAAAATCAGCTGCATGAGATGTTTTTGATACGGACCAAGGAAATCAAGTAGTTTATATGCAAAACTTGTAAAAATGTTTATAAATTTAAAATGGGAAAAGGTCAGGGTGGGACGGGAGGTTTATTGAGACATGTACAAAGCTTTCACAAAGCTAGGTGGGATGAATACGAGGATACAAAGTCGGGTGCGCCAATGCGATCTCAGTCGGGACAAGGTTCACATAGTGTCCCGAACCAAGTACAAGGTCAAATTAACCCAACGACGGGGGGATTTGTAAGTTCTAAATACGATAAACATAGAGATAAGACAGCAATAGCAAAATTAGTTGCGGTGAAGGGTTTGCTTTTTTCATTTTCTTCCTCTCCTGGTTTTATTCATTACATAAGAGATATGTATAATCCTACTTTTAACGGTTTTCTAGATCAACTGTTATTAGAGACATTTTTAAGTTCGCACATGAATATCAACAATATTTACGTTATGCATTATATCATTTTCCTGGCAAAATATCTATCACTTCTGATATAGGCCATAGTACTAACGACCATGTTTATTTAACTGTAACATGTCATTGGATAGATCATAATTGGTCTATGCAAAAACGTATTTTAGCATATAGATATATTGATGATAGGCACACTGAAAATTTTATTGCATAAAATATTCATCAAATTTGCGATTATTATGGTATAACTGATAAAATAATGATTGTTACGTTAGATAATGCTTCTTCTAATAATTATGCAGTGAGACTTTTAAAAAATCTGTTAACTCCATATTTTTCTAATCATTTTCATATAAAATGTGCGTGCCATATTTATAACTTAGTTGTAAAGGATGGTCTATCACTTTTTGAAGACATTCTAAATAAAATACAATTTGCTATAAACTTTATTTTTAAAAGTAATAGAGTACAAAGAAAAAAAGAACATAAAAAAACTTGAAACGATTGTGGATTACCTTTTAGAAAAATCTCCTGAAGAAGTAGCGACTAGGTGAAATTCTCTATATGAACAACTACTTGTTGCTTACGATTATAGAAGACATATAACTTTATTTTTAATGCCCATAATTGAAATCCAACTGATATGCTTATAGATAATGATTGGAAAAAAATTCAGAACTTATTGGATTTTTAGAGAAATTTTTTCAAGCAACTAAAGAATTTTCTGGTATATATTATCCTACTATTTCAACTATGTTATTTTATATAGCTTTAATATTTTTTTACTTAATGAATATATGAAAAAATCATCTTATAAGGCACCTATAAAAAAATATTTATCAAATTAAAAAAATGTTTTTTTTCTATTCCCACTATTTATATTATTAGTGATGTATTAAATCCGACTATTAAAATAGACGGTTGTAAAACACTTATTGAAACTATTTATGATTGTATAGCAGTAGTTCCACCTCCTACTCCAAAAAATCAAAATGAAAAAATACCTGAGGAACCAAGTAAAGAAGAAGTTTTGCCTAGCATACACGATGAATGCAAAAAAAGTATATATGCATTACCAACAAGAAAGTGCTAGCAACCAACCAACTTCTATACCAACTTCTATACCAACTTCTATACCACCTTATATACCTCCTTCTATACCTCCTTCTATACCTCCTTATATACCTCATTCTTCTTCTTCTCCTTCTCCTCCTCCTCCTCCTCCTCCTCCTCCTCCTCCTCCTCCTCCTCCTCCTCCTCCTCCTCCTCCAGTACAACCTTATAAAAGACATGATGTTTCTGCAGCTATTATTGAAAGCCTTAGAAATAGAATGTTTAGTGGTACCACTGCTAATCAAGTTAGCGAGTTTGATGTTTTTATTTTGCAGGGTGTTGTACCGTAGCAAGTACTTCTAATAAAGAATGATGTGAAGACTTGCTTAAATACTGACGGGAAAATAAGAAGATATTTCCAACACTAGCAAAGATGACCAAAGATGTGTTGAACATTCAAGTGTTATCAACAGCGTCTGAAAGCGTTTTTCTGCCGGAAGATTTCAAATAGGAGAGCACAGACACTCATTGGCGGGAGACAGCTTGGAGATTGCAGTTTTATTCAGAAATTAGATACGAGCAGAGCGTAGAAGGTGCGGTCAACCAGAGATCAATGAAGAAGATGATCTAAACTACAACAAAATCTTGTCCGACAGAGTTGGAAGCGACGTCAACCAATTTGATCAACAAATTTCAATTTCAACTGAAGAACCACAATACATTGTGAAGAAGATAGAAAAGGTGTTTATAAAGATGTAATTTTTTAATTACAATTTTACTATGTGATTTGCAACTTTCAACACCACAAAGTTTCAATTTTGAAATTGTATTACAAAAAAATTATATTTCTATTAACTAATATAAGAGGCACAAAAAAAACATCGGGATATTTTTATTACACTATCTTATTCAATTATTGAAGTTTTTATAATTGTTATTTTTTAAAATTATATGCAAAAATAATGGAAAAACCCGATCCCGACCCGACCCCGTCCGCCTGCCCCACCAAGACCGGTCCCCTTTTCCGACGGGACCGGGAACGGGAACGGGATAGAACATCAGTGGATCCCACAAGTCCAGGCCCGCCAGCCCGGCCGGAGGACCGGTCCCGGCATTCCCCCAGTCCCATCGGGTCCTGTCCCATCGGGACCCACCCCGAACCCGGCCCACTGGCCACCCCTAGAAGAGAATCCCTTGACGAACCGGCGATAGTAGCTAGCAAGACCTACAAAACTCTAAATCTCTATCACAGAAGTTGGTCTAGGCCAGTCCCTGACAACCTCTATCTTATTAGGATAACCTATAATCCCATCCTTACACACCACATGCCCCAAGAATGCCACAGAACTCAACCAAAACTCACACTTCAAGAACTTCACATAAAGCTTCTTCTCCTTCAAAATCCCAAGAACCACTCTCAGGTGCTGCTCATGGTCCTCCCGACTCTTCGAATAAATCAGAATATCATCAATAAACATAATAACAAAAGAATCCAAGTACGACTTGAATATCTCATTCATCAAATTCATAAACGTTGCACGGGCATTGATAAGCCAGAATGACATCACCAAGAACTCATAATGCCCATAACGAGTTTGGAAAGCTATCTTGAGCACATCTTCATCTCGGATCTTCAGCTGGTGATACCCAAACCTCAATTCAATCTTCGAAACACATAAGCACCCCGAAACTGGTCGAACAAGTCATCAATACACGAAATTGGATATTTAATTCTAATGGTGACCTTGTTCAGCTATCTATAATCAATGCACATAGGCGCTGCGCCGTCTTTCTACTTCACGAATAAGACAGGAGCTCCCCATAGAGATACACGCGTTCGAATGAAGCCCTTACTTAACAAATCATGCAGCTCCTCCTTCAACTCCCTTAACTCGACTGGATCCATTCAATATAGAGGAATATAAAGGGGTCGAGTACTCAACTCGAGGTCAATACAGAAGTGAATATCTATGTCTGGCGGCATACCCGATAAATCTAAAGGAAATACCTCCGCGAACTCATTAACTACCAGAACAGAATCAAGGAAAGGAGTCTCCGACGATTGCGGCTTTCGCCCAGAAGTACATTGTTTGAACTTGAGGGCGAAGCCTGCAGCCTTTCGACTGGAATTACATCACCCTGGCACTTGGAAAGCAGACTACGACTCTATTAAATGAAGACGATGACTCTATGGAATGAAAACCACGATCGTCTCGGCTGGCATTACATCATTCAACTGGAGTGAAGACCACATCACCTTCGCTAGGATTATATCACCTGACTCAATAAAAAATGAAGACCACGACCATCTTGGCTGGCATTACATCATTCAACTGGAGTGAAGATCGCATCACCTTCGCTAGAATCATATCACCTGACTCGATATAGAATGAAGACCACGGCCAGCTTAGCTGACATTACATCATTCAACTGGGATGAAGACCGCAACACCTTCGCTGGAATTATATCACCTGACTTGATATAGAAAGAAAACTATGACCATCTTGGTTGGCATTACATCATTCAACTGGAGTGAAGACTACAACACCTTCAATGAAATTATATCACATGACTCGATATAGAGTAAAGAATATGACCATCTTGGCTGGCATTATATCATTCAATTGGGGTGAAGACCGCAACACATTCGCTGGAATTATATCACCTAACTTGATATAGAATGAACACCCCAACCATCTTGGCTGGCATTATATCAGTAAACTGGACTGAAGATTGCAACACCTTCGCTGGAATTATGTCACCTGACTCGATATAGAATGAAGACCACGACTATCTTGGCTGGCATTACATCATTCAACTGGAGCAAAGACCGCAACACCTTAATTGGAATTATATCACCTGAGTCGATATAGAATGAAGACCATGACCATCTTGATGGCATTACATCATTCAACTGGAGTGAAGACCGCAACCCCTTTCCTGGAATTATATCACCAGACTCGATATAGAATGAAGACCACGACCTTTCGGCTGACATTACATCATTCAACTAGAGTGAAGACTGCAACACCTTCGCTGGAATTACATCACCTAACTCTATGGAATTAAGATTGCAACCCTTAGGCCAAAATTACGTCATTAGACTCTTGGAATGAAGATTGCAACCCTTAGGCTGGAATTACATTATACGACTCTTGGAATGAAGATTGCAGCCCTTAGGCTGGAATTACATCATTTGACTCTTGGAATGAAGACTGAAGCCCTTAGGCTGGAATTACATCATTCGACTGTTGGAATGAAGATTGCATCCCTTAGGCCGAAATTACATTATTCGACTCTTGTAATGAAGATTTCAGCCTTTATGCCAGAATTACATCATTCGACTCTTGGAATGAAAACTACAACCCTTAGACTGGAATTACGTCATTCGACTCTTAACTCTCGAGGTTGGGTTATATTCTCCCTTATGATGCTTACTGCATCATCGTGTCTTTGCCTTGTTTTGTGGCTCTCAAGGCCTGATAGCTGTTTTTTCAGTATCGAAACATCTTTTATTGTACTTGTTTTAATTATGAACAAACAAGTTAGTAGAAAAAACCCATCATCGTTCGACAACATTCCGATGACCTGCAATCACAGAAAGATTCATTAGTTTCCTACGTGGCCAATCCGCGGTGATGAATCCCACCATGTCATTTCTCCACTCACTGATCTCGAACCTTTTTGGGCCATGGTATAGTGAGAGAAACGAAATGTATGAAAAAATATTTTTTTGAAAAAGAATATCTCTAAAATATCTTATATATAAAAATATTGTCAACTCCTGTCATGACATTGTTTGCTTGAGCGAGATTTTTTGAACGTATCCGGCGCCATGCTCTTATTTTTTTTGAGCCTTCTTGAAAATTTTGCCCAGTTGCATACTTTGTCCGACTTGCGTTTGAAGGAATTTTGAGATCCTCTAAAAAATTCTTACCCTTTTTAAGCTTTGACCGGTTAATATATTCAGTCGGATTATTGGCGGAATTTTTGAGATCTTTCAAAATTCTGCCTCAGTTTGTGAGCTTAGACTAGATGATCCTTTGAGCCAGATTGTTGGTGGAATTTTTGGGATCTTCTAAAAAATTCTTCCTCATTTTATATTGTGTGAGGGGATTCTTTGATTTCTCGATATCTATGAGGTTTCCTATGGGTTTATTTGGATGTTTTGTTTAGTGCGACCGAGCTTGAAGAGCGCCTACGTATCCCATAACGGGAATCAGGTCAAAATATAGTTCGAGCTAAGTATGGTTGGTTTTTTTGTAATATTGCGACTAAGATAAAAAGAGCGCCTATGTATCCCTCTTCGGGAATCAGGTCTTCGCGTAGTTCATATTAAAAAAATAGTAGACTTGGGTAATATTGCGATCGAGTATGTAATGGACGCCTACGTATCCCCTCTTTTTGTTTGGGAATCAGGTCCTTGCGTAGTTCGTTACATAGAATTGATTTGTTTTTTCTAATGCGATTATACATAAAGAAATGCAATTACAAGCAAGAGAAAAGTGCAATTACAAGTAAAGAAATGTGATTACATGTAAAAGAAAATTACAAGCCTTGAAGAGCGCATTTTCACGTGTTGTACTACTTGATTGCATCTGAATTGATCGCTTTAGACCACTCTTGGCCCTCCATTTCAGCAAGGATAACAACTCCTCTTGAAAGTACCTTGTTCACCATGTATGACCCTTGCCAATTGGGTGTGAACTTTCCCTTGTATTTGTCCTGGTGTGGAAACACGCGCTTGAGCACCAATTATCCCACTTGAAAGATTCAGGCTCTTACTCGTTTGTTGAAGGCGTGTACCATTATCTATTGATATAGCTGACCATGGCATACATGGACTATCCTTTTCTTATCTATCAGATCCAATTGCTCATATCTTTTGAGATCCCACTCTACGTTGTCCAATTTTGCTTCTTGTATGATTCTGAGTGAGGGTATCTCTACCTCGGCTGGCATCACAGCTTCAGTGCCATAGACAAGAAAATATGGAGTTGCTCCGGTTGAAGTTTGGGTGGTTGTCTAGTATCCCAACAATGTGTAGGGCAGTTGTTCATGCCAACACTTGTAATTGTCGGTCATTTTCCTTAGGATCTTTTTGATGTTCTTATTCGCTGCCTCTACGCCTCCATTCATTTGTGGCCGATATGCAGTTGAATTCCGATGAGTGATACGAAATTGTTCACAAACATCTTTCATCAGGTGCATATTCAAATTTGCTCCATTGTCTGTTATGATAGTCTCTGGGATGCTGAATCAATAGATGATGTTTCGGCGTACGAAGTCGTCTACCACTTTCTTGTTACCGACTTGTGAGAAGTAGCTTCAACCTACCTAGTGAAGTAGTCTATGGCGACCAAGATCAAGTGATGTTCATTGTAGGTATCTAGCACTATGGGCCCAATGACGTCCATGCCCCAAGCTACAAATGGTCAACGCGAGCTCATAACATGAAGTTCATTTGGAGGGATCTTGATCAAATCTCTGTTAATTTGGCACTGATGACATCTTTGTACGAATCGGCTGCAATCTGTTTCCATTGTCATCCAATAATAGTATTCCCTCATAATCTTCTTAGCCAAAATGAACCCATTCATGTGAGGCCCGCAAGTTCTGGTATGTGCCTCTTCGAGCAACTTTGTGGCCTTGACGATATCAACTCATCGAAGTAACCCTAGATCGGGAATTCTCCTATAGAGTACTCTCTTGTTGATGAAGAAACCATTCGCCATTCTTCTGATAGTCTTTTTCTAATGTGTGGTGTTTTTGGGGTACTCTCCCTTTTCCAGATACATGCTTATCTCGACATACCATGGTTTGTTGTTGGGTTTTCCTTCCACATGGGAATAATAGTCATGTTCTTGTTTGATGTCAATTTCCAACGGGTCGATGTGACTGCTTCTCGGATGCTGAATCATGGATGCTTTAGTTGCAAAAGCATCTATGAATTCATTCTAAGTCTTTGGCGTATGCCAGAACTCAAGCTTTTTGAATCTGTTGCACAACCTTTGTGCCAAGTTGACATACAGTAGGATTTTATCATTCTTGGTGGCCCATTTTCATCAGACCTAGTGAATTAGCAAATACGAGTCTCCGATTACCAGAAGTTCATGTATGTACATCTCAATGGCCACACGAATACCTAATATGCAAGCTTCATACTCCGCCATATTATTTGTGCATCGAAAATTGAGCTTGGCTGCCATCGCGTAATGTTGACCCACTTCTAAAACCAAAACTGCTCATATTCCAGAACTGTTGTAATTGACGGCGCCCTCGAAGAACATTTTCCACCCTGAATAGACTTCATTTGTCTTTTCTTCAATTGCCATTATTTCTTTGTCTGGGAAATATATCTATAACGGTGCAAGCTCTTCGTCCACCGGATGTCTTACTAGCAAATTCACTAATGTTTGTCCCTTGATGGCTTTCTGAGCTATGTATTTGGTGTCAAACTCACTAAGTAGCATTTTCCACTTGGCCAATTTCCCTATGGGCATGGGATGGAAGAAGATTTACTTTAAGGGATCCATCTTGGATATCAGGTGAGTGATGTACACCAACATACAATGTCTCAGCTTTTGCGCTACCCATGTTAGTTCACAACACGTCTTTTCTACCAGAGTATATCTTGATTCGCAGGCAGTGAACATCTTGCTGAGGTAGTAAATTGCTCACTCTTTCTTTCCTGTCTCATTATGTTGAGCTAACATGCATTCGAAGGTATTTTCTAATAATGACAAGTACAACAATAGTGGACTCCCGGGCTTGGGAGGGACCAGAACTGGTGGATTGGAAAGGTATCTCTTGATGGTGTCGAAGGTTTTCTGGCACTCATCCATTCACTTGGTGGGCACATACTTTTTCAATAGCTTAAGGATGGGCTCTACGATTATTGTAGATTGCGCTATACAGTGCCTGATGTAGTTCAACCTTCCCTAGAAGCTCATTACGTCTTTCTTGGTAACTGGGGGCGAAAGCTCTTGAATGGATTTAATCTTGGTAGGATCTAACTCGATGCCCCTGTGGCTGATGATAAACCCTAACAACTTCTTGGCAGGCACTCCAAATGCACATTTTACCGGATTTAATTTCAGATTGAACTTGCGAAGTCTGTCAAAGAATTTTTGCAAGTGTATGATGTGGTCGGAGCCTTCTCGTGACTTTATTATGACATCGTCTACGTAGACCTCAATATCCTTATATATCATGTCATGAAATATAGCGGTCATCACTCTCAAATAAGTGGCTCCAACATTTTTTAGGCCGACCGACATTACACGATAGTGATATACCCCTCATTGAGTGATGAATGCCATTTTTTGAGCATATTCTTTGCTCATCAGAATCTAATGATAACTGATGAAGCAATCTATGAATGACTATAATTCACGCTTTGCACAGTTATCAATAAGTATATGAATGTTCGGAAGTGGGAAATTATCCTTGGGACTAGCTCGATTAATGTCTCTATAGTCCACGTAGATTTTGATTTTTTCATACTTTTTCGGTACTAGCACGATGTTGGCCAACCATGTGGGGTATAGAGTTACTTGCACAACCCCTGATTTGATCTTTTTGTCGACCTCGTCCTTGATTCTTATGCTGAGATCAGGTTTGAACTATCGAATATTTGGTTTAATCGGGATGAATCCCTCATTGATAGGCAGCTTGTGAGCTACGATGTTTGTGCTCAACTTGGGCATATCTGCGTAAAACCACACGAATGCGTCGATGTATTCTCTCAACAAATTTATCAGTTCTTCTTTTCTGGGCGCGTCCAAATGCGCATTTATTCTCATTTCCTAAATCATTTCTCCATCTCCGAGGTCAATTGCTTCTGTCTCATCCATATTAGGCATCTGCCTATTCTCGTACCGATCTTCCTCATCCATGAGTTCTTCCGATAATTCTGCCTCTTCATCATACTCCTCATAGTCTTTGTTGTCTTAATCACTTGACTCTCTCGTCTCACAACATGTCATGACATTATGAGTTGTTTTTACGTTATTACTAAAAATACAAGACAAAGCATCGTTAGTGTGTAAAAATAAGTTATATACATAAATAGATAATAAGTAAAGATTTTATTTGTATAAAATGAGACTTTTTATTGAACTTGATAAAAGTACAAACTGTGGTCCTGACTCGAATCAATCGTCGAGTCATTCCATTTTATGAACAATACTTGGAAATTTAAGGACATAAAGGGTGAAGACTTGGGCCTCATGCCGGTTTTCACCAATTTTGGAAAATAATATTGCGGAAGGGTCCGTTATGGAAAATTATTTTGATGTGGTGAGTGCTCTACTTGACAAGATAATCGAGACAAATGAAGCTTGGCAAACTAGAGAGTCAGAAGTAATTGGATGAAGTTCTTCCAAATCTTTGTTGTTTAGAGAGGCGATTATGATGGAAGAAGAGAGAGATGAAACAATGGCAAAGTTAATCACGCAAATGGATCTTTTTACTAAACATGTCATAGGAACGGGGTCTAAAAACGTGAATGCGGATGAGTCTTGTGATGGAGGCTCTCCAGATTAACTATGCTACCAAGTATATGATGAAGAAGCTCAATTAGTGAACAATCAAAGAGGGGCTCCCAGCCTAACTACCAAGGTCCTAATCAAGGATCTTGGCGGTAAGGTCAAGGGAATCAATGTTCGAACAACGATCAATGAAGCTCGAATTAGATGGAAAACAATCAAGGGGGTTACAACAACAACTATAACAATCACCGAAGCAATAACCCCTATGTTCCACCAAAGGATAGCCAAGAAGAAGGACGATGGAAAGTTTATAAAGTTCATTGAGAAATTAAAGCAACTCTCTATTAACATTCCATTGGTGGAAGCCCTTGAACAAATGTCGGGCTATGTGAAATTTATTAAGGATCTTGAACAAAGCTCTCGTTGATTTTGAGCGAGGTGACCTTAAATTCCGGATGAACAATAAAGAGATCATATTCCATACTTTATTCTCTGAATCTAGTTTTACCTTTTGCATGGGAAAAGAAGCATTTGGATTGTCCCTTTCAAGATTTTTTTTGTCTTCATCTTTATTAATCATTGTATGGATATGATATTTTTTAATTCAATTAATGCTTTTGTTTACTTTATATTAATTATGAGTAGATAAATTCTTAGCTAGGGCTGTGGGGCCAAAGGGGCTTAGTATGAGATTGAGTTTGAAATTAATTCATTAGGTTACTTGATTGTTCTATAATAACTCTTTGCTTTGTATTGTGTATTAATGGTGACCAACATTAATAGTACCTAAATTCTCTACCTAGCTTGGAAAAGTGGGTAAAAATTAGGAAAATAGTTTTTGGCAAGGATTTGGGGCTTTAACCCCCATCTAATAGCTAGGTCTAGGAATAGTATAGTTAACCTGAAATCCAATTAGGTGTTCTCAATTGCACATCTTAGGACTTGGAAAAACCTTTGATGAAATTTATCAATTGGGTTGGAAAACCTTTTGATAACCCATTTAGCCCATGATTTAGAACATAAATGTTTTCTATATGAATTTAAAAATAGCTTAATCGCATACTTACCCCGAAGGCATCACAACCCTAGTCCTCTCAATTTTATATTTAAACCTCAATTACTTGATACTTTGTTGTTAAATTATTCTTAAACCAATTACTAGTTACTTTGCAATACAATCGTAGATAATGGTGACATAAAAAAGGGAAGAATATGCTTGCAAAGGTAGAATTGTGGATATTCGAGGAATTCCTCCCGATATTTGTACTCATAAAATCAAGCTTGATGAAGAATGTATTCCTAGTGTTAAGAATCAAAGAAGGTTGAATCTCCATATGCAAGAGGTTGTGAAGAAGGAGATAATTAAATGGTTGGATGTCAGTCTCGTGTACCCTATAATGGATAGTGAATAGGTGAGCCTAGTCCAATGTGTGCCAAAGAAGGGTGGTATTACCGTACTGCCTAATGAGAGGCATGAATTGATACCAACTCATACGGTTACCGGTTGGAGGGTGTGTATGGACTACCGAAGATTGAACCATTGGACAATGAGGGATCACTTCCCAATGCCGTGAATTAATAAAATTCTTGATAGACTCGCGGGAAGGGACTTCTATTGCTTTTTAGATGGTTATTAGGTTATAACCAAATCACTATTGCCCCCGAGGATCAAGAGAAAACCACTTTCACATGCTCGTATGATACCTTTGCTTTTAGAAGAATTCCCTTTGGTCAAATGCTCCTGCTACTTTCCAAAGGTGCATGATGTCCATCTTTTTCGATGTAGTGGAGAAATCCAATGAAATCTTCATGGATGACTTTTCCGTGGTTGGAAACTCTACTAATGCTTGTCTAGAGAATTTGGCACGGGTGTTAAAACATTGTGAAGAAACGAACTTGGTTCTCAATTGGGAAAAATAACACTTTATGGTCAAAGAGGGAATTTTTCTTGGGCACAAAATTTTGGAAAAGGACATAGAGATTGACCAAGCCAAGTTTGAGGTAATTGTTAAGATTCCTCCACCCATCTCCGTTAAAGTTGTCTGAAGTTTTCTAGGTCATGCCAAATTTTATATGAGGTTTATCAAGGCTTCTCTAAGGTGGAAAATCCCTTGTGCAAATTGTTGGAAAAAGACACCAAGTTCGTATTTGATGAAGCATGTCTCAAAGCTTTTGAATGTTTGAAAGAGAAGCTCTCTTAGGCACCCATCATTATTGCTCCGGATTGGTCAATGTTATTTGAACTCATGACTGATGCTGGTGGTTTTGCCATGGGGTATGTTCTTGGCCAAAAGAGCGATAAAATTGTTCATCCCATTTATTATGCAAGTAAGACTCTTAATGGAGCACAAATAAACTAAACTGTCACCGAGCAAGAGTTGTTTATGATTATCTATGCTTTTGAGAAATTCTGAGCTTACTTGTTGGGAACTCATATTATTGTGCACACCGATTATGTGATGCTTCGTTATCTCATGGTTAATAAAGAGCTAAGCCTAGGTTGATATGTTGGGTCCTACTTTTCCAAGAGTTCGATTTTGAGGTGAACTAAGTGGGGGACCACTTGTCAAGACTTGAAGGTGGGAAGCCAAGTGATGGGCTTGAGGTAAATGATTCATTTCTAAATGAGTATGTAATAGTGGGGTCACATGATATGATTCCATGGTACACTATTTTTCTAACTATCATACAGTGACATTATGCCAAGTGATCTTAATACCCAATAAAAGAATAAGTTCTTGAGTGATGTCCGGAAGTTTAATTGGGATGAGCCCTACCTTTTTTGGGTTTATGCTGATAACATGATAAGAATGTGTATTCCCGAGGTGGACATGATACCCATACTTGAGGCTTGCCACTCGTCTCCCATTGGTGGTCACCATGGTAGGGCAAGGACCACAGAAAAAGTTCTTCAAAGTGGTTACTATTGGCCAACCATCCATCAAGATGCTTATAATTTTGTGAAAGAGTGTGATCAATGTCAAAGACATGGGGGCATCTCAAGGAAGCATGAGCTACCTTTGACACCTATTCTTGAAGTGAAATTGTTTGATGTGTGGGCCATTGACTTTTTGGGCCCGTTTGTGAGTTCGTATGGTAATAAATATATCCTTGTGGTGGTTGACTAGTGTCAAAATGAGTGGAGGCCGTAGCTATAATGACATATTCAGTCGTTACATGCATTTTGACTATTTTAACCATGTGGACCCAATTCCCGTAGTTATCGGACGATCCTAGTGGAAGCTGAGAAACTAGAACCTTTAAGTGTGACCGTTTGACTGATAGTTGACTCTTATATAAACAAACCCTTTTCGGAGTTCCATCGATTCTGTGAGGTCCGAAAGGTCGTATATGACTTGGTGAGATAGTTGGTTAAATTTCTGAGGCCCTCGAGAGTGTTTTTGTCTATTAGATGGAAAATGAGTTTAGGCTGTTGGAGGTTGACCCGAAGAAATAGACCTTCGATGGAAATTCCGAGATCGTAAATGAGTCCGTAGCGTGTTTTTACATATGTGTACATATCTAGTTTGTGTCGAGGAGGTCACGGGTGATTGTCAATTTTTGGGCTGAAATTTTTGAAAATGGATTTTCTAGTTTCTGGTGTACTCGCTGGGGTGGGCCTCAGTGCCCCCAACGGAATAGGACCGCTACACTAGGTTTTTGGCATAGTACCACGTCCACGAGTTGGTGATCATGGGAGAGGATGAAGGGAATTTCAGAACCCTTTTTAAGTGTGTTAAAACCCTACACTTCCTCATTTCTATAATACTCCTCCAAAATACCATTCGGGCGATTTTAAGCAACCTTGAGTTGAATGAGAGTGTATTGCATCTTTGGTCGTGAAAGGTTAAGTTGGACTTCGATGTGACTACATGGTAGTGGTTTGTGGGTTCTTTCAGAAAAGTGGTTATTGGTTCTAGGTCGGAAAGTGGTTAAGCAGATCGGATGAAATGAATAATCTCGCGAATGGTTAGAGGTGTTCTGGTTTGACAGTTAGGATGTTCCAAATGGTAAATCAATGATGAGGTTTGAATTAATTCAAGTTGTAAAGAATACTTCGGAGATTAAGTTAAGAGAAGTGGAGCTAGGACGCCTTGGTGGAAACACATGAGGACATTAGTGAGACTATATATGTGATACGATGGAATTAAAAAGTATTCAGTTTTAGAGGTGAGTGGGTTCGAGAAATAGTTAGACGGTGATGGTGATTGTGATTTGATTGAAATTGGTGAATTAAATAGTCAAGGAAAGTATTGATTGAGAATCAGTAGAAATAAGGTACGTCTCCTGGATTACTTTGGTTATTATGTGTTGTTGTCTTGCTTATTTTAGATGAGGGGTGACTGTTGAGTATGCTTAAGGAAGGGAGTCTATAGAAATGGACTAAGTGATATGACGAAGTTCAGTGGGGTTTCATGATCAAAAACTAGTGAGAAGCAAACTTCAGGTAACCAATATGTTAAGGCTTATGGAAGTGGCTTGTCTGGTGCACTGTTGGGAAGTTTCGTAACACTCTTCAGTGGATGTGCTAGTGTGATTTAAGGGAAAAGAATTGTGGAAATCTCTATTATGTGGAGGCAAGAGTTATATTTTTTAGATGAGATCGTATTCGTGGTAGTGCATTATGTTGCAAGTAATTTGACTGGACAGCTTGGGTGAGCACTTTTGGATATTAAGGTCTTGGAAGTAGTTGTGTGCGATTTAGAGCGGTAGTTGTAATCAAGGTGTTACAATGGGAGATTCGATGGTCAAATGGGTATTATATAAGGCTTCAGGTTTTGAGCTAAAATGTTCGGGGTTGTATCAGATTTGCGTATCAGGTAGAAGTTGAGAAATATGAAGATTGCAATCATAAAGTATAGTTCGTCGGTATTAAGTTGACAACTGGGATAGGACTTAGCTTTTGGAGTTGATGGTGACTGACATGATTAATTAGGCATGAGAAATAGATTGGAACTGGCCACCACAGATGTGTGGTAGGACTGTGATTGGTTTCATAAATCTAGAGTCAGTTCGAGTGACCATTGGTAGCATTCAGGGGTTATGCATTAATTCTGGGTCAGAATTGTTCGATTAGAGCCTGATGGACTATGTTTATATTTTCAGGAGGACTTAGGGGTTCCCAGAAAATCACCTTCACAGATTTAATGAGTTTCAATTTAGATTTGAGGTATGACAGGTCTACCGCGCTTTATTAGGGTTTGCGAGTGGACTGGTGATATTTTACCGAGAGCAGCTACTCGGACAGATGTAATGAGTTACGTCGGTACTTGGTAATGATTAAAGGAGGTACTATGGTCGCGAGATGTCTTAGAGTGATCAGATTGTGTCCTACGGACTTAGGTTCTATGGGGTATTCAATGGTATGCTTCCTATATTGTGATTTGAAGGTTTAAGAAGACTTGGAACTAGCAAAGTTAGGTACGAGCAAGATCAGTATGATGGAATTTCTTATGGTTGCTCTGATAAAGTAAGGATTCTTTCCTGGCAAGAGTAAGTCATAGTTTCGGGTTTGTCTTTGTGTGTTTCTAAGAAATCATGGTACGAAGAATGTCTTGAGAAGGGTGAAAGAAAGATTAGCAGGATTAGAATATTTTACCAGTTCAGAGTGAGATATGATTGTGTCTTATCTAAGGTTTTTGTTGTTTTGAAGAATATTGTGGGGCCTATCGATCGCGTTCAGAGGTATTGTTATATCGAATTAGAAAATTCTAACAAACGCAGTTCTTATATTTGGGAATCGATTATGAGAGAAATTCGAGTATGGAAATTAGTTCTTTAGTTAAGTTAGAGGGAGTTTTGACTGATAAGGTGAGAGAGCGGTGTTTTTGGCACACTTCATGCCGTAGAGGCTTTCGTGTTGTTATATTAAAGATTCTTTGGTTACCATCAGCTTTCGTACTCTCTTTCTTCTTTCGAGGATGAATGATTGTTTAATTGGTATCTGATGTAATGACATATTCAGTCGTTACGTGCAATTCGACTATTTTACCCCTGTTGACCCAATTCCCGTAGTTATCGGATGATCCTAGTAGAAGCTGAGAAACTAGAACCTTTAAGTGTGACTATTTGACCGATAGTTGACTCTTGGGTAAACAGACCCTTTATGAAATTATGTCGATTCTATGAGGTACGGAGGGTCGTGTATGACTTGGTAGGATAGTTGATTTGGTTCCTGAGGCCCTCGGGAGTGTTTTTGTCTATTGGTTGGAAAGTGAGTTTAGGTTGTTGGTGGTTGACCTGAAGAAATAGACCTCTGATGGAAATTCTGAGATCGCGAGTGAGTCCCTAGCGTGTTTTTATATATGTGTACATATCTAGTTTGTGTCGAGGAGGTCTAGGGTGATTGTTAGATTTCAGGTTGAAATTATAGAAAATAGATGTTTTAGTTTCAGGTGTACTCACTGGGGCATGCCTCAGTGCGACCCAGCGGAATGGGACTGCTACATCAGACGGTAATTCGCTGCAGCGAAGAGTTGAGCTTTTGGCATAGGACCGCGAGCGCGGGTTGGTGATCGTGGTATAGGTTCGCTACAGCGGATGACAGAAATTCCAAAACCCCTTTTAAGTGTGTTAAAACCCTACACTTCCTCATTTAAAAAATACTCCTCCAAAACACTATTAAAGCAATTTTAAGCAACCTTGAGTGGTTTATTCTTGTGGTAAGCCTCCTTAGCCTTGTATTACCTTTAACTTTCATGAAATTGATTTAATGGTGGAAACAACCTAAAAATTTGTTGAAGAAGATGAGTTCAACCTAGTTAGGGTTTGTTTGATTGTTAAGCTTGAAAGTGAGAATTAATTGATGGATTTTGTTAGTCTAAGCATGGATTCCTCTAAGTAGTAAGTATTAGGCTTAAGTCTTCCATTAATGTTGATGAAATTAAGGGTTGTAAATTAGGGTTCATACCCAGATTAGAGGAGTTTTGTATTAAGTGATGAAATTGGCCTAGGTTTGAGTTAATTTAGCAATTGGTTAGTAGGATTGGACTCCTAGAACGTAAATTTCATATTTCACTTTTAAAATGACCATTTTACCCTTGTGGGACCATTTCTCATTTGACCCCTATTCGTTTTGGATTCAAATGAATAGTATAGTATTTTTGGGTGTTGTTAGTTTTGTTCTGTAACTTAGATTTTGATAATATTACAGTTCGAGTATGAACGTGATCCTCGGAAGGGAAAGGCTTAAGTGTGATTGTTGTAACTCTCACTCGGCATTCCAGGTAGGTTACGTCTTACCTTCTGGTTAGACTTTGGTTAATGAAGCGTATGTATAGTTAGATATTGTTGGAGAAATCATGTACGCCTTCGGGTATGAAGTTGGGATGGATTACTTAGGTTGGGTATGGTTGACTGATTTGTGGACTTGTTATCTCTTGTGATTTATTAGCTTGACTGTTTAGTGTTGACCTTGGATTTTCACTTAGTTGCCATATCCTAATTGGGATATAGTTATCTCTCATTTATCTTGGTATTATCATGGATAGAGGGAAGGACTTGATTTGATACTGATATTGTGATATGTGTCCATGTGTGGCACGATTGGAATTTTATTATGATTTACACTTGAGATTGATACATGCATATCATTCATACACATTTTAAATGATACATTGTTGTGAACTATGACTTGACATTAATAATGATAAAGAGGGAAAGTGAAACATCAGAGGCTTCTTATTATAGTGTTTGCTACGTGCTTATTTCGTATGGCCTCTCTTGCATATATAATTGATATTACCTATGTTGTCCGAAGGAAAAGTGTTCCGGACGTGGCATTGTACAAATTTGGGAATAAGTTCATATTGGTAGTTGATTTACAGTTACTGTTATGTTTATTCATCTCATCATTAGTGTTGAATTTGACATTCATACATACATTCATCCTCATTTTCATGATACAATGACATTACATGTGATTGGCGTGCTAGTGATTCCGTGATACATTGATATTACCTGTGATTGGTGTGATAAGTGAGAAATAAATAACATTGATTTTTATGACATATTTATTGCGTAGCCATTCTATGTTGAGTGATACAGAATGGCTAGTGGGGTGTTCGGTGGAAGAGTCAGTCCAGGTTGCGTGATACGAAGTGACTGGTACATGGACTTCATGGGTCCCCCATGGGTCATGACTGCTGGGACGTAGAGATATTCTGCCCGGAGCATGTATGTACGATATGAGATAGTTGGCCATTGCATTTTATCACATATACATCCACTCATATCTCTGATTCTAGTTGTTTTCATTATATTGCATGATGCGGTTCAGCCTTGATTCCTTAATTGTTAATTCATTTGAAATGGTGTTTGCTTGTTAATCTCTTACTTAGACACTTGATGTATTCGAGGATTAGAGATTCTGCCTCGGCTATGACTGTAGACTATTGAGATCTAGTGTAACTCACCTTACTACATATCTTACATGGGTGTGCTTTAGTAATTACTTTATTTTCATATCTCTTGGATTCTGACTAGATTTTCTATACTTCAGATGGTTATTCCTGGACTGTGATATTACTTGTACTTGATTGCGAGAATGTCTATCCTTCAGTTTCTTTCTTATATATATGTTCGCTAACTGTTGTCGACCTATGATACCTACTAGTACATAGTGTTTGTACTGATACTACTCTTGCTACACTCTTTTCTGGGTGTAGAGTTGTTATAGGAACTTCAGCGAGGTTCGGTTAGCCTTCAAGGGTCTCATAGAGTTCATCTAAATTTTCTATTTAATTCTCTTTCTAAACAGAAATGTATTCAGGTTGTAGTTGTAACTTTCATTCAAGTCGTATACTTAGAAGCTCTTGTACTATTCAGATCCCTTGGGGTGTTGTTGTATTCCGCATTATCTTATATCTATGTTTTTCGACTTCTACAATTCTTTTATTTATTTATTTATGTTGTTGTTGGGTGAATCTTTAAGGGACGGGTTCACCTACTAAGGTGGAAAATGATTGGTGCTCGCACGATTTAATGATTTAGGGTTGTGGCAGTAACACTTCCAAACAATGAATGAAAGAGTCACCGCTTTCTTGAAAAAGTACATCTTGTCGAGGTTTGGTACTCCTAGGGCTATCATTAGCTATGGGGGTTCACACTTTTGCAATAGATTGTTTAAAGCTCTTCTTGAAAAGTATGGAGTTAAACACAAGGTAGCCAAAAAAGTGAGCAAGCGGAAGTTTCGAATTGGGAGATCAAAAACATCCTATCAAAGATGGTCAATGTCAAAAGAATCAATTGGTCACGAAAGTTGTATGATCCACTTTGGGCATACCAGACGCTTTCAAAACTCCTATTGGCATGTCGCCATATAGGTTGGTGTTTGGTTTATGTGGGCCTTGAAGAAATTGAATCTCGATTGGAGTGATGCCTCAAACTTGAGAGTAGAGCAATTGAATGAGATGGATGAATTCTGACACAAAGCCTATGAGAGTTCGACACTTTACAAGGCTCGAATGAAGCACTTCCATGACAAGAAGATCTTGAAGAGAGAGTTTAGCCTAGGGGATCGTGTATTGTTGTTCAACTCAAGACTCTGGTTGTTTTTTGAAAAGTTAAAGTCGAAGTGGTCGGGACCTTTCAAAGTCACACAAGTGTTCCCCCATGGTGCCATTGAGATTGCTTGCCCTAGTGGAAATCAGATCAAAGTGAACGGGCAAAGAGTGAAGCACTACTTGGGAGTGCCAAATGCAGTAATATAATTAAGGTGATCTACCTCAATGAGCCTTGAAAAATGGTAACAATGCCGTGCCGCGACGTAAAATTAGGCACTTCTTGGGAGTCAATCTAAGTGTTTTCTTTCTTTTTCTTGTTTTTATGTTTGTTTGTGTGTGTACGATGCAAAGTTGCAGGGAAAACTGAAGCGAAAGAGTGTTGGGAGCAACCAAAACTTGAAAATCTGAGCATGGAAATTCAAAATGGGTTGAAGCCAAGAATGTGGAGCTTACGGAGTGAATGTGACGCCGCATATTCAGTTTGTTGTCGCATTTCACATCGCATATTGGGCTCCCAAATTTCCAGTGAGCAAGGTAAAATCAATGAAGTTGCATCATGAATGCGACACCGCATTTCTATTGCAGAGCACTATGCGGTCACATACCGCTAATTGTCATTGAAGTAGGTAAGGGTCAAATGTGAAGAGAATGCGACACCACATACTTAGTTTATGGTCGCATTCTCAATGCATCTCTAATGAGTACTTAAGGTCAAATTGAAAATCAATTTCCCACTAACCCTCTTCAAAGAACTCAATTGTTACGACTCCTTATAAACCCTAATCGGCGGTTTTGGCTACAATATCGCCTAAACCACACCTGATTCATTCTCACACCGCACAACTGTGTAATCGACTGCTAAAGTTGTAGAATCTTCCTCTTCCCTAGTATGCATTCAAAGTCATAGATATGTCCTCTTTTACCCCACATTCTAGCAATTTAATTGATGATTGGTTGGGTAAGCATGATATCTCAATTCTTTGAGTTGTATTGATTGATTTTGATAGCACATATGCCCATATTGATTGTATTTGTGTTATGGGGGGGGGTCTGAAATTGTCTATAGAAATCTAGGATTAATGAAATTAGGAGAATGTTTGAATTTGTCCAAATTGAATTGTGTAAAGTTGTCTAGTATGTGTGTGTGATCTTGTGCATGATGTGGATGACTTGAAATCCCTGATGATAGATGGTTGACCACTTTCATAGGGGAAATTGGTCGTGGGTGTGTGTGTTGGTTGGTTGCGTGATGAATTGCACAAACAATGGTATATTGAGCGTGTTTATGGATCTATATTGAGGATAGAAAACTAGTTGGTGGTGGTTTGGTTTTGAATTACCATGAAATTGCTCTGAAACTTGCCATTTATGGCTGGGAAGATGACCTAAATGCAATGTCGCATACGCTGTATGCGAATGCATTCACATCGCATTCCCCTTGGATATCTATCAGTAACTAAGTCTAAAGGCATGAGTATGCGGTCAAAATGCGGCACCACATTCGTAGAATGCAACTGCATTCCACGTTTCATACTCCGTTGCCAAATTGGCAGTGAAGTCAGTAAATTGGATGACTTTGCGACGTTTATGCGACATCACATATTGCGTATGCGGAGCTGTACTCAGTGAATGCGATTGCATTTCACTCACTGCAACGCCACATACTCTTTATGCGGCGCCACATATACATCGCATACTATTGGATTCCATTGCATTAACAATTTCTTCCCTGTTTCTTTGTGAAATTATAGTTTCTTTTTAGAATGCTTTTGATAACATGAAAACAATAAATAGATTTTATGCTTTTCTTTTTATTTCTTGGTACTAATATTGCTTTCTTTACAGAATGGTTCGAGGAAAACAAAGATATGCCAAAGTTAGTGAAGAAGAGAAAGGCACCAACTCCTCCTGAGGACCAAGAAGAGTGGATGCAATGTGGAAAGGTAGTCCATTACGTCCTCTCAGCCTCAACCTCCATCTCAGGATGCGGGGGGTAGTAGTGTGACTCCCCAAGTGATGAGACGAGCTTGAGAGACAGATACACGTGAAAGATGCCCTCCAATTTAAGGATGAGAGGGTGAAGGAGCGCTTTGACCAAAAGCGCACCTTCAACTATGAGAAGCAAATGGGTCTGAGGGGCTTAAAGGATTCATTCCCCTGGGTCCTCAAGCAATTGCAAAAGAGAAACTGTATTGTATTCACCAAACCTCCTGGAGTGTTCGTGCCCGTGAGGGAGTTCTATGATAATTTGGGGGTCGCCATGAAGAAAAGCAGTATTTGGGAGGTAGCCATGTTCGTGGCCTGACGGTTCTAGTATACCATGAGGGAATCAATGCCATTTATTTTGGAAATAATGGTACACCACATAGAGAGTATGAGGAAAAGATTCACCCCGACAACATAGAGAGTCAACAGGCATGATTGGATGAGGTGATAACAGAGTCGGGCACCACACCTCCATGGATTCAGCCCAGCATTATGATTCAGAAGGCGGACCTCAATATTGAGGCCAAGTTTGGTTGACTTTTATTAGTACCCGGTTCTGACCTTCACAAAATGAGACACGTGTGGGCCTTCCAAAGAAAGTCCTCCTAGCGTGTATCATGACAGAGGTACATCTTAATATGGGTTGGATCATTTACTACCACATTATTGATAGAGCTTGGCAGACGACGAGATCATTACCATTCCCTTGTTTAATCACTACTATCTGTCGGAAGGAAAATGTAACTACATTCCAGCGGGTGGACAGAGATTGCACCCCTACGGGTGTTGTGGATATCCTCAAGTTGGAAGATGATGAGAATTTGGAGAAGAAGAAGAAAGAAAGTGTGCAGACTATTGATTTGACCATTGGGTTTGAGGAGATAGCCTAGCCTGCCACCACTAGCACAGCTACGGGGTCCACCACCAGTGGTGCCCCTCCCACCACATTAGCACCACCACCTCAGGGAGTCAGGCCCCCGCATGTGGATAATTTTTTGTCTATGGCACGCACCTTGGGTGCGATGGATTCAAAGATTACCAACTTCATCAAGACCATTCCTGACATGATCAAAGTTGTAGTTACTGAGGCTAGAGGATCTGAGAGAGCAGGTAGATGGGTTAGAGAATAGGATTGAGAATGTTGAGGTAAGTATGATCGAGGATTTGGCACCAATTTTTAACTTTTTTGGATTCCTTGGAATTTCTTTTTCCTGTTCCTGGTGGTATCAAAACGAGTGTCAAGAGATACCTTGCACAGCTACAGACTGAATTTCGTACCTCCCACACTCCACTATTTGTGGCTATGGGTATTAATACATGACTACCAGATGAGAGTGTCCCAATGGAGACTATGGAGAGTAGCCCTGATAGAGAAGCTCTCGAGGATGAGATAGATGATACATGTATTGATCAGGAGGCATATGAGACTTTAGATGATTTTGAGCCCCTTCCTGACACCCTGTATGATGATATTCAGGTAGGGATAGTTGCTTCATTCCAGACACACAGCATCCAGGTGCCCGTATTGATGAGGATCTAGACAGGGACATTCATGCAGCCCGTGAGCACTCATTGATGGATCTGGCAGAGCAATGGAGAAAGGGTTATGAGGCCCCTCCTCCACCGACTGAGGGTGCTAGCTCTTCTCACTCACAGGCTTTAGGAGTCACTCCACTTGCTGATAATATTTCTCCCATTCCATCAATCGAGTTTGATTTAGATCCTTTCGATGCTGCTCATCATGACGCTTGATGTGTCTAGGGAGTACTCACATCTTTTTGCTTATAATTTGGTGCATTGAGGACAATGAACAATCTTTTTAGTTAGGGATGTGTTACTTTTATATTCGTGGATGGGAGTTGGATTCTAGTATTTTGATACTTTGGTTTATAAATATTTGACTATTCGGATGTTTGATGTTTTATTAGTATGTTGACATTGTGCTTGTATTTTCCGTTAGTATTTTCTTATTATTTGTCTGTATTTTGCCCATGTGTTGTGGTATTAGCTATATCCTTGGTTTTCTTAGCCATGGTTCTTTTCTCAATAATGCTAATGATCTTTTAAACCCGATATTTTTAGGTAGTATTGAGTTGCTTTTCCCAATGATAGATAGTTGGACAATTTTTAAAGAAAATTAAGCCTTGTGGTGTGTCATTGTGACTTGTATGGTACCAATACATTGAGATGTGTGCATGTAAAATTAATACCCTCCTAAAATTTCAAAAGTTTCAAAAATTGAGTTTTTAAAGGATAAGAATGATCGATTGGCAACATTTGGCTCATTATGTGACTTTTAGATACCATTTTGATAAGTTTTCACAAGTTGAGTTTGTCTTAGAAGTCAATTGCTCATCTTCTAATAATGCATGTGCCATGTGTGGCGAGCTTTGTTCAAATTGACTTTTGTGTTTGCTTGTATCTACTAAAACTTGCCCGATCAGTCTAACAATCTTATCTTGAGGGTGGTTGTTGGAGAGATGAACTTAGGCATTCTGTGTGTTTTCAAAATGCAGTCCTTCTAACATTTCAAGCCTACCAAAATATTAAGTGGATCCCTAGTCAGCCCTTTTGAGCCTTGATCCTTTCTTGGTAACCACATTATAAGTCGTAACCTTTTTTATATCTTACCTTTTTTGAACATGTCCTTCTTAATCTTGAAGTCTTAGCCTAAGTTGGGGGTGAGAATCCATGTGAATAAGGTTAGAAGATCAACTTAGGCTTTTAGCCTAAGTTAGGGATGGGATATCAAGTGTATGAAGGAAACAGTGTGTAATGTAGTTGTTCACAGGACCCCCTGTTTAAAAAAAGAGAAAAGAAATAAAAAAATGGTGTTTTTATTTGTTGTTTTTGGATAAAAGCGTGGGGGAGGGGGGATGTAGGATAGAAGTTTGAAAATAAGAGTGACATCAAAAAGGGAAGAATATTCTTGCAAAGGTAGAGAAAATGAAAGAAGCAAAGAGGAATCAAAGAAATGACCCCAACAAGTAAAGATGTATAGAGTTTAAGAAAGGTGTAGTCACTTTATATCCAAATGAGTATCCTACCCTATCCAAGCCTACATTATCACTGGAAAAGTCCTTAGAGATCTCCAAACAATCATCTTTGAGTTTGAGTTGAATGAAAGTAAGGGCAAGCCTATGATTTGATACTTGTTGCACTTAAGATTCTTTGTTGAGTGTGAGTGATTGCCTCTTGTCCATTGCTTACTTTATATATCTTTGTGTGTGGGACTTTCTTCTTGTGAGGGGGCATGTATTATGAAAAAAGGTTGAAAATTGTACTTTCTTTACTTAACAAAAGGAGTGTGAACAAGAGAGTCGTAACCTCTAGCCACACCTTGAGGCTTGTATTTGCTTTATCATTCTATCAAATGCAATGAAAAGGAGAGGTAGTTTTGTGAATAGAAGAAGCATGTTATATTCTCATTATTGGTACCAACCGACAGTCATATGCATCCATCATGTCAGGGGTTGAGTCTTATATGAGTCGAGTCTTGTGTTTGAGTAGTAATTTTGTGTCGTTGCTTGAGGATAAACAAATGGTTAAGTTGGGGGTGTTGATAAGTCGTGAATTTTAAGGCTATTAGCACTCACTCCTTATATTTGTAGATGTCTTTTAAGCAAGTTTTCTCTTTATTTATTGTGTTTTCAGGTATTTGAAGCTTAATGAATAAAAGGAAATAAAATAGTAGAAAAAGTTCAAAAAGCACCTGAATGCGACGGAGTTGCTGCATCGCAAACCTTGAAAGAGCCCGCAAAAGGACCGCACACTTTGAGCAGAAAAGTTGGTAGAATCAAGCCCTATGCGATAAGTATGCACACCGTAATCTCTCATATGCGGTCGCATACTCTCGAAGAAATCAACCAGTGAGCTGAACGAAAAAGGCATAAATGCGACACAAGTGCGGCACCGCATACCAGATATGCGATCGCATACCCAAAGCTCAGACAAAATATTAAAGAAGGACAAAATGATGAAAAAGCAGTGACTCCTGAATTATGCGACCGCATTCTGACGAATGTTGCACCGCATATGAGCGGGAAGAAAATTGGGCATGAGAATGCGGCCAGAATGCAACCGCAAACTCCTAATGCAATCACATTTTGGTCGGCGCATAGCGATCCATCTACTACTATTTTGTACTTTTTTCCCCTTCCCTATAAATACTTGACACATATTTCTGAGTTGAGGATTCCATACTTTATTCTCTGAACCTATTTTTACCTTTTGCATTGAAAAAAAAGCCTTTGAATTGTCCCTTTCAAGATATTCATTTGTGTTCATCTTTATTAATCATTATAAGGATATGATGTCTTTTAATTCAATTAAATTTATTTACTTAAATTAATTATGAGTAGCTAAATTCTCAGCTAGGGTTGTGGGGCCAAAGGGGCTTAGTATGTGATTGGGTCTGAAATCAATTCATTGAATTACTTAATTATTTTCTAATAACTCTTTTCTTTGTATTGTGTATTAATGGTGACCAACATTAATAGTGCCAAAATTCTCAGCTTGGAAAAGTGGGTAAAGATTAGGAAAAGAGTTATTGCCAAAGATTTTGGGCTTTAACCCCATCTAATAGCTAGGGCTAGAAATAGTCTAGTTAACTTGAAATCCAATTAGGTGTTCTCAATTGCACAACTTAGGGCTTGTAAAAGCCTTTGATGAAATTTATCAATTGAGCTGAAAAACCTTTTGATAACCCATTTAGCTCGTGTTTTGGAACATGAGTGTGTTTCTATTTGAATTGAAAAATAGCTTAATCACATACTTATCTGGAAGGCATCACAACCATAGTCCTCTCAATTTGATATTTAAACCTCAATTACTTGATACTTTGTTGTTGAGTTGTTCTTAAACCAATTACTTGTTACTTTACAATACAATCGTAGTTAAAAACAAATCAACATTTATTCCTTCCCTTTGAAATATAGGCTAATCGTTGAGGCTTACAATTAAGTTGTATGTTTCTCGTCGTATTCCCTACGGGATTCAATTCCAACCTTCGTTGGGTTCTATATTTGCTAACGAATGCTTTACATTCTTTTCGGATGTGTAATTTGGACATATCAGTTATTTCTTATTTATTATTTGATATGGTATATTAAAGCATTGCATAATTTTAAAAAAAATATTTGTATACAAAATTTGATTACACATTCTCTCCGTTTTCTACCCACCGAGCATCAAAAGCAAAACATTTAAACATTGCCAGTTAATAACTTAACATAAAAGACAACCAAGTTAAGCTTGCCAGTTAAAAAAATTGTCAGTTTCATATTAATTGCCAGTTTTTTTTTTTGTTTTATACACATTTTGATGATTTGGTTCAAGTTTTGTTTATAAAAAAATTCTCCAAAAATATTTATTCAGGAAAATTGTGTCTTTAACCATACTTATGCATGTATTAAAAACTCTTACATTGCTAATATCATGATTTTCTATGTATTAGTTATGCATATGATAATACTAAATAGGATGTATCACTAATGATTGTATTAGTTATACATAAGTTGAAAAGTGTATCAAACAAGATACTGATAAACATAAAACTAATGCATGATGTACCCTACCAAACGACTAGTTAAGAAAAGGTTGGAGGGAAAAATGTGGGGTCCACTTGAGATATATCCTATACTACTATCATTTGGGACACACTTTGAATTTAGAAAAGGTATTTGGTTGTTTTGTCATTACATAATATATATGAACAAGCTCTGAAGCTATAGCATGTAAGCAGGCAATGCAGAATATTATTGAAATGACAGAAATACCCCAATTTATGCATTGCTTGTCTTCCTTGCTGGCTAGAGTCATCTTTTTTTCTAGAGATATTTGATTACCTTTTTACCCTTGGTTGTCTTCATCTTCATGCTTCTATAGAGTAGAAATTCAAAACTGAATTTGTGACAGGTGTTACTTATGCCTTAGGTATCGTTTGGTAGGAGGGATGAAATGAGATTATTAGTCCTATGGAATTGAAATTATCGCATGTTTGATTGGTGGGATAACTCCTTTGGTATCCCACCTGATCTCATTTATATGGATAAAAGGTGGGATACGTTATCCCATATAGAGAATGAGATAAGTTATTTCATTTTATGCCACTCAATTCCATCTATATTGGATAATTTATTCCTCCTATCAAACGACCCCTTATAGTCGAGTATTCCAACAGCTTTAAAGTGCATACGTGGGGTTAGAAGAGTAGCAAATACAAATGAATAAAATTCTCCAATAATTGTCGGTCAACAGTCACAACTCCACATGTAAAATAAGCAATCACTTTAGAAAACTAAAACTGCAAAAGCTGAAGCAATTGTAATAAGATTCCTTCATATGGTTGCACGATTCAAATGTGACAATAACAAATTAATAAACGAATCCCTCCAGGGTCAACTTAAGTAATAAGTAATAGACATAAGGTAAGATGCCAAAGCAACAAAGAAAGTGCAAGGAAACAGGGCGGACTTTATGCTAATCCCTTACTAAAACGTGGACTTTACTTTTCAATACTACTAGTGATATTCCCTCTTTGACTTGGCAAGATGGTCACAGTAGTACCAATCGAATTCCATCTAATTATTAAAATCACAAGGTTGATTGACTATACTCGAACATAGCCCAGACCAGGAGGTGGTGGTTGAAATAGTCATAGAATTCAATTTATATATATAATTATACATTATATATGTGCCTCTAGTTCTTATTTCCAGCTTTGTTGCTTGACAATTCATAGCCTTGGTTGAAACAATAAGGTGACACCATAGTCATCCTGCAGTAAAGCACAAAAATTGTAAATCATGCTACAGTTCAAGTTAAATAACCATACCAATATATGTTATCACTAAAAAAAAAACGTAGCGATAACACATTATTCATGGTGCAAACTTCTGTAGATTTCAAAAGATATTATTCTATGCAAGAAATTGGAATTATGGTATGTTACCCTAAAAAATCACTATACTATCTATAACAGGAACCCACAATTAGAAAAGGTAATCAACTAATCCACAATCGTGGAAAATAGCATGATATAATTTATTTCATCTTAATTTGTCATCTTCTTTTCCATTACATTACTACTATGAGGATTGACAATACGAACATGAACACCAAATGTGTCCAAGCAGGATTAAGTAATCGAAGTTTGGCATACCATTTTACATTTTAAGCCTAACGCCTTAGGCTTGCGGCAAAGGCACAAACTAATTTTTAGATTTTTTACAGGTTAAGTTTTCATTACCTCTACGTGATAGTAACATGTATATGACCAAATATACATGTGAAATGCAACTTTTTTTAATGTTCTGTACATTATTTTTATTACCGTCAAACAATTATTTTTATTTCCTTCATTTTGTATTTCATATAAGAATGACAATTAGTAGCAGTCCTCGTCCTCGTCCTAAATTTAAATTTGACTTCGATTACTGTCTTCTGTCTGTGCAAGATGCATGAATTTAGTTTGGCAATTCACCATTCCGTGTTTCTCATCAATTATTGTTAATAGTCTCACATCGGAAATAAAATAAGAACATGAACTTCTTATATGGACTTGGACAATCCTCACCCTACAAGCTAGCTTTTGGGTTGAGTTAGGCCCAAGATCCATTCTTTACATGGTATTAGAGTCAGACTCATTCCAATTCTTTGTTCAGCAATATTGGGCCCCCAAATTATATTGTTCGCGCTCCAGTTAACGAGGTATGGGCGTGCCGGGGAGTGTTAAGAGTCCCACATCGAAAATGGAATGGAAACATGGACTTTTTATATGGACTTGGACAATCTTCACCCTACAAGCTAGCTTTTGGGGTTGAGTTAGGCCCAAGATTCATTCTTTACAATTACACCCCAACTTTGCCGTCAATTCGGTGAGCGGCGAAACGTGCCTGATGAAAAGATACCACCAACCCCCAACTTTTGTTCTCATAAGTCATAATGTGAAAATTTTAAGTTAATTTTTGGAAGGATAAATATCATAGATATTTAGAAGAGTTTCTAGAAAGTTATATTGTGATATCTTTGATATTTATACTTAGAAAATGTCTAGAAATTTTAGACACTTAGATATTTGTAGAGGATAGAATTATCTAAATCCTAGAAAAAATCTAGATGTTCTAGAGTAGTGTTAGAAGATAAGGATAACTAGACTTTTGTAGATGTATCTAGAATCATCCCTAGACAAGTATAAATAGGGCTGGTCTTGAACATTTGTAATCAAGCAAATACAAACCCAATATAAATCATTCAAAGTCAATTCAAGAAGCCTTCTTCCATAACAAAGTTCTCCTTCCATAGTTTCCTCTTCTTTAGTTGAATCTTTCGATCTTAGTTAACGATCTTGGGCTAGCAGAAGGTCTCCCCAACTTTACCTTTCTTCTGCTAATTCTCTACATGGTATCAGAGTCATAGTCATATGTTGGCTTCTGGATTTTATTTCCAAGGCCGGGATAGTGATAGATTCAACTGGTTTTCTAAATGGATTTGAGCGGTCTGTTAATGGACTGGGGATGGAATTATTGAACCAGTCTGGTTACAAGGTATGAAAAACATGTATGGAGTCATACCTTGTTGGCGAGGATTTGTGGGATATTGTTAATGGGAGTAGCATAAGTCCTCCTACTGACAAACCGAAAAATAGCAGTGCATACAAGAAATAGAAGCAGATTAATGCGAAGGCGGAATTATCCTAAGGAGGTCTATCTCGCACAGTTTGTTTGATCATATTATAAGGTGCAAATCAGCTCATGAAATATGGAGGACCCTCGATCAGTTGTTTAACAAGAAAGATGAAGCTCGGCTACAAATATTGGAGAATGAATTAGCTAACACCACCCAAGGTAATCTTTCTATTGTGGGATATTTTTTGAAGATTAAGAACTTATGTGCCGAGATATCTTTATTAAATCCGGGCGAGGCTTCTCTAAAGCACGAATAGAAGAATATTATTCGTGGTTTGAAGAAAGAATATATTCCTTTTGTTACATCAATTCAAGAATAGGCTCAACAACCATCCTTGGAGGAGTTTGAGAATTTGTTATCATCGCAAAAGCTACTAGTCAAACAGATGACTAGTGTATCTATTAAAGAACGGGAAGGAAATGCTTATGTAGACGACAAGAGAAATTTCAAAGGAAAAACAATCGGAGATAAGTCAGACTCTTGATTTCAAAATGGTTCAAGTTCACCGAAAAGGGAGGGAGAGTCTACTAATAACAATAAGAAGGTTCTCAAATGTTATCGGTGTGATAAATTAGGACACATAAGAAGATATTGTCGAGCCAAAGAGAGTAATATGGCTCAAACTGAGAAAGCTACTAAAGAAGTAGATTGGAAAAATTGCTTCGTAGCCGAGACACGACGGATAGGTGCCATGACTTTCATCAATTTTGAAAGAGTCTGGATCGTTAATTCAGAATATGAGCACCATCTTGCTAAAGAACAGTACAAATTTTTCATCCTTCATGAAAATAATGGCCAATAAGTCATTATGACAACTACTACAATCCATCACAGAAAGGAAGACACTTTATCATCAACAAGAAGCAAGAAGATTCTGAAGATGTTCAGGTTGGTGATGTGGTAGCTGTTATCGAGGAAATCAAAGAAGCAGAACCTAAAATTGGTAATGAAAGTCTGAACGTAAAGGGTGTTGAAGTAGAATCTGAGCATGCATGATCTGAAAATCTATATGTCAATGGTGACCATTTTGGAGAAAGCATTTAGATAGATGTAGTAAAAGCTGAAGTCGCTAGTCAATCATCTATCATAACAAGGTCAATCACTAGCTCAGAGCAGATGCCAGAAGCAAGTGGAGAAGCTAAAGATCAAAAAGATGAAAATCTGGCCTTGAAGGCTCAATTTCAAGTGGAAAGATAGACAATATGTATTTTGGAAGCTCTGAAATTGCCAAACAGTTTATTGAGGAGCTGGAAAGGGAATAAAGTGGTGGATCCTACAGTAGTACTGAGGCTTCGCATGAAATTGATGGTCATATTATCACCGACTCAGATAATGAGGTTAATACTAATGATTTTTTCTTATATTATGGAGTTGCATCGGAAGGAGAGGGTTCTAAAATATTGAACCCTAGAGTTTCAAACTTTTTCATCACTGGTGTGGCTCTAGTTAATATAATTGTCGAGGAGATAAGCGACAGGGGGAGCCTGAAAACTCAAAAATATGAAAGTCAACACGGACATAATCCATGTGATTCACAAAGGCCCAAAAGAACTATTGTCAAGACAATTCGTTATAGAGATGAAAATCTTCATCATATGAAGAAGCAGGAGAAGTCATGAAAATACTATTAAGATCTTCACCAAGGCACGCCCAAAAGCTTCGTCTGAGTTCTTCCGCGACAAATTCGGGATAGCTTCCAAAAAATTACTTTAAGGAGCAGTGTGAAAAATTAATGTTAATTTTTTGGAAGGATAAATATCATAGATATTTAAAAGAGTTCCTATAAAGTTATATTGCGATATCTTTGATATTTATACTTAGAAAATATCTAAAAATTCTAGACACTTAGATATTTGTAGATGATAGAATTATCTAGATCCTAGAATAATATCTAGATGTGCTAGAGTAGTGTTAGAAGATAAGGGTAACTAGACTTTTGTAGATGTATCTAGAGCCATCCCTAGACAAGTATAAATAGGGGTGGCCTTGAACATTTGTAACCAAGCAAATACAAATCCAATACAAATCATTCGAAGCCAATTCAAGAAGCCTTCTTCCATAGCTTCCTCTTCTTTAGTTGAATCTTTCTATCTTAGTTAACGATTTTGGGCTAGCAGAAGGTCTCCCCAACTTTACCTTTCTTCTACTAATATCTACACAAAATTCCCCGCCCACATTTTTGACGTGCAACCTCACATTTATTGGATTGATTTTTGAATTAAGGGTAAAAAACAGACCTCATCTCAAGTATCAATTTTTTTTTAGTTTTCTACCGTGTGAGAGTTTCCTACCTAAACTATTACTAACTAGTAAACAAAACACACTGAAATCTAGAAAATTCAAAAGTGACAATTGAGGTGTGTTTTTTACTCTTATCTCTCGATTTTTTGGTAAGACTAATTTCTTAAGTTTGAAAAATTGAAAATATCTTTTTTACTCATAAACTCCAGCTTTTTTTCAAGTGAAATAAATGTTCAAATACAATTTTAACTTTCAAATATCATTTTCAACTTCAACTTCAAAAAGTCATTGACCAAAACGACACTTATTTTGGGATGGATGGAGTATTACGCTAACATACTATTTTTTCTGTTTCAATTTATGTGACAATTGTTTGAATTTTGAGAGTCAAATCTTTTAACTTTGATAGTGAATTTTGATATAAAAGCTTTAAGTTTTTTAAATAAAATTTATATATTTGGACTACCATAATTAACAACTCAAAATATTTAAAAGACATGAAAAAATTGAGATAAAAAGAATTGTTTGACTTGCAATATCTTAAAAGTAACATTTTTGGACAAACTGAGGGAGTAATGAAAATTAACCAACCTTTCTTTTCGCTTCTCAAAGAACCTTTCCAGTGATTTCTTCCTTGTTACGGGTAGATCTACATGTAAGAAATTACAAACTGTCAAATCTTCTTTCATTGCAAAAAAAAGATTGACATGGTAAACCATTCGTTTTTAAAGAAAAGAAATAAATAAAAGAGAAATCTTAGCGGTTTCAAAAGAAATTAAAGTAAAAGAGAATAAAGTTCACCTCCTTGTCCATGTGAAGTCTCCAATAACTGTTGATTGCCTCTTTCTGCAAGTCTGAGAATATTCTCCGCCTACACCGGAAAATAAGACAAAATTAGCTTGCTAGAAATTCAAAAGAAAAGAGGAATAAATTAGCATTTTTACATTGTATACATAATGATATATTTTTTTTTTGAAAAGTCTTGAAGTAACTGATAAAGTTGCTGACATGTGATCTGGAGGCAGGACTATTCCTATACTTTTAAGGGGCCGATTCGAAAAACAAAAAAATGTCTTTTTTTATTTACATGAAAAATTAAAATTAACTAATTAATCAATATTAAAAAAAAATTATTGATCAAAACATCAAATAAATGTATAGTAAACACTATATTTGATTCAATGTTTGGGCCGACTGGTTGGGACTTGGGGCCAAATCTGATTTTGTGTTTAAAAAAAATGTATTTTGCTGCTCATTTGATTCAAACACGCGACCACTAACTAGGAAAGGACTTTTGAAGGGATCTCTCAACCGCTAGGTTACAGCTCTCACTGATAAGATTGAAGGCATTTTTAATACATATCTTAATATTTGAAATCAATAAAAGAAAAATGAAAATTCTGGGCGGAGCCCCGTCGGCCGGGGGACCCTGGCGGCGCCGCCTCGACCGCCTCAGGGACGGCTCTGCCTAGAGCTCACGGGTTCAAGCCGTGGAAATAGCTTCCTGCAGAAATGCAAGGTAAGACTGCGTACAATAGACTATTGTGGTACGACCCTTCCCCGAACCTCACGCATAGCGGAAGCTTAGTGCACCGAACTTTTTTTTTTTTTAATTAGCAGATATAATTATTATCGCCCGACTGGCCTGTAACTTGCCCTCGGTAGCACTAATAATTAATGGGGGTATGGTTTGTTTTTAGAAGAACAAACCTTGTCTCGAGGAACGTCAAAAACAGCGACGGTACCATTATAGAATATAGTCAGGGGAGCATTTTCAGGATCGTTTTCCGTGTCACAATTACTAGCAAAAAGGGGCAACGTTGGAGCTATTGAGCGGGAAGCAATTACGTTCTTCAGAACCTCGGGATTGATCTTCGAAATCATGCTTTGGATATCTGCAATATTATACTTTAAATTAGGACATGAGAAATGGCAATAAAAAGAAGGTAGTAGAGCAGTGAAAGGTGCAAAATAGAATAAGACCTCGAAAGCTTCTTCTTCTTTCAAAAAGTTTAGGAGTGGTAGCCTCTTTCTCCATGCAGAAAAAATTAAGTTCCACGAGGAAAACTGATTTGTTTGTGGGTGTGTTTTATGTGAATGCCGAAGCTAAGCTATATAAATGGAGCGGAGAGGAAAGGCAAAGGGAGAGGAGGTCGCGTGTGTCAAGCTGTCTGTCGAGATGACCACGAGGAAAACTGAGACAACTTGGTCTACTTTGGAGTGTTTTTTATTTATTTTTGGAGGTCACTTTTTTCTAAAGACCATTGGAAGCTTTGTTTGGATTGGCTTTTTAAAAATGAATTATAAATTAAAAGCTAAAAGTCATTGAATTGGTCCTACTCAATTTTTGATTTTTAACTTATTTTTATATTTTTTTAGCATAAAGTTAAGTGCTTAAAAACACTTATTATCTCACTCAAACACCTCAAAAAGTATAAAAGAGATTAAAAGCCAGAAAACACTTAATATAAGCCAATCCAAACACCCTCTAGATTGGGAAGCAACTCCTATCCCGTACTAGAGTTCATCCAGTTTGTCCAATACCTTTTTAGTTTTTTCACACATGTTGTAACGATCCGCTAGGTCATTTTAAACTTTGGATTTTTCCCCCAAAGTATCTTTTTCGTAACTTTAAAATGATATTCGTGACTTGCGGGGACGGAGAAAGAGATGGATTTCGAATTAGAGCGGATGCAGTTTTTGAGGCAATCAGATGAATATCGGAGAAGAATTAGCAAAATTGAAGTTCTTAAGTTAAGGAAATGGGAAACTTTGACCAAAGTCAACACAGGTTAACGAGGTTGAATGAGAGTTTCGTCGATTTCATAAGGTCTGGAATGTGATTTATGACTTAGTCGAGCAGTTCCAACAGGTTTGTATGATGATTTTGGACTTATTCACAAGTCTTGATGAGATTCCGATGAGTTTCGGATGAATTTGGCATATGGCGCGCTCATATTGATGTTTCTTTGGGCATAAAAGGTACCATATGGAGAAAATGAGTACCTAATTGTGTTTTGTTTGAAACATTAGATCCGTATTGTGATTACGAAATCATACACTACTAAAAAAATAGTTTCTCATGAGGTCGAAAAATGGAAAAACCCGACCTCAAGCCCAGGTCGGTAAATACTGGGTCAGAAATTTAACCGATCTTATGAGGTCGCAAAAAACTGACCTCATGAGGTCGGTAAAATATTTACATCAAAAATTAAAAAATAAATTACCGTCCTCATGAGGCTAGTAAGTTAGTTTCTAATTTTATATTTTTAAATATTACCGACCTCATGAGATCGGTAAATTAAATAGATTTTATTATCTTTTTTAACTTTCCGACCTTATGAGCTCGAAATTTTATTAAATACTATAATTGTATGTATATATTTCGACCTCATGGGGTCGAAAACTTATAAAAAAAAATTCTTCATTACCGACCTTTTGAGGTCAATAATCTTTCTCGGAAGTCGATGACTATTCATAGCTATTACCTTGACACCAAAGAAGAGTTCGACTCAATGCTTTATTTCTGTCCTAGTTGATCCTGATTCGACATTAGAAGTATAATTAATAATTTTTTGGCAGAACAGAAACAGACCTCATGAAGGTCGATTGTCACGCCCCAAAACCCATCCTAGATGCAGCAGGCATCTGATGCTATGAACAACAACGGAAGCATCTTATAAAATAAATAAGCATATATTCTCTTTCAGTAGGCATCTGATGCTATGAACAACACTAGAAGCAGTTTATAAAATCAATAAGCATCTATTCTATTTTAGTAGTCTTTTAATATTTATTTAAAACATTCATTTATGACTAACTAAAAATATACTCATACTTTATTAAAATCAGCGGAAGTCTAATATGAATAATCAATTATAAATTATGATAACGCCTCAATAAGTCGTACGAGACTTCAGAAACTATCCACAATCCAACTTCTAACTACGGAGCTTCTAAAAACATAAACAGGGAATAATACATCGGTACGCCGCCCGAAAACTAAAACAATAAAGCTAGATAGATGGGGGTGTCCCACGAACAAGGGTGTGGGCTCACCAATAAGTATGAAAAATAACAAGTTCTCCTACTCCGTATGCGTATCACTAACCTTCTCTTCTTCATTACCTAACATACCATCAGAAATAACTATAGTATGCCTGAGTACTGGGTACTGAGTGAGTGTCTCCGGGACAATAGTTAATAGCAGAATATATAAGTAATGAGTGTAATTGAAAATAATATTGAGAAACAGTTCAAAACAAATAAAAAAATCTCATGAACATCCAGTATAAGTCAATGATGAAGAAATAATCACTTTGATTCCTTAAGTTATTCTCGTTACTTTAAGTTCTTTAAAAAAATAGTTCGGAATCCCAAAGACGGAGTAAGTTAATAACCTTAGTAAAATTACTAGTAAAAGGCAATAACATAAAAACATCTCAATTTCCACTCATTATATTGTTCATCACGTTAAGTCTTTTCAATTATGAACTCAAGATCATCAACAAGAACTCATAGGCAACCAACAGATCAACACAAGCCAACTTATGGGCGAACAATCATTCGATGCATCGGGGCTATTATCCCACGGAGGCTAATCATTCTCTGGACTAGTACAACAATAGATACATCGAGGCTATTTTCTCACAGAGGCTAATCATCCGCTGGACTAGCACAATAATAGATGCACCAGGCTACACACCTTGGAGATCAATCGTCCTCTAGACTGACACAACAATGCTCAAAAGCGATATGTTAGGATCCATAATGGCTAATTGTCCTCTGAACTAGCACATGTTACCCATACAAGCCCAACCACAAATAAATATAAGTCATGGCATATTAGTCGAATCACACATGACATGGAAGTCGAATCTCAAATTATGTCATGAAAGCCAAATAACAAATCATGACATCGAATCTGAATATCAAATCATGACATGTAAGATGAATAGTTCATTATGAATTATGTTCATTATGAATTATGTTCATCATCCCGTTAGTAGTGTAGATCAAGTCATTAATCAGTTTAGAATTCATATTCATCATTAATCAACTTTTAATTTACTAAAACTCGTTCATATGGCACAACTCATTAAAGGCTCATGCTTTAAAAATTAATTCCAATCATCCCAAACTAAAGGTAAATCACGTTTAAAGATTATCACTTTAGAATTCAATTCGATCATCCCATAATAGGGGCAAAACAATTCGAAGATCATCTCTTTCAAAATCAAGTTAAGTCATCCCTTATAAGGGGTAAAGCGTGTTCAAAGTTTGAGGCTTTATAAATCAGTTTTAACAATCCTTTGATAGAAAAAGTCACGAATACATATATATAGTATGACATGAGAGCTTGTCCCTCACGCACATGAAACCTTGTCAAAGAAACCATTTTTAAAGGTTGGAAAGCATGTTTCAAAAAAGAGACATACCTCAATTCCAGCTATAATACTACCACACGGATTATTCGATGTTCAACAATCATTCTACAATTGATTTAGATGATAAATATTAGAATTTTACACTTTCATCTTGAATTTCCACCCTTTTCGAAAACTAGGGTTTTTAAGTCAAATTTGTGTTCTGTCTTCATAAGATGCACCCATGGATTCTAACGTATCTCAAATGATATATAAACCCAAAAAAATCCCCATAACTATACAAGAATTGCAAAAAGTTGCCTCACGTCGAATTTCCAATGATTCTTTTCTTCAACCGTTTTTGAATCGAAATCTTGCAATCTATGGAATAAATGAGGATTCTATTGTTAATTCATTAGATTGAGGTAATAATCATGGTGTTTGAGTAAGAACTTACCTAGAGGTTTAGGGAAGGCTCTAGGGTATTTTCTCTAAAAAAGATGGTTTAGAATGAAGTTGGATGGTTTATATGAAGCTGGAGATATATAATATTCAGGAAAATCGCGACACGCTTCAAAATATACCTAGCTACCTCCGCCCACGCTAGCCTCCACGCCCCGCGCCAGGCTTAATTTTGACTACTTTGATAGTGTTCAGTAAAACAGACATAACTCCTAGCACACTGCTTCGATTGAGCTGGTCCATATATTGTTGGAAATGTATTCCAAAGAGCTACAAGTTTCATGTTTTCTCCAATTACTAACGGATATTCACATAAATAGGCTGGAAGTTAGACCTACCGTAAACTTAAATGATTCTATTGAATCTTATGCACGCCATTATTCTTCCTGATCTTAAATCAACTATTTCCACCCAAAATCATCTTGATAGAATTTCATATATATAAAATATCACATTAATACTCAGTTAATATATTCATACCTAATCCGAATTTACGGAGTGTTACATCAATATTTTTGCAATTTTTAGACACTGAAATGCAAAACACCCGACCTCATGAAGTCAGTTTTCTGCAAAAAATGTGGCAGCATTTGGCTGCTGTAATATGCCAAAGTCAATACAATTATACATTATATTTTTTATTAGCTACAATCAGCTCAAATAGCTGACAACAATCCAACAAAGTCTAACAAATACTTCATTAAACATTCTACTACCCACAATACATCAAATTAAACTCAAAACTATTCAAATTTGAATCAAAACTTCATCAAACACTTATGAAACACATAATTAGTCTATAACTTTAAATTACATTAATCTTCATTAACATTCGCAAAAGGCTTATACAATTCTTACAAATCCACCAAAAAATACATAAGTTAGTTTACAAACATTACGAATCAATGATGTCGTTGTGTGTTTGTGTCACGACCAACCATGTAGGCGAGCCACTCCCAAATCATTCTCAGACATGATATATATATATATATATATATATATACCCTAAACACGGTCTCATAACATAATAAGCGGAAAAATGTGATAGTCTGATACATCCAACAAACGCCCCTAAGAGATCTACTTTGGGCATACAACAGTACTAATAAAATCATGACAATATGAGGGAAAAGGGCACGCAGGCCAAAACTGAAATACATAGTCTGAAATGTGTCTCTCAAGTAAGAACAAAAGACCATAAGTAGAGGAGAGTATCCAAGGCATGCTAGAAGGAGCATCCTCACCCTGAATACTGAGGATCGCAACTCTGACTCAGAAATGTGGTCCTGCGGAGATGGAAGGTATTGAATCTGCATCCAAAAAGAATGCAACAAGTGTAACATGAGTACAGAATGTACCCCCGTAGACATCATAGGTCGACAACGACGGAAGATACATAATAAGAGATAAATACCAAGTTGACACCAAATAATCCTATGTTAATAGTCCAATAACCCAAGTAGTCACATAGTCAACATGTTGTTCACAAAGTTCAACAATATATCAAATATCAATAGAAATAAATAAACCTTCCAAGCTCAGAATTAAACCATGGTGTTCATAATTACTCAATACACAGTTCATCATAATTCATCAATAAAATGGCATAAATATGTATGATATGAATGCAATGCATATGCAAGGTACCTTTCTCAACCTGGTATATAGTACGTCAAGGTTTAATTATGATACGTACACCCATGGGTCCTAGCCAGCAAGAATTCCACACACGAATCTGACGAGAGCCCATGACTCATCTGTTTGCAGGCATGCAACTCTACTCCCTGTGTATTAATATCATCGCAAGTGCCATAATCTCATATTACTCTTACATTTTCGGTCTCTTGGATCACAACATATCCATACCACTCTCACATCAAATCACAGAACCATGAGTGTATGTATGCAATGACAATACAAGGAAAGGTATCATGATATAATGAGATGCAATCAAGTATAGAGATGATGTATACATACTTTCAAAAGTTCAACAATATATAGACAATCCAAGTCAAATCAGGATATCAAACGAAAATATGTGTGATGAGTAAACAAACAATAACAAACATGGCGACAATCCCAAATAATCAGCAATCGGAACCAGCATAAGGTTGATTCCCCAAATTATTCCATCATCACAGTTTAACACCGGTACCCACTCAGTCGTTCATCATAATCGACTGAGTGGGACCCTCAACACGCCAAATACCCCTCAATATTTATAACTAATTATGTACTTCTATCGGAGTCTCAAAAAGCTAAATCGTAGCCTACCTCAAAGCTGAACAGGTGCGCAACAAAATCAAGCCTCTAAGATATTTTTGCCCTTCATTTGCGCCTCGCGACAGTCAAAGTCTACTCGCGCGTATTACATCATTAATATAAAGCTAACACAATGAAAACAAGACTTTAAATACCCATCTCAGTCCCACGCTACCAAGACTTGAACTTTGTTACACAAAAACCTTTATTACACACTAGGTAGTCATATCCATAATTTAATTGCAAATCTAAACAAAATTGAACCTCTAATTGAATAATAATCTAAAAGCCTCAATTTGAAACCCTAGATTTTCCCCCTTTTGAAAATAAACTTCTATAATCAAACTAAGCTTTAAAACATGATAATTAACATAACGCAATCCTAATTCGATGATATTAACACTATTTGATTCATAAATCCTCATTAAAATCAACCATATAACTCTGTTAATCTCTTAGTAGCATAGGATGAATTGAATACCCAGAGTTGTGTGCCTCCTCCATAATCAACCTAGTCAAATCTCCCACACAAAGCACACACACTCTACCCCTGATCCTCAAAACACCCTCACTATCAATCATGACCTCCTTGGCCTCTCCACTCATCACCTTGTCTCGAATCTTACACAACCCTACATCATCATACTGGTGTGCCCGAATTTGATCCAAAAGAGACGATATCGCCTCCACACAAGCCAGAATCCTACCCAGATTTGAAATATCAAGTCTCACATAACGGTTGACCAAAGACTGGACCTCTAATGCCAAAGGATGCTCAGAAACAACCAAACAAGCTAAACTCCCCATACTGACTACCTTTCGGCTCAAAGCATCTGCCACCATATTGGCCTTGCCCGAATGATACAAAATGGTCATGTCATAATCTTTCAACAACTCCATCCACCGACGCTGCCTAGAATTTAAGTTCCTCTGATTAAACACATGCTAAAGACTGCGGTGGTCAATATACACCTCACAATAGACACCATAAAGATAATGCCTCCAGATCTTCAAAGCAAACACAACGACAACCAACTCCAAATCATGAACAAGATAACTCTTCTCATGCACCTTCAACTGCCTCAGTGCATAGGCAATAACCTTACCCTCATGCATCAACACACAGCCCAATCCAATCCTAGAAGTATCGTAATACACCGTAAAGTCCTCCTCCACCAGAAGGGATAAAATTGAGGTTATTGTCAATAAAGTCTTGAGCTTTTGAAAGCTCTCCTCACACTTATCGGACCACTAAAATTAAACCTCCTTCTGAGTCAAACGCATCATGTGAGAAGTAATAGAAGAGAATAAGGCTGGCCGATCCCCCCTAAAAAAACGGTGTCAGAACTAGAAACTGGGACCGGACATGGGCTCATCAAGCCCAGGCCCGTCCCGCCCCAGACCTGCCCCACCCTAACCCTGACCCTGCCCCGAACTCGTCCCCGTCCCGATCTCGACCTGCCCCTGACCCCCCTTTGCAAAAATAATCATTGCACAACGGCCAATTTATATTTTGGTCATTGTGCAATGGCCATTTTTGGCCCCCCACCCCATAAACCCCCCTACCCCCTTAATATTTATTTTTAACTCCAAAGTTACTATATTTACACTTAACCCAATTTTCCAACTATAAATACCTCATTTTCTCTTTATTTTATCTCACAAATCTTCCTACCATCTCTCTAACTCTTCTCTCTACAATTATACGTTGCCTATTAAATATTATATTTTTTTGCTCATTTTTATCAAAGTTAAAAAAATTGGGAGTAAAGTTGGCAACTAGCTTGAGGATCATCCATTGAGCAAAGTTTCAATTTTCAACCTGGATTACACGTCGACGTTTGGTACCTTCGTTCCTTATTTAATATATTATCGTTACTTTATTTTAGTTATCACACTTAATTTCATTATCTTTAATTATATATTTGCATAATTAAAATGGAAGGATTAAGAGGTATGTTTAAGGGTAAAGGTAAGGGTGCTTCTTCTAGTAGGGGTAACAAGGGCAGAGGTACTTCTTCTAGTCATCCTATTCCTAGACAGGATGATTTGATTGATTACACTCATATAGATGAAACTGAAATTTTTAATGATATTCCATTAGATGATGAGATATATTCTGCAACTGAACCAGACTTTAATTTAGAAGATAATCTAGATGACACACCCACTAGTGCACCTTAAAATGAAACTATAACGCCTCATATTCCTCCTATTATGATACGAGGCCCCACACAATGAAAATTAAAATCAGTTGTATGAGATTTTTTTGATAGGGACCAAGAAAATCAAGTACTTAGATGCAAAATTTGTAAAAATATTTAAAAATTTAAAATGAGAAAAGGTCAGGGTGGGACGGGAGGTTTATTGAGACATGTACAAAACTTTCACAAAGCTAGGTGGAATGAATACGAGGCTACAAAGTCAGGTGCGCCAATGCGCTCTCAGTCGGGACAAGGTTCACATAGTGTCCCGGACCAGTACAAAGTCAATTTAACCCGACGACGGGGGAATCGTGGTTCTAAATACGAAAAACATAGAGATAGGGAAGCAATAGCAAAATTAATTGCGGTGGAGGGTTTCCCTTTTTCATTTCCTTCCTCTCCTGGTTTTATTCATTACATAAGAGATATGTATAATCCTGCTTTTAACGGTTTTCCTAGATCAACTGTTATGAGATACGTTTTTAAATTCGCACATGAATATCAACAATATTTACATTATGCATTATATCATTTTCCTGGCAAAGTATCTATCACTTCTGATATAGGTCGTAGTACTAACGACCATGATTATTTAACTGTAACATGTCATTGGATAGATCATAATTGATCTATGCAAAAACACATTTTAGCATATAGATATATTGATGATAGGCACACCGTAAATTTTATTGCATAAAATATTCATTAAGTTTACGATTATTATGGTAAAACTGACAAAATAATGGTTGTTACGTTAGATAATGCTTCTTCTAATAATTATGCTGTGAGACTTTTAAAAAATCTATTAACTCCATATTTTTCTAATCATTTTCATATAAAAAGTGTGTGTCATATTTATAACTTAGTTGTAAAGGATGATCTATCACTTTTTGAAGACATTCTAAATAAAGTACAATTTCCTATAAACTTTATTTTTAAAAGTAATAGAATACAAAGAACATAAAAAAATTTATCACGATTGTGGATTACCTTTTAGAAAAATTTCCCGAAGAAGTAGTGACTAAGTAGAATTCTCTATATGAACAACTACTTCTTACTTACAATTATAGAAGACCTATAACTTTATTTTTAATTCCCATAATCAAAATCCAACTGATATGTTTATAGATAATGATTGGAAAAAATTTCAGAACTTATTGGATTTTTAGAGAAATTATTTCAAGCAACTAAATAATTTTCTGTATATATTATCAACTATGTTATTTTATATAGCTCTAATATTTTTGTTACTTAATGCATATATGGAAAAACCATCTTATAAGGAACCTATTAAAAAAGTGTTTATCAAATTAAAAAAAATCATATTCCCACTATTTATATTATTGGTGATGTATTAAATCCGACTATTAAAATAGACGGTTGTAAAACACTTAGTGAAACTATTTATGATTGTATAGCCGTACTTCCACCTCCAACTCCAAAACATTCAAATGAAAAACCACCTAAGGAACCAACTAAAGAAGAAGTTTTGTCTAGCATATAGACGATGAATGCAAAAAAGTATATACGCATTACCAACAAGAAAGTGCTAGCAACTCACCAGCTTCTATACCATCTTCTTCTTCTTCTTCAGTACAACCTTATAAAAGACATGTTGTTTCTGCGGCTAGTATTGAAAGTCTTAGAAATAGAATGTTCAGTGGTACCACTGCTCATCAAGTTAGCGAGTTTGATGTTTTTGTTTTGCAGGGTGTTGTACCGTACCAAGTAGTTCTCATGAAGAAGGATCTGAAGACTTTCTTAAATACTGGAGGGAAAATGAAAAGACATTTCCAACACTAGAAAAGATGTCCCAAGATGTGTTGAACATTCAAGTGTTATCAACAACGTCTGAAAGCATTTTTTCTGTCGGGAGATTTCAAATAGGAGAGCACATACACTCATTGGCGGGAGACATCTTGGAGATTGCAGTTTTATTAAGAGATTAGATACGAGCAGAGCGTTGAAGGTGCGGTCAACTAGAGATCAACGAAGAAGATGATTTAAACTACAACAAAATCTTTTCCAACGGAGTTGGAAGCGATGTCGACCAATTTGACCAACAAATTCCAATTCCAACCGAAGAACCATAAGACATTGTGAAGAAATTAGAAAAGGTGTTTATAAAGATGTAATTTTTTTAATTATAATTTTACTATGTGATTTGCAACTTTCAACACCACAAAGTTGTAATTTTGAAATTGTATTACAAAAAAATCATATTTCTATTAACTAATATAAGAGACACAAAAACTGCCTTGTGAAATTTTTTATTACACTATCTTATTCAATTATTGAAGTTTTTATATATGTTGTTTTTTAAAATTAAGTGCAAAAAAATGGAAAAACCCGATCCCGACCCGACCCCGCTCGCCCCACCAAGACCGGTCCCCTTTTCCGACGGGACCGGGAATGGGATGAAACATCGGCGGATCCCGCAAGTCCCGGCCCGCCAGTCCCACTGGAGGACCGGTCCTGCCTCCCCCAGTCCCGGCCCACCAGTCCCACTGGAGGACCGATCCTGCCTCCCCCAGTCCCATCGGGTCTTGTCCCGTCGGGACCCGCCCCGCCTCGAACCCGGCCCACTAGCCACCCCTAGTAGAGAATCCCTTGACGAACCGGCGATAGTAGCTAGCAAGACCCACAAAACTCTAAATCTCTATCACAGAAGTTGGTCTAGGCTAGTCCTTGACAACCTCTATCTTATTAGGATCAACGATAATCCCATACTTAGACACCACATGGTCCAAGAATGCCACAGAACTCAACCAAAACTCACACTTCAAGAACTTCACATAAAGCTTCTTCTCCTTCAAAATCCCAAGAACCACTCTTAGGTGTTGCTCATGGTCCTCCCTACTCTTCGAATAAATCAGAATATCATCAATAAACATAATAACAAAAGAATCCAAGTACGGCTTGAATATCTCATTCATCAAATTCATGAACGCTGCACGAGCATTGGTAAGCCAGAATGACATCACCAAGTACTCATAATGCCCATAACGAGTCCGAAAAGACATCTTGGGCACATTCTCGTCCTGGATCTTCAACTGGTGATACCCAAACCTCAATTCAATCTTCGAAAACACATAACCACCCCGAAACTGGTCGAACAAGTCATCAATACACGAAATCGGATATTTATTTCTAATGGTGACCTTGTTCAGCTATCTATAATCAGTGCACATAGTCGTTGTGCCATCCTTCTTCTTCATGAATAAGGCATGAGCTCCCCATAGAGATACACTCGATCGAATGAAGCCCTTACTCAACATATCATGCAGCTCCTCCTTCAACTCCCTTAACTCGACTGAAGCCATTCAATACAGAGGAATAGAAAGGGGTCGAATACTCGACTCGAGGTCAATACAAAAGTGAATATCTCTGTCTGGCGGCATACCCGATAAATCTGAAGGAAATACCTCCGCGAACTCATTAACTACCGGAACATAATCAATGGAATGAGTCTCCGCACTCATATCCCCAATATGAGCAAGATAAGCCAAACAACCCCGATCTACTAACTTCCTAGCCCGAATATAAGAAATAATCCTCCCAGGAGCAAGGCTGGGAGCGCCTCTCCACTCTAAGCTCGAAAAACCAGGCATAGCTAGCATGACCATCTTGGAATAACAATCCAGAATTGCATGATATGATGATAAGCAATCCATACCCAATATAACATCAAAATCCACCATATCTAATATAGCTAGATCTACCCAAGTGTCCTAACCCATGAAAGTAACTACACACATTCGACATACTCTATCAAAAATCACATAATCACCGAATGGTGTAGACACATGAATAGGAACATAAAGTAGATCACACCATATCTCCAATTTAGTAGAAAAGTAGAAAGACACATAAGAGAAAGTAGATCTTGGATTAAATAACATAGTAGTAGCTCAATGATCGACTGAGATGATACTTGTAATGATTGTGTCTGATGTCTCAGCCTCAAACCTACCAGGGAATGCATAGCAATGAGTGCGCCCTACTTTGAATTGGGTACTCTGTTTGCCACCTTTGCCCAAATGAGCTCCACCTCTTCCAGAATGGGATCTATCATTACTAGGCTGATAGCCACACAGCTCGACTGATATCCTCCCTGACTAGTCTGAATACCACATCTAGACATCTGTGTTGGGGTCCGAGGTGCACGAGAGCCACCCAAAAACTACCTAAGGCAATCTCTCCTGAAGTGCCCAACCTCTCTACAAGTATAATAAGCTCTGGCCAGTGAGGGATGCTGAATAGAGATAGAAGAAAATGAGTTGTCATGTTCAAAATACGAAGACTGAGAATCCCTCAATGACTGGCCCCCACTATGTCCATCGGTGATATTAAGAGTTGCTTGAACCAGTTGATTAGGTTGTGACTGCTGATATCTTTCCTGATAACCATGACCATGGGAAGTAGAACCACTGAACTGTCCAAAGCACCTAGACCTCTTATTGGGCTCATATCTGGGCAACTTGCCCCTCACAGGCTCTACCATCCTAGTATGCTCAAAAGAGGCTCTAAAGGCCACCAACTACAACGTAGCCAACTGGAGTGGAATAGATAACCCTCTAACAAAATATCTTACTCGCTCAGCCTTAGTAGGAAGCAATAGTGTTGCATATCACGATAAGGCATGAAAATGAGTCTCATACTATGAAACTATACAATAGCCTTGATCAATCATCTGAAACTCATCTTGCTTGCCCAAACGCACGCTCAAAGGTACATACTTCTCAAGAAACACTCTGTAGAATCTAACCCATGCCAACAGAGACATCTCTATGGGCAAACAAACAATATATGCCCTCCACAACTGCTTGAAGGGCTACAAAACTGACTCCATGAGTCTCAACAATACCAAGAGTATGCAACCTCTCATGGCTGCTCACTATAAACTCATATGCGTCCTCTTCAGGCTGGCCAAAGAGCTCTGGAGGATTCATTTTTGAAAATGCTCTAAAATGTTTCGCTCATTGTGGGTCATAATTGTCCCACCAATAAACCAGGGACCAAACTCTAAAGTATGAACCTCATTTATGCTGACATCACCGCAGGTTGAATACCGAGTGTACGAAACTCAGAGGTCTGGGTATGCCCCCCTCCCGCATTGGTCTGAGAACCACCTGGGGTAGTAGGATGTACATCTGTCTGAGCAAACTCATCTAGAACACTCAATAATTAGACTAGTGTATTCTGAAATACTGGTGCAGTAATAAATCTAGGCTAGTCCTACCTCCTCCTCTAACATATCATCTTGAGGCTCGATATAAGGCTTTGGGGACTCTGACCTAGCACGAACCTGACCGGCTCTCTGTACTCTGCCCATAGCTGGTGTTGTTGCTCTTGCTCTACCATGCCCCCGAGCGCATGCTCTACCAAGTCCACGCACAATCGGTGTTGATGCCTACGCCTCCTCTCTCGCCACATTGGCACGAGTCCTTACAATTTGTGAAAGAATATAAAACAAAGGTCAAATACCAATTTTATTCAACTTAGCATGAAAGGAATGGAAAAGGTGAATTTCCTACATGTTGCATAGCCTCTCGAAGATAATTATGGACAACTCTGCACTGATCTGCAAGACTCTACTAGACATTGCTTTTGTATTTAAGACTGTTTAACTTAGGGCTCTGATACCAAATTTATCACGATCCATTTTTAGGAATCGTGGTGGAATCTACATAATCCCACCACATAGGTGAACCACTCCCAAATCATTCTCAAGACATGATATATATATATATATATATATATATATATATATATATATATATATATATATATAAAAGTGGAATAAATACGGATACCCTAAATACGGTCTTATAACATAATAAGCGGAAAGAAGTGATAGTCTGATACATCCAACAAATGCCCCCAAGAGATTTAGTTTAGTCATCTAAGAGCACGAATAAAACCATGACAATATGAGAAAAAAGGGCACGCATGCCAAAACTTAAATACATAGTTTGAAATGTGTCTCTCAAGTAAGAACAAAAGACCATAAGTAGAGGAGAGTATCCAAGGCATGCTGGAAGGAGCATCCTCACCCTGAATACTGAGGATCACAACTCTGACTCAGCCACGTGGTCCTGTGGAGGTGGAAGGTACTGAATTTGCATCCAAAAAGAATGCAACAAGTGTAGCATGAGTACACAACGTACCCCCGTAGACATCATAGGCCGACAGTGACGGAAGATACATAATGAGAGATACAATGTAAGATATCATGATATAATGAGATGCAATCAAGTATAGATATGATGTACACATGCTTTCAAGAGTTCAACAACATATAGAAAATCCAAGTCAAATCAGGATATCAATTGAAAGCATGTGTGATGAGTAAACAAATAATAATAAACATGGCGACAAGCCCACATATGACGACAAGCCCAAATAATCTGCAATCAGAACTTGTATATGGTTGATTCCCCAAATCATTCCATCATCACAGTTCAACATCGGTACCTACTCAGCTGTTCATCACAACCGGCTGAGTGAGACCCCCAACACGCCTAATACCTCTCAATATTTATAACTAATTACGTACTTCTATCGGAGTCTTGAAAAGCTAAAGTGTAGCCTACCTCAAAGACGAACAAGTGCGCAACAAAATCAAGCCTCTGAGATAGCCTTATCTTTCCTTCTTTCCTCGCGATAGTAAAACCCTATTCACACATATTACATAGTTAATAATAAGTTTAACACAACAAAAACAAAACTTTAAATACCCATCTTGGGCACACACTACAAGGACTGGAACTTTGTTACACAAAAACCTTTATTACATACTAGGTAGTCACATCCTTAATTTAATTACAAATCTAAACACAATTGAACCTTCAATTGAATAATAATCTAAAAGCCCCAATTTGAAACTCTAGATTTTCTCCCCTTTGAAAACAAACTTCTATAATCAAATTGTGCTTTAAAACATGATAATCTAACATAACTCAATTCTAATTCATGATATTAACACTATTTGATCCATAAATCCTCATTAAAATCAACCATATAACTCTCTTAATCTCTCAATATGCATAACTCATCTTCCCCAACTCACATAATATGCTAAACCATCATTAAAATAACCTATAATCATAACTTTAGCCATAAGAGGGAAATAATCTATTACCTCAAGGTTGGAAATGCTCCTAAAGGTCTAAAAATACCCTTATGCGGCGCTGGTTTCAAAGTTAGCTATTTGAGGAAAGACAATTTGACCTAAAAATATTTATAGACCACCTGAACAGTACTTCCACCCCAGTGGAATCGACTCCTCTGGAGCTGACCCGCTGCGGCAAAAAATGCTTCACTGGGTACCTCACCTCTCGCCATGATGGACCCGACACCACTGTCGTAGAAAAAACCCAGTCCCCATTTCCCGCTTTGGCAAGCCAACCTCTCATCGAGGCAGACCTACCGAAGCGGGTGTTGGTGCCGTCATGGCGGACACCAGACACCAGCAAAGAAAAATAGCCCAAATCCTCTATTGAATACCTAAAACACTTCTGAGACCCCCCCCCCCCCCGGACACAAACCAAACTTGCTCTTCTAAGGTGAACAGCGCACGAACTCGTTCATACCCTCAGATTTCACAATAACCAAGCTAAGGCCTACTTTCTAAAGAATCATCCGAGACAGACTAAAAATCCAAATTTTATAAACAAGGCTACAAAATACATACGATTATCTCAGAAAGCGAATCAATAACTCAACCAAGTCATAAATGACCCTCCAGGTCTACCGAAAGTGACGGAACCCACAATGAACTCATCTATCCAAAAGTCAACATTGAGTCAAACAAACTAACTCTAAGTTCCCAGACTTGGGCTTTTCATCCGAAACTCATATAAATGGACCTCGGGATTTGTGTCACCCATCCGCGCATATCACAAACCCCACATAGAGTCTACGAGAATGGTCAAATAGGAAAATAATGGTCTTTAGCTAAAAATGACAATACATGTTATTACAGTTTGACACGTGATTTGTATCATCATCATCCTCCTTGAGCTCATCAACAAGTTGGTGATCAGGATTAAATACTTGAGGTTGTGACCTACGTCTAGGCTGGGAAGGTTGGGGATGAGAGTTATGAGCATTACTGGTTCACGAGGGAATCGGAACCCCCTTCAAAGCAGGTAATTAATTAATCAAATAATACAAATAAATTGAGTATCTTTACAATAAGACTTAAGGAGAAATACTAGCTTCATCCTAATGCCCAATTGGCTCTTAGCCCCACTAGTGTGTAGTGATCCACCCTTCGTAGAGGCTATGGTATGAAGGATTTATGGTCATTTTAGTATCGGAATAAATTACTTGTGCTAGTGCATCGCATCTGCTAAGTGGGGTCTTCAAGTACGAAAAATGTTATGCATATGCGGAAATGTCATGTGATAGAGATCCCCCTCACTAGAGAAGACGTAAACGGAAGTCTAACATGTTTTCTTAGATGACAAGAGGAGCAATTATGGGCAATGTTCCCTTTATTACATTTAATTAAATTGTAGTTTCTAAGAAAATAAAAAATATGAGTTTCGGGATGTCTAGGTCTACTATATCACATTGAGGAGGAGATGACAACTAGAGATGTGGGAGGATTGACACTGACAACGGACGTGGATAGGAAAGGATAGAGATCCCCTTCACTATTGCATCTCGTAAGAAGTTTTCCGGTACGTAGGTCCATTACAGAAAAATCAAACGGGTCAAAATTAATGGATACGAAATTATCGGTGGAAAATTTTCTAACAGAGATGAGGTTCTTGATAATGTTAGGGCCATATATGATGGTTTTAAGGGAGAAGTGGGGTTGTGGTGGTGGAGTTAGTGTATGGCCAAACCCTTGAATTGGAATGCGATGACCATTTCCGACCATAATAGATTAAGGAGTATTTAAATTACACAGTTGAGGAAGATTACCAGAATTGTTGGTGAGGTGAGACGTGTCGCCTATATCCATATACCACGCATCATCGGGCTGCTGAATTTTTAAAGAACCGAAAGCATGGCCCAAATCCGTTGGATTGAGGTTGGGCGGCTGCTGCTCCGTTGTGTAGTGGGCCTGGTGCTGGTGGCCCATACAGTGGGCCTAGAGGTGGGCCCAGGATGCTAGGCTACAACGAGAAATAATGTTTCATGTTCGTGGATGGTAGGTGAGATAGAAAGACGGGGTTGTTGAAGAACCCTAAAAGCGAGCAATACGCTTTAAAAATTTATTTAAAACTAAAAAAAAAAGACCCTAAGATGTTTATTGTTGTGGGTTCAATGCCACAAGGCATGTTTCTCAACAATAAGCAATGCTCATTGTTTGTTCAATTTTGGTGGAAGCTATAGAGACTATAGAGAGAAGAGAGGGGTATGGTTTAACTTCTGATACCATGTAGAATAGTGTAATTCTCTTTGATGGAGTTCTCTTATTAATGTCATATATATAGAGTATACAATTGTAGTCCTAATAGAATTATGATCTCTATTTTACCTTAATTATAATTGTAGTCCTAGTAGAATTAAAAGTTCTATTTTACCTTAATTACACTAAATATTAATTACAGAATATATTGTGTATATATGAAATATATTTACTATCAGTATTGATGATTATTAGATTTATTTCCGCATTTATATTATGATCAGACAATTTTATTAAGTATTGTTATTTCCGCTCCCAAATGGTTCGGTGGAAAAAGTGTAGTTACCATCAGATTCGCAAAAGGGGTCGTGACCGTTATGATTATTCTAATAAAAACTCACAGCGCATCAACATGTCCTAACGAAAACTACAGTGTTGACTAACAGGATTCGGGAGAGTTAGCAGCACCTTCACCATAATAAGGAGAGATTGACTACTAGCTGCCGGAATATATCTGAAGCTGCTTTCTAGGCCGCCTTCTTTTTTTTTTTATAGCTTTTTTGTCTTTGTTTTATCAATAGGACATGTATAAACGTTCAAATGTGCGACGGGAAGTACAGTATACTTTATAATCCCAGCAACTTGGCTCCATGGAAACAAGAGTATTACAACTTACCAGCAGTACAGAATTCAGTAGTTACCAATCTATGACAATTACTTTGTATATTAAAGTAATAATTTACCACAATGATGCAGATAGATTCTTCACAATTATGTTTTCATAATCATCATAGCTGCAGTAAAGACATAATAAGGCAGCTTTAACACATATATATGCTAAATATCTAAGCAAGGAGTCGTCCGAATTTTCAATAAATCAGCTCCATCACTCGCAAATATTTGACACAACACTCATGATATTTAGGCTTGATGGCTTCCAGCCAATTAGAAGCAGCTGCAGCACTGCTCCAACAAACAGCAGCAGCAAAGAGTAGCCAAACTGCAAAATGGATATTATGATTAGTCAGACAAACAATCAAAAACCAAATGTATTACCTGGTGTTCATAAGATGTTTAAAGTTCTCATGTTGTCTTCTAATTAAATCTTTACACAGGCAAGCAGGGATTTTGTTGAAAGGGGGAGGTATTGAGGAGGAATATAATAGAGGATTGAAACACTACTGTATTGTACTTGTAGTTAATAAAAAAATTAATTTGTTATGCAATGAGCTATACCAGAGAAAACTCGCACATTCACAGGTTGATGAATGCAAGAAATGGAGTAAATGTTTACAGTAATTAAAACCTAACAACATGCTTGTGAACCATCTAATTACCAGTCTAAGGTTGAAGGTAACGTTATCGAATTAGTGTGTTTTTATTCCTGGAAAAGTTTAAAGCTTGAAGCAGAGATTACGCCACTCACGTTAACAAGGCGCAGAAGGAATAACTCAGGATTAGATAGCTGATTCTAAAATTCGAGACGTGAAACTAGAAGTGGAATACAGAAGCAATGCATTTTAATTTGCTTCGTGCAGCTTGCTATTCATATTCCCAAGTGCGTAGTGTGAAACCAAATCCTGCAGCTCCATATCAAACTGATGGCCATACATATTTGGAGGACAACTGGACAAGTAAAAGCCAGGTTCCTAGAATTGCTAGCTTGAACACCTTCAACCTGGGAGCACAGTATCCTATATATATTTGTTTATTATTTTTCTGATTCTTTCTCTAATACATAGCAGAATAGCTTGAAGCAACCACGATAGTTGAATAAGATCTTTGTTCTACAGAAAATACCCCCCTTGTTTTGTTGATAAGTTGGCATAAAAACTTCAGAGTATTGTAACATGTGTTATTGCAATACACATGCATCATTTATAAAACTTAGTAAGAGTGGGATAGAAGATTTTAAATTTTTTAATGCCCTTTTAGCCCCCATTATCCCTCAATAAATTGGAGATTAAAAGATGAGTTAAATAATAGAACACCATGGGAAGTCAATGAAAAGCTGATTCTCTAATTAAGAACCTCATTTTAGGCTCACAAATGACCTCTTTCAAGTCCACATGCTAATTCATGACTGGCCATGATGCTCCTCAGCCCCAAATTATTTAACCCAAATACAGTGATTCGTCGTAAACGAATTAATCAAAGCAGCTTGTGAACTATCACTGTCTCAGTAAAGTAGCCTATGGGTATGGGATACAACTAATTAAGAGAGCTCTTGCTTAAGATGACATGACCTTTTAGGACGATTGTTCATTTTGAGAATAAAGTGGTTTATTCCTATCCTTGTGAATAAGACATTAATACAACGCTATACCATCAAAACAGCATACAATGAGACAAAATCTAGCACACATTATCTGACCTCCATCCTTCCATCTTTCGTTCACAGTACTTTTAACTCATGTTCCTCCAAGTAGGCTAGCTGACCTAGAAGAACCCCTGTTAGAATCACAGCCCAACACTCATCACCGTGAAATAGAAGGTACTCCTGCGTAGGATCTATTATTAATTCTTCCAAAGTTCAATTCCTTTATTTCAAATTTGATGATCACAGAGTCCAAGTTCCTCAAGGCACCTTACTGCTTTCTACTTGATGATTTTGACTTACAATAGAATGGCCTATAAGTTCTTTTTTCTCTCTTTTATAGGCAAGGGTGAACCATGTTAACTATGGTTGGTACTCAAGTTAATGCACCGTTCACATGTTAATTATGGTGTCATTATTCGGCATCAAATCTCATCAAGATCCCGTATTTTATCCAGAAACATAAAAATGCATGGCCTATCACAACTATCCCCTCTAAAACTCAGGGTAAATGCAAGTAATGTACAGCAGATTACTGTCTCTTGCTAACTAGTAGATTATTGCTGGTGGCTATAGAAGTTATGCAACAGATCATTTGTTTTTTTCTTGTGTTTCACTTGTGGACAAAACCATTTTATGGAAACTTCACGAAAAAAGGACCTACTTTGGGGAAAAGATTCCTAAAAGACCTCGAATGGGACCTCTACAAATAAAAAAATTTAAAAAAAGGCAGCCCGGTGCACTAAGCCATAGCGGGATTCGGGGAAGGGCCGGACCACAAGAGTCTATTGTATGTCGTCTTACCTGCATTGGCTTGAACACGTGATACCCTGGTCACATGGCATCAGCTTTACCAGTTACTCCAAGGTCTTTCTTCTTAAAAAACATACTACGGCTTAGCACGCTAGGAGTGGTTAGTCAATTCATGTAGAATCTATGACAAGATCACTGGGAGGCTTTTTGTCCTATCTTGAGGTATCTCAAGAAAACTCTAGGAAAAGGATTGTTCTTTAAAAGAAAAGATCCAATTCTTTCACATGGAAGGAGACATCTCTCTCTTATTGGCTTAGCCTTTCTAGTTGAAGGTACGTCGTTAGGCTCATTCTGCTCTCATTCCTGGTCAATGTCAAATTCTTCCTAAAAAAGAGGGCATTCACAGGCTATTCTTTATGCGTGGATGTGAATATCTTGACTTCTGATTCAATTGTTCGAGGAGCAGGGGGTTTAGGTTTTGTCTCACAAATAAAAAAAATTAAGTGATGTATTATAGAATCTTCGAAACTGAGCTGCAGATCCAGCAGAGGATTAAAAGAATTACCACTAGTTGAGAAGTTCATATGGATATATATACAATAATACAGCCAAGTGAGTGTAGCATCAAATACAGAGTAGACAGATGAATAAGAAAAACAGAAATACATACCAGCCCTTTAAAAAAGAACAACAGCCACTGCTATCATCAGCTTGGTCGTGGTGAATGTGTTCAGGAGGTGGTGGTGGTGGGTATTGATCATTAAAGTATCCCTGATAACCTGGGGGTGGTGGGTACCCAGCTGGTTGTGGCTGCCCTGGAGGTGGGTATTCTTGTGGCTCTGGCGGTGGTGGAGCATAACCTGACAAGTAGTAACAAAACAAAAATTTGAGTACTTAGTAAAAACTGAAACTTGGGTATAATCATGGTGTTGATGATACTTGCCTGGTGGAGGGTAGGGACCTTCATGAACATGCTGGTAACTCATTCTGCTTTAACTGGTAGGTAGCAGTAGTGAATTGATAGACTAAAAGGAAAGGGAAGGTGTGAGCTGATCGAGCTACTATATAAAAAGCGACTTTTAACTTGGCAGCTAAGGAGGACTTTTTCGTATAGGTCACGAATAACACCAATTCAAACATTATTGCACTACACACAGCTTAGCCATTCACGTGTTGCACTAAAGACAGCTTTGCGCTTAGTACTTATTTGTCATTTCACACAAACTATACTTACTACACCTACCATTTTAATTACCGCTCCGACACTAGCCAGCTGTTGTAAGTTGCGGGAGTCAAGTACAGTAATTATTTGCATATAGTATTATATACCTAAAATTTTCAATGTCAATGTAGACTTTATATTTATGTTACTAAATTCTGCCAAACCCAAAACATCAACACCGGCTTTGCTCTTGGATTTCCTTTAGCATGAAAATGGGTAAATTCAATGTTTGTGTCTCGTGTTAAGATAGAGTTCGAATATTTTTCAATAAGATTAAAAGTTCAATCCTTGTTTATTGTATAATCTGTATAGGGCAAAATTCATACATCATAACTGGGCGAATTATATCATGACATGTGGCAAGTGGCGATGGGTCAGATTCAACTCAGCTTTTGTGCTACCGATTGAGCACAAGCGGCACCAGGGGCATTAAAGGGATGTAAGATACCGAAAGTCAGAAAAGTCAGGTGAACAGTTTGAATTCCAATGGGCGGTTGTTACCCGTCTGATTCCACATCTTCTAAATGAGAATTAATGACATTTATGGAGACATTAAATTATCCAATTATTATAACATTCATTCTCTTGTATTAAGAAGGACATATATCGCGGGGGTGTAACCATGAGCTCGAGTATAAATAGGACACAATAACCTATTGCAAAGGATCATATGCAAATTATTAAAATTAGAATTATCAATATTATTCTCAATATTAGTGCTTTCATACTCGTCATATTTACTACTCAGAAGCTTCACCAAGAAGCTTACAGCAAGCCCAGGCTAATTATCTCTTAACTTTGTTTTATTATTACTTATTTGCATCGTATATTATGTAACACTTTTGCCAAATCAGTCACTTGAGACCTACGTGTCCTTGACTACGTATACAAATTCAACTGTACCATTTTACGGGTAAATAAGTTGGCACCCACCGCGGGGCCTGGGCAATTGTGGTGTCACAAGTGACCCCATCTTCACTAATCTATTCTTTTCTTTAAGTCTTGTTTTTATCTAGAACAAACAAATAACAATAATGGAAGAACTCGGAGGCAACCGCAATACGAGGATAATACCAGCAATGTCCCAATAGGATGAGATGGCCTACCGATAGCAAATCAGGTACTATAGGATCTGACGGTTGTAGATGGAGCCACCTCCGGAGGCGGACAGACCCAGGAGGAGGATGTTCCCAACAATGAGACACCCGAAGAAGCCATGCAAACCCTGAGGGCACAAAATATCATGATGAGCAGACAGTTGGACATCATGATGTATTTTTTCTTTGAGTTTGTGTCCAACAATGCTGGTAGCACACCGACGACAGCAGCAATGCCACCGAAAAATGCCCTATGTGCTACAAGGAGTGGTCAGAATAGGCCAAGAATCGATGATACAATAGGAAGTGAAATTGTTCCTGAAAATCCATTATAGGAGCAGGTTTTGAAATTCATGAAAGATATGACAAATAAAGTGGATACCAACGCGATTGAAGCAGAGAAAAATGACAAGGAGTTATAGCATTGGTTAAATCAAATTACGGGTGGCCCTCTTGTGATCGAAGGACCAGATGTGAGGAGATATATTCAGTTGGCGTATAAGTCATAGGCTGCGTCCGAACTGATCCCTAAGAGGTTCAAAATGTCGTTCATACCTAAATTTGATGAAACTACGGATCTGCATTGACACATAACGACATATACCACGACCTTCAATGGGAATGATCTAAAAGAACATGAGATATAATCGGTCCTAATCAAAAGGTTTGTTGAAACGCTCGCTAAGAGAGACTTGACATGGTATTCACTTCTCCCTGAGCACTTAATTGGATCGCTTGCCATGCTTGCCGACATGTTTATAAAAGCTCATGCAGGAGCACGTAAGGTGAAGACAAGAAAGGCTGATATCTTTTGCATTGCACAGGGAAATACTAAACTCCTTCGGGACTTCATTTCACGGTTTCAGAAGGAACGTATGTTGCTACCCGCGGTCCCAGATAAATGGCTGTAGAGGATTTGACAAAGGGTTTGAACCCTTTGAGTTAGAATGCCTCATGAAAACTCAAATAAAATCTACTGGAATTCCAGGACATAACGTGGGAAGACGTGCACAACCGGTATGAGTCCAAGATTCGAATAGAATATGACTTGCTCAGGACTCTAGCCGGGAGCATCTTTCAAAAATTAGATAACGGAGCTGAGTCAAATCGTAACTCCTCAAAGAATCGCTTCCAACCTTATCCTATACTCGAAAGAAAGAAAGTGGACAAGGTTTTCATTCCCTTGAAAAAATAAACAACAAGGAAGGTCCCGGAAGAAATAATCAGGGATTGGTGAATTACGATAAAGGAAATTCATCCAACTCCTCTACAAAGGGAACTGGATACCCATATTTATCCGAATACAACTTCTGCATTAATGACGATTAGATAGTGACAGTCTTGAGAACTCATCCAGCATCTCGACCTCCAAAACCATTACAATCTGATCCAAACAAAAGAGATAAGTCCGTTTGGTGTGATTTTTATGACACTCACGAACACAAAACTGTGGATCGCAGACACCTGCAGGAAGAGGTGGAAGGTATGTTAAGCAGGGGTCACCTACGTGAATATTTAAGCGAAAGACCTCGCAATAATTATGAGCGGGGACCTCCCGCTGAAGGCAAACTCAATCTGGTCGCACCATCACATGTGATAAACATGATCTTTGGTGGACCAATGATTGCCACTACGCCCTTCACTATGGATAAGAAAACAAAGATTTCAGTTACCCTGGAGAAAAGGTTCCAAAAATATCAGATGAAAATACTATTATTTTTACCAGTATTTTAAAAGGTAGTTTCAAGACTAGCCTCAGGGCGGGGCACTGTCAAAACGCCTCGGAACTTACGTCGGTGCTTAGTTCTTGTGAGACTGACATCCTAAGCGCCTGACTGTACGCTATAAACACGTCTTACGCCCAACACTCGAGGCTCGCCTAGCAGTTCTTACACAAATTATATGTTAAATTCCTTAATTAAAATTATTGACCCTCATAATTCTTTAACCAATGAATGATACTTAATAGTTTTTCATCTATAGAAATAATAAGATTGGGTGTAACTCAAATAATAAGTCTTAGTATTGCATATTTATTCTTTGAGAACATCGTGAGGGAGAATATCACTTAATATTTCTTTTAAAAATACATAGCCGAATTGTACATTTCACTTGTCATTGGACTTTTGTCCTACATATCAAAATTATCATATTTTATTATTTTGCTATTTGAAAGTAATTTTATTTTTAATCATGAAGGAGTTGCATTTTAATTATAATGCTGATAAAGTTTATTGATTATTTGCTTATAGGGAGATAAAATGAATAGTATGATAGTAATATTATTTTAAAAAATTGTGATTTTTTCATTGTTTCAAGTGAAGATGTTAGAGTTGATTTGCATTTCATAATAGCTTATATTTCATTGTATTGTATTTTATTGTTTATACTTGTAAAATTATGTTATATTTAATTATAAGTTGTAAATGGAGTATAATGGATTGCTTTGATAATGTTTTGCGCGCGCACACACACACACACACACACACACACACACATATATATATATATATATATATATATATATATGTAATTATATTATTTTATGAAAAAACTAAAAATTAAATAGCCATGGGGCTTACGCCCACTGAGACCTGTATAAAATGCCCCGCTTTAGGCCTCCGCCTTTTAAAACATTGATTTTTACCGATGAAGACGCTACCGGTGTTATCCCCCCCCCCATAATGACGCTTTGGTCATTAAGGTACCTATTGATTTCTTCCAGGTGAAGAGAGTTTTGATCGATTCATGAAGATCTGCTAACATCATCAGGCTAAAAGTTGTAGAAGGAATGAACATGACAGACAAAATTATTCCGGCTGCTAGAACACTCTCGTCTTTCAACATGTCTAGTGAAACCACTAAGGGTGAAATTGACCTACCGGTGGATGCTATGGGAGTAATAAAAGTAACCAAATTGTATGTCATCGATGGTGACATGAGATATAATGCTATATTCGGGAGGCCTTGGGTACATATATGAAGGCGGTCCTGTCAACATTGCATCTACTGATGAAATTCCTGACACCAGAAGGAATCCAATAAATTAAGGGAGAACTACTAGCTGTCAGAGAGATGTATGCCATAGAGGAACTAGAGACAGCAACGGACCAAAAATATAAATAAAAGGAAATGGAGCCCGCATCAGAAGATGTCCATCAGGTTACGCCAGTAGAAAATGAAACAACGTATCAAGAAGAGGAGTTTTCGGACTAGTATCAGGTGCCTAGATATTTTCAAGTACTGGGCGAATCGGTTGCCACCAAATCTACAGTGGAAGAGCTTAAGCAAATAGCTCTGTGAGAGGAAACTTCCGACAAGAAGGTATACCTGGACACGTGGTTAACTCCGGAGCTCAGTGATTTAATTCTTAATTATCTTACAGCTAAGAGTGATTGCTTTGCTTGGTCACATAAGGATATGACAGGCATCCCTCTAGAAGTCGCAACTCATAGGTTGGGCCTGGATCTCAGTTTCCCTCCCGTGCGGCAGAAGAAGCGGCCCATTGCCAAAGTCTGCAACAGGTTTGTGAAAGAAGAGTAACTGGACTACTTAATATAGGTCAATCCGGGAGGTAAAATATCCGGATTGGTTGGCGAATGTAGTTGTAGTACCTAAAAAGAAAAATGAATTTAGAATATGTATTGACTATAAGGATTCAAATAAAGCATTTCCAAAAGACTCGTTCCCGCTACCGAACGTATATCAAATGATTGATGCTACGGTCGGCCACGAGATCATGAGTTTTTTCGATGGGTATTCCAGGTATAAACAAATTAGGATGTTGTTGACACCTAATTTTTATCCTCCAATAATCTTATGTAATTATTCAGGATTCCAGAGTCACAGACAAAGTGAAATATACTTTTATAAGGTGAAAATAATTTTACAAAAATTATCTCAAAAATATTTTGTCATTTTAGTTGATAATATATCATCCAGTATATTTATTGTCTATCATAACTCATTTTTATATTTTTAAGATATAATTATCAATTTTGAAATCAAAAGGTAAAGAAGAAATAATTGTGTTGTTAACTATTAAATTCATAACTTGAATTGATAAATATTTTACTCCATAAAATTGAGAAATTTATTTAATTAAATAGGACAATTAATTTGCATCTCAATTTTATGTCATTTTAAAGTCAATTGAAAAGGTTTTGTTTTCAAAATAGTGTCCATTTGGTCTTTAACCGAAATTAGCTAATTTGGTCATACTTAAAAGAATTTTGGTTAACTTTTTAATTTAAATCGCAGTCACATTTGCAAAAAATGGCCCAAATTCTATTAGCCTATTTAAAATCACGAATTTGGGTCTTTCCTTTATTATTTCGGCGGAGTCCAAGTAAAAAAAGACCCAGACCTGACCCAAACCAACGCTTAAATTCATACCTTACCATTTTCCTTTTCATTTTGGGCAAATGGAACCCTAGCCTCATTGTTTCTCTCGTCTCTCACCCTCTGCAGGTTGCCAGAAATGGCAATTCTGCAATGGTATTGTGTCATTTGGCTCATGCGTGGTCGAGAATAGCAAGGGCATTTAATGCCCATCCTTATCTCACCTTCATGCCACCACAACCCCATCCCCCCCAGGTGAGGTCGACTCTCTTACTTTTCTGCCGCGTTCTTAATTGATTTTCTCTTATTTGATTTTGAATTCACGATTTTCATTGGTTGAGAACTCTTTTGGGAGGAACATTTCCCCCCAAAACTTGTTCTCCCACACCAATTTTGAGTGGGTCTGCTAGGGTTTAAGAATCCTATAAATTGACCCTCTTTTCTCATTGTCAAGGGTCCGCAACTTGAATCTCTGGATTTTATATTTTTAAGTCAAAATCGACCAAGTTTAGCTTAATTGGGATCCAAGCCCTTTGGTGGAATCATACTTAGCTTTAATTGGTTATTACAATATAAAAGCCTCCCTTTATGTGTTGTTGCGAGTGATTGAGGTCGGAGTTGAAGAACAAGCTCCCTTTTCGATCCTAGACTGCCTCCATACAAGGTAATCATTTCTCCTTTAGTTTTCATTGTTTGATGACTTGATCATAGTATATGGTTAATAGGTATGTTTAGATGATTTATGAAGCATGTGGTTCATTACCTGATTCTAGTACTAGTTAAGTTCAAGAATGAGTTTAAACTAGGGCTAGCCAATGGGGCGGGTCGGTCCGGTCCTGCCCCGACCCCACCCCACCCCGACTACACTTTAAAAAAAATATCGGTAACGGGATTCGAATCGGGATGGGACCTGGGCTCATCCCGCTCGGGCCCGTCCCGCCTCGATCCCGCCCCGGTCCCGCCACCTGTCCCACCCGATGCCTTCCCTTTGCACAAAATAACCGTTGTACAATGACCATTTTTGGCAATGGCCATTTTTGGCCTCCCCCTCCCCCCAACCCCCTTAATATTTATTTTTAACCTCTAAGTTATTATATTTATACTTTAACCCAATTTTCCAACTATAAATACCTCATTTTCTCTTCATCTTTCTACAATCTCTCTCTCTACAAGTCTACATTGTCTACTAAATATTCAATTTTATTTATTCATTTGAGAGTGAAGTTGGCAACTAGCTTGAGGATCATCCATCGAGCAAAGTTTCAATTTTCAACTTCTCGATACGTCGACGTTACATCGGTGTTTGGTACATTCGTTCTTGCATTAAATTATTATTGTTTCTTTATTTTAATTAGCGGACTTAATTTCATTATCTTTAATTATTTATTAGCATATAATTAAAATGGAAGGATTTAGAGGTATGTTTAAAGGTAAGGTTTCTTCTAGTAGGGGTAACAAGGGCAGGAGTACTTCTTCTAGTCATCCTATTCCTAGACAGAATGATTTTCTTGAAAATGAATTTTTTCCTGAAATACCATTAGATTTAGACGAGAAGATGTTTTCTGCAACTCAACAAGACTTTTATTCAGAAGATAATCTAGATGACACACCCACTAGTGCACCTCCAACTAGAACGCCTCATATTCCCCCTAGTATGAGACGAGGTCCAATAAAACGAAAATTAAAATTAGATGCATGGATTTTTTTATAGGGACGATGAGAATCAAGTAGTTAGATGTCAAATTTGTAAAAATATTTATAAATTTAAAATGGGAAAAGGTCAGGGTGAGACGGAAGGTTTATTGAGATACGTACAAAACTTTCACAAAGCTAGGTGGGACCAATACCTGGCTGAAAATCGGGTGCGTCAATGCCCTCTCAGTCGGGACAAGGTTCACATACTGTCCCAGATCAAGTACAGGATCAAATTAACCCTATGATGTGGGGAATTGTAGGCCCTAAATACGATAAACATAGAGATAGGGAAGCAATAGCAAAATTAGTTGTTGTGGAGGGTTTTCCTTTTTTATTTCCTTCCTCTCCTGCTTTTATTCATTATATTAGAGATATGTATAATCCTGCTTTTAACGATTTTTCTAGATCAACTGTTAGGAGAGATGTATTTAAATTTGCACATGAATATCAACAATATTTATGTTAGTCCTTATATCATTTTCCTGGTAAAGTATCTATCACGTCTGATATAGGCCGTAATACTAACGACCATGATTATTTAATGGTAACATGTCATTTGATATATTATAAATGGTCTATGCAAAAACGTATTTTAGCATATACATATATAGATGATAGGCACACTGATACTTTTATTTCAGAAAATATTTATTCAGTTTGCGACTATTATGGCATAACTGATAAAATTATGACTATTACATTAGATAATGTTTATTCTAGTAATTATGCTATTAAAATTTTAAAAGATCCTTTAACTCCAACTTTTCCAAATAATTTTCATATAAAATCTGCGTATCATATTTATAACTTAGTTGTAAAGGATGGTCTAACACTTTTTTGCAGACATTCTTAATAAAATACAATTTGCTATAAACTTTATTTTTAGTAGTAATAGAATACAACGAAAAAAAGAATATAAAAAACCTGTCACGATTGCGGACTACCTTATAGAAAAATCCCGAAGAAGTAGCGACTAGGTGGAATTCTTTATACGAATGACTACTTGTTGCTTATGATTATAGAAAACCTATAACTTTATTTTCGTAACGCCCATAATCGAAATCCAACTGATATGGTTGTAGATAATGATTGAGAAAAAAATTCAGAACTTATTGCATTTCTAGAGAATTTTATTTAAGCAACAAAAGAATTTTTCGGTATATATTATCCTACAATTTCTACTATATTGTTTTATATAACTCTAATATTTTTATTACTTAGTGAATATATGAAAAAACCAGCTTATAAGGCACCTATTAAAAAATATTTATCAAATTAAAAAAATATTTTATTTCTATTCTCACTATTTATATTATTGGTGTTGTATTAAATCCGACTATTAAAATAGACGGTTTAAAGCACTAATTGAAACTATTTATGATTGTATAATAGTACTTCCACCTCCAACTCCAAAAAATTCAAATTACCCACCACCTATTGAACAAACTAAAGAAGAAGTGTTGTCTAGCATAAAAGATGAATGCAAAAAAGTATATAGGCATTACCAACAAGAAAGTGCTAGCAACCAACCGGATTCCATACCATTTTCTTCTTCTTCTTCTTCTTCAACACAACCTCAAAAAAGACATGTCATTTCTGCTGCTAGTATTGAAAGTCTTAGACATAAAATGTATAGTGGTAACACTACAAACCAAGTTAGCGAGTGTGATGTTTTTATTTTGCAGGGTGTTGTACGGTACCAAGTAGTTCTCAATGAAGAAGGACGTTAAGACTTGCTGAAATATTAGAGGGAGAATGAGAAGACATTTCCGACACTGTCAAAGATGGCCCGAGATGTATTGAACATTCAAGCGTCATCAACAACATCTGAAAGCGCTTTTTCTGCCGGTAGATTTCAAATAGGAGAGAACAAACACTCATTAACGGGAGATAGCTTAGAGATTGCAGTATTATTCAGATATTGGATAAGAGCGAAACGGAGAAGGTGCGGTCAACCGGAGATCAACGAAGAAGAAGACGAAAACTACAAGAACATCTTATTCGACGGAGGTGGAAGTGACGTCGAGCAATTTGACCAACAAATATCAATTCCAACCGAAGAACCACAAGAATTTATAAAGAAACTAGAAAATGTGTTTTTAAATATGTAATTTTTTTAATTGCAATTTTACTATGTTATTTGCAGCTTTGACAATTGTATTATAAAAAAAATTATATTTCTATTAAATAATATAAGAGACACAAAAACAGTCTTGGAATGTTTTTATTACACTATCTTGTTCAATTATTGAGGTGTTTCTATATACATTATTTTTTAAAAATAGGTGCAAAAAAAAAACGGAAAAACCTGATCCCGCCCGGATCCCGTCCCGTCCCGTCCCTCCCCGATAATATCGGTCCCCTTTTCTGATGGGACAGGGAACGGGATGGGACATCGGAGGATCCCGACAGTCCTGGCCCGCTAGTCGCGTCGGAGACCCGGTCCTGCCCTACCCCCCTTCTCGCCGGGACCCGTACCCGCCCTGTTGGCCACCCTTAGTTTAAACCAGTGTGTCTTGTTTGTCTTTGAATCTACCTTAAGTAACTTAATAGTAATGTAGATTAAGAATGAACTTAGGGTAATAAATCGCCCATAAATTTGTGATACTTAACCTGTTTGGATATATGAATGTCATCTGTAATTGGTGTAGAACGTGCATAGGTTTACAAGACTTAGAACATATGTTTGTTTAATGATTCTTGGGGAAAGTGAACCTGTCTAAACATATGAACAATATCATACCTAGTTTAAGGTTAGTCTGGTCTTAACATGGACTCATGATGCCTATTATGTGTTATTAAGTTTGTTTTAATTCACATCATGTTAGACACGTATCTGCTAAGCTGATTTAAGTCTAGTATGATAGTTGTATGTCATATAGTGTTTGATAACTAGTTTCTGGCTAGCACATGTTTGGACTACTTTCATGCTAAGTCGAAAGGATATGTTACTTACTGAAATGTTGTGCTAAGTACTCTAATGTGCATCTGCCTAGATAGATGTTAAGTTGATTCATATTTGTTAATCTAAAGAGATAGATCAAGAGGTTAATTTGGTTATTTGCATCTGTATTATGAGTAAAGCAGTGATAAAGATATTGGTTTAACATGTAGAACTATATCAACCCTGATGTGTTGAGTTCAAATCATATTCTTCTATAACTCTGTGCCTGCTTTAAACCATGTGATGATTTTGAGTTCTAAATTACTATGATCTATGTTCTTGTTTGTCCTAGGTTCTAATTGACACATTAAACTCCATGACTCTGAACTAATCTAAGAATCATCTTAACTGGATCTTGCAACTTGTTTCCTATCATGTACAATGCATGAAACAGTTTGTCCTTAACATGCTTGGATCTTGGTGAAATATTTGAGATTGATGTGTATGCATATTCCATTAATGCATTATGTGAGCTTTAATTCATGAATATTATCAAAGGCATCAACATAATAGTCTATTAAGCTGCCAAAGTGACTAAGTGTGGTTCTAATGTCTGATTCTAGAAAGCATATGGTTAACTAGGCTTAGTTTGGCTTGCTGCTCCCTTGAATGTGACTATGTGATGCAAATGAGTTGTCTTTCTCCGTGTGCTTATGTGAACTCTGAAGGATAAAACCTGTCTAAATATCAATGTTTGTTTCCTAAAGACTAGACTAAAAATAGGAAAATATGTTAGCACTGCCTAGGATACCTTCAACATATTTAACTTGGTCTTCTCATTCCTATTTGATTTTAGTTGTTAAGTTGTACACGAGAATAGTTAGAGGGTAATGTATTCAACATCGGACAGGACCTTCTTATGAATATGATGTTCTATGTGGCTCATATAATGTACATTTGAAATTTGGGAAATGTCATGAATATGTTTATCACCCGGTATGCATAATTTAGCTCTTGTTGAATACCCATTGATTTGGACCTTTGATTGCAATTGCTCCTTCCTTTCTTTAATGTGTGTTGGGTCTCCATATGATATACACAAGGATACATCACTGTATACGAAGTATACTTGGTATACCGTGTATACAAGTCAAGTATACCCCTATGTATATTATTCAAGATCTTCCAAATAATTGGTCTGTTGGGCTCAAGCCCAACGGCTTATTAATTAAGTGGTTATTCTGATCATCTAGTGTATACATTTGGGCTTGTCCCACTTCTCTTTGGTTCCTGGCTTTATTTCCCCATGATTGTTAGTCGATTTAGTTGGGCTAGGCCCATGTGCTTTACATTTGCTAAATGAATTCTACTACTTGCCTAGTTTGGGCTCAAACCATTTTGATTATTGTTTTGCATTGCTGTGTATTATTATTTGGCTGTTTTTTGTTATTTCAATTTGGACCACCTTTATTTATGAACTGTTTTCGTTGCTTAAATTATTTATATGATAATTTCGAGTACATTCTAACTTGTCCTTTCCTTTTTCCCTTTGTTTCTTCTCTTCCTACACACCACTTGGGCCACTGCATCTTCAAACAGTTGGGCCAAAGGCTCAACTAATCCATATTTCATCGAGTTCGATGTCGTATCTGCGCATGAAGGTCCAGCTATCGGTAAAAATAGTTAACCGGTGGCCTTCAGTAGGCCCACCAGCCTAAACGCTTCTCTTTCATTTCCATATATGTGTATATATTGTATAATATTTATAAAACACACGTTTTGATGATATTGGAACCCTTATGATTATGGATTAGGATAGGCAATACGATACGTACATCGTTTATTTTAGAATCATCATGAAAACTGATTTCAAAAGAGTTAAAAGAACTGGTACATTTTTTCTTAAGTTAAAATGACTTCAAAGATTTAACTTGGACTGGAAACAAGACTATTTTTTTATGAAAAATGGGTTGTTTTTGAATCTGGACGTTTGCCCTTAACAAAGCTAGAGTGAACATTGAAGAAATCAGACTGTTTTTTGAGAAGAAATAAAGCTGAAACTTAGGCTAAAAATTTGAGTCTCAAAACATTTTGTGTTTCAAAAGCTTCGGCAATGTGTTCTTAAGGTTGAAGAGTACGTCCGGGAGTTTGAAAAGGTCAAAATGCTATGTGACTTGGAGGAAAAGGAAACACAACGTATTGAGCGATTCATAGGAGGTTTGAATGCGGTAGTACAAGAGAAAGTTGAAGTAAACACTTACCACACGTTTGAGGATGTGCGTCACTTGACACTAAAGTTTGAGAGGCAACAAAAGAAGGGTGCTCCTAGGCCCTATACCAAACCCATTAGTATCAAAGAAACTACTAGACCTTCGTACTCTAATCCTTTGTATAAATAAGATGACACGGGCAAGGACAAAGGAAAGAAGATAGAAGTTGCCAAAGGAGTCGAAAGAGGCGGCACACGATGTTTCAAGTGTCAAGGCCTTGGACACTTTGCAAGAGAGTGCCCAACCCCAAAGTCATGACACTAGAGGAGCACCAAGAATGTGGAGATGCCTTTGCCGTGGAAGAACCCGAGGTAAAAGAAAGTCAAGAGGAGGCTGAGACCCTTGCGGAAGATGGTGTGAGCCTAGTTCTCCAACATGTATTGAGTATGCAACTAGCAAAACTTAAAGAATCGCAAAGGGAATAAATCTTCTACACCCGATGCAAGGTGAAAGACTGATTGTGTAGCATGATTGTTGATGGAGGAAGTTGTGCTAACATGGCTTCCATTGAGATAGTAAAAAAATTACAATTGTCGACCCGTGTCCATCCCAAGCCCTACAATCTTCGATGGGTGAATAAGGCGAACGGGCTAAGAGTGGCCAACCAAGTCCTTGTTAGTTTAGGAATTGGAGGATACGAAGATGAAATATGGTATGATATCCTACCCATGGATACATGTCATATCTTGTGAGGGAGACCGTGGCAATATGACCGAAAGACCATACATGATGGAAAGGTCAACACCTACTCCTTCCACAAAGATGGAAAAAATTTATGGTTGAGACCTTTACCACCTAGAAAGGTAAGGGAAATGAAGATTCAAAATGCACAAAGGCGTCAAATCGAATCCGAAGCTCGCATACTTGAAAAGCGGAAAGAAGAAGAAAGGCCAAAGAAGGGGAGACCTACGGAGATGCTGGTGTGTGAAGGAAAGGAAAATCATATGGAAGACATGGAGGAGAATGAAGGAGCAAAACAAGGTTGGACCCTCTTCACTAATCCATTGTATGATCAAACAAGTGTGGAAGAAAATGTTGGCTCAAAGGGAACCTTAGAGGTTTCAGAACATGTACTACTGGGTGATCCAATATCTGACCACCTCCAACAAATGATGTTGTTCGTGCCCTTAAGATTGTTCCCGGAAGATCACTACCTATCTATGATGATAATCCGAAGAGGACTTTCGAGTTGGTTGTCCAAGGAGACATTTGTTCATGCACAGTATCGATTATGTTGGTGCCTAGGAAAAATGAAACTTGGTGCATATGTTCCAATGGCCATATGGTTCTCAACTTTTTTTTGAGGTACAAACCACTAATACCGAGAGTAGTTGTCTATTAGGGTGACTTGAAAAGAGCTAAGTTTCTTCCCAAGATAGTTTTGAAAGATGACTCCCAACCAAGGAGGACCCGAGAAGGGATTGAACGAGAAAGAGTCATCAAGGTGCAAGATGGAGTGTGTGGATTGCTTGAAGGGTCATTCTAAGTTTGTGATAGCCTAAGCTACTCCATAAGCATCATACCAAGGGGATGGATGATCCGAGGGTGTAAGGACCTTTGCCTTAAATCATCCGAGGTGAACCAAGGTAGACTAAAGATTTCAAGTGCTATCCGGAACTGTGGTTTAATTCCCCCTGCCCTCGTGTAATCCGAGATCGTAAGTATGTTTCTACCCCTATCACTATCGTGAAAGAACTCTTTCGGGTAGAGCATGAGGTTGGTGCCACACTAATACAAAAACAAGAACCCGTGAGTCACTATGATAAGAAATTGAAGAGTGCACATCTTAGCACTTTGACGTATGACTCATTGATCAAGTGGGATGAGTACTTGAGGAAGGTCCCTTCAAGTTGTTGGCCAAATTTCGAGAAAGCTCATGCAAGAAGCAAGGTCCGGACAAAGGCATAGGTACAACATGGTATGATAATGAAGTGTCCTCTTACTTGAACCGCGATAATTTGAGGACAAATTCTTTTGAAGAAGGAGAGATTGATGTAAAAAAGGTCCCGAACTTGGTTTCTCAACTCAAGTTAAGAAGTGATGTCCCGAGAGTGCCAATGGTTAGCCTTCAATATACGGATAAGGGCCTAGAATTGTATGGGATATGGAGCAGATTAGGAGATAATACTTGATTATCTCAAAGGATTGTCAATTATTCGGCCTTAGTGTTGGTCTTGGGCGAGACCATGCTTTTAATTCGTTGTCTTTAATTTCTTAGATTAATTACTAGTTCACTTAGGACACCGTTAAAGCCATGTAATAACCCCTATCTTCCCTTAGGACATATTCAATGCGCTATGTAAGAAGGGTGACTAGGCTAAATGGGTTTCATCCAAATGGTGACTTGGCCGAGGATTGAACAAGGTAGCAAAGGCAAATGCATCATCTAGAAGGTGTGGTCTTCAAGAGGATAATTCGTGCATGAACTTTCTTAATTGGAGGACATCAAGATAAACTTAAAGAAGCCGAAGAGTTTGTCGAACCACTCCCCAACTGATCGACCAAGATACATGACAAGAGGAGATGATTCTCAACATTCTCCAAGAAGTTCATTTAAGAGTTAACTAGTTAATATGTGAAAGCCACCAAGAAAGGTTCTAGAACACATGGGAGATCGATATTCATCCCACTCGGCCAAAGATCCCTTCCCCTTCCCCGTTCCTACCTTGGCCGAATGTTCCTTTTGCTATTATAAATAGGACCCTTAGGACATTGTAATGGGGCAATTTTTGATGATATATAAAAAGTGAGTTTTACTCAAAAGCTAAGGTATTCAACCCGGGGTTGTATACATTAGTTGGTCCTCCGAGAGGGTCGTGTATGTTGTGTTATCTTTTAAGGTTCCGGTCACCCTCACTTGGTTAGTATTGAGTATTGTAGTCAGAAACCTCAATCTAATCCTTTTCCAATTGACCAAACGCATCTTGGTGTCTACTCGAGCAATAAATCCCTCGTGTTAATATCCTTGCCATATTGACCGTATAGTACTTAATGTGTACTCGGGTTTGCACCTAGCATCCCGTGTCCATTCCTTAACCAAGTTACTTGTTTCCTTACTCCACTATACACCACACAATCCCTCCAACCTTAATTCAAAGGGCCACTGCCCGAATCCACCCGCATCCCCACGCAAACACAACCAACCTTACCAACATCCCCACCAAGTTCGCCTTATCAGACCTCACTAATTTGGTTCATTTCCGAAGCCTTGCCACCACCAAATCACAAAATCCCGACCATCATCCTGACCATCTACACACCCATAACAATCCCACAAAATGTCTAAACATGAATCCACTCACAACTACCCGATATAACCCCACAACATAACTCTGCCCAGCTAAGCCGAGAACCTGAGAACCCCAATCTTGGTGTCCATTTTTGAGTCGACCCGAATATAACCAAGACCCGACTCATTTACCATCTAACACCACTCCTTATATACATCATCTTCCCTGCATCAATCTTTGAACTTCGTAATTCACAGATGGGGGAAACATCTATAACTACCTCAACGATTTAGTACCAGTGATTGAGGAAATCCCCAAGGACATGGATTTCCATATGGTGACACTAGTGGGAGCTGCCCATAAGGGAGAAAATGAGCAGAGTCCTATGCCACCAGTCTACAAAACCATTGACGCCACTATGCTTCAGAGCGAGTTTGAACCCGACAAAGGTCTAGGTAAAGAGTTGTATGGTATAAAGAAACCGATGTCAATCTTGGGAAATGAATATTGTTTAGGCATAGGGTGCATCCCAAAATGTGAAGCTAATCATAAGAATAGGGGTCCTCCACAGTTATGCAAACAGTTTTTGAATTTGTACCAGTCATTCCCAGTCAGAATGCCCATGCACAACAACGAAGATGCAGATAAAAGGGTTAGGGATGCTATTCCAAAAGAAAGATTGTGTTGTGATACTGGAAGAATACTATCAAGCGGCCACCATCCGCAATGCTGATATGGGTGAGCAACTATCTAATATGAGCTCTACCCCATTTTGGATCCTCAATAGAGATGATGAATTTAACTTGCTTTCAAAAATCGGTGATTATCGGCTGATGCCCGAGCATTCACCTTTTGCATCTTTATTTTCCTCATAATGTTGAGAAAAGGGAAATGATTCGATATTGATCCAAGTTAGGACCATAATTTGTACTACTCTTATTAAATTAATGAAAGCCTCTTCCAAAGGAAGGAAAGTATGAGGATACGATGATGAGACCGAGTTACTTGAGGATCTCATAGACAAATAAGATCAATATGAGAACAGGAAGAAGCCTAACTTGGACAAGACCAAACCAATCAACCTTAGGGACGAGGAGACGGTTAAAGAAACTATAATAAGTGCGCATTTGGAAGCGCCGCTGAAAGAGGAACTGATATATCAAATAACAGAGTATGTCGACATCTTTGTGTGGTCCTACACGGATATGCCTGGGTTAAGCACAAGTATATTGGCCCATAAGTTTCCCACCAATGAAGGTTTCACCCTACTCAAGCAAAAAATCTGACTGTTCAAGCCAGATTTGAGCATCAGAATCAAAGAAGAAGTTTAGAAATAGATCAAGTCAAGGGTAGTGAAAGTAAATTTGTATCCGACATGGTTGGCCAACATCGTGCCCATACCAAAAAAAGATGAAAAATTTAGATTTCTGTGGACTACCGTGATCTCAACAGGGTTGGTCCCAAGGATAACTATCCATTTCTGAACATCCACATACTCATCGATAACTGCACAAAACACGAGTTAAAATCATTCATGGATTACTTCATCGGTTACCATCAAATTCTTATGAGCTAAGAAGATGTACAAAAACATATTTCATCTCTCCATGGGGAGTATACCACTACCGTGTAATGTCGTTCGGCCTCAAGAACGCCGACACAACTTACATAAGAGAAATGACCACCATCTTCCATGATATGATGTACAAAGATATAGAGGTCTACGTGGATAACGTCATAATCAAATCACGAGAAAGCTCATATCAAATCATGCACTTGCGAAAGTTCATCGACAGACTTTGAAAGTTCAATCTGAAGCTGAACCCGACTAAATGTGTATTTGGAGTGCCTATCGGAAAACTATTTGGATTCATAGTTAGCCATATGGGTATAGAAATAGATCCGATAGATATCAAAACCATCAAAGAATTGCCAACGCCAGAGACTAAGAAAGACGTCATGAGTTTCCTGGGAAGGTTGAACTATATTTGACGCTTCATAGCATAATCTACGATAAGTGTGGAGCCTATCCTTGAGCTGTTGAAGAAGGATGTACCCATAAAATGGATAGATGATCAGAAATCTTTTGGCACTATCAAGAGATATCTCTCCAATCCACCAGTCTTGGTCCCTCCTAGACCGAGAAGTTTGTTACTGCTGTATTTGTCGGTATCAGATAATGTGATTGGATGCATGTTGGTACAACATGATGAAACTCGAAAGAAAGAGCGATCCATCTACTATCATAATAAGAAATTCATTGCCTGCGAGTCGAGATACACCTTGGTGGAGAAGATTTGTTGTGCGCTGACATGGGTACTGGAGTTGTATTATTGCCTACTGGTGGGGAATGTGTAGGTGCCACCACGACTCCTGAAAAGGGGTCGTGACAAAGTTGGTATTAGAGTTTTAGGTTAAATAATCTTAAATACAAGAGCAATGTCTAGTAGTGTCTTGTGGATCAGTGCGGATACATGCGTACTTATCTTTGAGAGGCTATGGGACATTTAGAAAACTTATCTTTCTTCATTTTTTTCATCCTAAGTTGAATCAAATTGGTGTATGAACTTGTTCCTTCTATTCTATCATCGATGGTTGTAACACGCTCTTTAATACGTGTGTAAGTGGTTCGATATGATGTCGTGCGGTAGGATATGAGATGTGTTACCATGATTCAGACGCGTGATCGAGTTCAGTCTCTAGCTATGATTTGAATGTTCAGTTGATTGAGGTTATGATTTTGACTTTTTAGTTCGGTGATATCCTTGAAACGTATGAATGGTAAATAAGAGATGTAAGGAAAATAAATTAGATTTATCAATCTCCACTATATGAAGGGAAAAATTGATATATGATGTGTTTGTTGGGACAGGTTTCAAGATGTACGAGGGTGGATGTCGTATAGGCTATGGAATATTGAGTTAGCTTCGATTTGACAGTATTGTGATAGCAGAGTAGAATGAGTGATTGTGAGTTCTTGCTGGAAATGATTATCTGTTCGAGATCAGGTGGTAATGTTCTGTATGATGAGTGAAGCTTAATGGAATAGACTTTCGCGCTTATTTACCTAAGAGTGTGCTCGTGGGTTCATTTGGAATTTCGAGGGTAGTGATGATAATGATCGTTGACACCAAGAGATTGTTGATTTTTGAGTTATTTAGTAATGAATAAGTGTAAATGTCATATATGTGTTGGTATGTTGGACTCGTCGTAGGCTAATGGGAGCTAGTGATTGACTAATAGGAATAATTCTTGCGTTGGATGAGTGTGGAGGTATATGTGAGGGTTTTTTGGGTGTTGCATTTAGTTCTTGGACAAGATTTGTGGGCATGAACTGTAAGGATTAATACTTGAGAAGTTCGATAGTACTGGTATAATGACGTTGGAGGTGACCGAAGGAATGGGAAATTGCACGATTGGTTGGATATGTTATGGTTTGGAAAAATACGGTAAAGATTGGGTTTTCGCAGGAAAACATCGTATAAACTCTCTTGTGTTGGTAAATGGCAATATTTATGGTAACAGATTGATGATGGTTTGATCTAATGTTAGTTGTGAAAGGCTCTAGGTATCGATGATCGGGTCAGTGAACGCATGGACTGATATAGAAAGAGGATTATTTCGGTCATGAATTTTTGGCAAGGGTATTTTAATGAAACTATATGAGGATGTTAGCAGGAGTGTATGTTCGGTAATTTGGGATCATTTGCGGATTATGGGTCAGTTCAGTAATGGTTCGGGTTATTATTTGAGTACTAAATGACTATTGGTCAGAGTAACCAGACTGGATTGATGTCTTTTCTAGTCGAGGAATTTCTTAAAAGATGGTACATATAATGTGTCGGATTTTTTTAGAGAAGTTTCCATGTTTAAGGATTTGAGTAATGATCGGTTGTTAGGGGTGAACATGATTGGAATAAATGGTGGAAATGTAAGAAATTTGATAAATGTGTGGTTGATCTGATTTGGATTGAGTAATATTCGTATTCGAGATAGGAAAAGAATCAGATTTGAAACAATAGAAATTCTTGGGTTAGATGTGGGTTATGGTGCCATTATTTTTGCATCTTTAAGACGGGGTGAAATGATTTGGTACACTCAGAGGAGTAGGTCTATCATAGTGGACTGAGTGTTATGATGAATGGTTCATGATGTTTGTGTTGGGAGACCGGTAGTAGACGGTGTTGAGACATTGTTAAAGGATAGCATGTATGAGTATTTTGGTATTAAGACTTGTATACAAGCCTGTTCTCCACACTAGCCACCACCGACAAGATCCATCCACTCAAGACTACTTGGAAACCCTCCGAAAGAACTTCGGAAAGGAGGAAGATCTGCTTTTACCACTCAGGGCCACCGGGATACGACATTGAAGAATGCTAGGCTTTCTAGTTCGAGCTAGAGCATTTGGTCAAAATCGGTCAGATCTGGGTAGTTCTACCCTGCCGCTACTAAGAAAACCACTGGGAGAATATACGATCGGAAGGATAACGACCTGACATAGATTTAGGGAGAAGTCATCTTTTGGGTAGATCTAGGTGTGTCCTTTATCTTCAATCAAATGTTATCCATTCCCTTTATTTTTGTCAAAGAAACTACGTCCGACCTGATGCCCCAAGAGGGATATGTAGGAAGCCCTTATCGGGCCTGGTCTGGGAATTTGTTTGGGTAAAATGAAGTTATGGATAATTTCTATGTAATCCGAACTACGGAAGGACCTAATTTCCCTGGGAGGGATACATATGCAGTCTACATAAGACTCGGCCCTTATGTTATATAAATTATAGTTCCCCCATTAGAAGAGGTTTGGTCTCGACGACGTCATGGAAGCAAATTGACCATAGACTTACAAACCCAAACCCTCAAAATAAAAAATGGCTAAAATGACTAAAATACCCTCGAAATGAAAAATTAATCAAGAGTTTGGATCAAACACATGAGTTTATGTGCTTTTTATGAAATCTATCTGCGATATCTTGCCTTATTATATTTCACTAACATTACTAACGCCATCTGTCTTTGAGTTTTTCTTTTCTTAAAGAGGGGGGTTGATCAGTGTTGTATCACACTGGCCTAGTTCACCAGATCTAAAGCTGCAGCAACATCCCTTTCTGAATAACGGGCATAACAAAGAAGCTTTAGTTATAGAGGACCCCGCACCTCAAGACCTTCAGAATCCATCGCATCACAATGACGTGATTAACCTACTGTTCTAAAAGATTGTGGACTTTCAAGAGCAGGTCACAAGAAACAAAGGAGTCAGCGCCGCCAGAGAACCGACCACTGAAGGAAGTAGTTCTCCACCGCCTTTTTCCCTCCATGAGTTCGCCGGTACCCAAGCATTTTCCTACCGCTCGAGCTCACAATGAAAATGCCCACATTGGTACATCATAACAAACTCAACCACCGGCTAATGCCACCCATTTACCCGGGACCTCCCGCTCAATGCCTTCATATCAGGTACTACACACTTATACTGATCCCAGCATACACTAAAATGGCAATACTCATCAAACACCCAGAACTATTGGCACCCTGAAAAATCGCCAATCACAACCCACATTATATTTCCACACCCCAATCACTCCTATTGATTCCACCCAAGCTCAGCCATTATAAAGAAACAGAAAAGGCATGGAGAGATAAGCAAGATAGGAGAGATAAGAAAATAGAACGAAAGATGATAGAACTTCTCGAGAAATCCAACAGAGGCTCTCGGAAGTCGACATGCCTAAGCTACGATGATCTTTGCATGCATCCGGACCTAGACTTGCCAGAAGGCTTCGAGGTGCCGAAATTCGAATTGTTTAATGGAACCGGGAATCGCAAGGCTCATTTAAGAGCATACTACTAAACAAAATTATCTGGGCAAGTCGACTAATTAACATGTCACTAAAGAACACTTTTCCCAAACTTGTATTTATTGTGGTAAAATTGGACACAAATTTTACAATCGCAGACTTTGTTATGAAATTACTCCTGGTTGGACTTGAAAACCAAAAGATAATGATAACTATGTTAGAACAAACCCTCAAGGACCCAAGAAAACTTGGGTACCTAAAAGAAAATAATCACTTTATTTTGCAGGAACACCACAAGGAGAAACCAAGAGGTAAATGGTATTTAGATAGTGAGTGTTCAAGTCACATGACCGGTGACAAAAGCTTATTAAAAGCCATTGCTTTATTTAATTTTAATCGCAGACTTAGGCCTTTTTATATCCGTTTTCAAAATGATTGGGTCCGGCCAAATTGGACCATACACCCCTTCCTTTACCCCATTTGCAAATTGTCCTTCAAAACATACCCTAGCCGTTGTGGTCATCAGCCCCAAATCGGCAAAAAAACGTAGAGTGACAAGCCTTTTTCAGTTGTTGTATGGCCATTTTTCCTCATTGTAAGAGGTCCGCAGTTTGAATATCTGGTTTTATGTTATTAAGAGTCATTTTCAAACAGAAATCCGATTAATTGGGATCCAAGGCCTTTTGTGTAACCCAAACTAGCTTTAAATTAGTCCTCAAAACCCCAAAAACTTTTCATTTTTGTGTGCGAGTGATTGAGTGTGGAAGTGGAGTTTCAAGCCTTAACTTCGACCCTACGTTGCCACTAAAAAAGGTAATCCTATTTCCTTTAAGTTTTTCTTATTAATTTAGTTAGTTTTTTTAACTAAATTATATAATCTCCGGTATGTTTATACGTTAATGAACTTGTTTTAAGTGAATTTCTGACCGTTGTAATTGAATATGATGGCTAGTTATGTATAAGAAAAACATGAAGTAGTTCTTGTATATTAATGAGTAACTATGATCCTGTTTTGTTTGATTCTAGTTGAATGTGCATTCATTAACTAATTTAGCTTAGTTTAGTTCAAGAGTAGACTTAAATTATTATGCTTTGTAGGATATATCAACATGTTTTAGTTGAATAATAGTTATGCTTAGTCTAAATGCTGTCATTACTGTTTAGGAAGTTTTAGTACTAATCTAGGTGTATAAAATGACTATTCTTAGTAGTATTGTATGCTTAAAGATCCAGAACATGAAGTATGCCTGTTTGCTTTGCTTATCTTGTGGATAAGTGATGGTTTTGGATTAACGTTGTATAAATCTGTTCTAAAATGGGCTTAGGAGTAACACGTAGACATTAGGATAGTTAAAATGGCTTATCTCGACTCAGGTTAACCTACTTAAACCTGTAAATGTCATTTGAAGTCTGTTTGAATATGCAAAGGTATGTCGATTAGGCTTGGCTCAATTCTCCATTTTTTTAATATTGCTTAGCGTATGTTCTGGACTTGGCACATTTGCTTTTGCTCCCCTTATTTTCCCCCTCTTCTCTCTTGCACGCATGGGACAAGGGTCATTTGGGCCACTGCATTACCAACCCAGTTGGGCCAAAGGCCCAACCACTCTCATTTTATCGAGTCCGACAAGCTATTGCGCATGAAGGCCCAACTATGAGTGAAAATAGTTAACTAGTAGGCTTGGTAGGCCCACCAGCCTAACTCTTCCTCTTTTGATTCTCATATTGTATTTTGCTATAATTGTAATGTGCAAAACACTTGTAAATTATTGGAACTCGTATAGTTATGACTTAGGATTTAGGCAAAATAATACATACATCATTTAGAACGGATAGAGTCCCCAAAAATAAATTTCAAAATCAGCCTAAAGATAAAAACTTGTACTTTGCTTTGATAAATAAAATGATTTTCTTCAAAGTGTTTGAAAAGCTTTTGACTTGGACTAACTGTATATAAAAACTGAGCTGTTTAAAAAATGGATTGTTTTGATAAAGAGAACTGACTGTTTTAAAAGGGAACGAATCCGGACTGTTTGGTACACTTTTTTTGTAAAAGACTTGGTAAAAACATGGATATCAAATTGATTTTTGATGAAAATGGTCAAGTTTGTAAAACCCATTATATTGGTCCAAATCCAACTAAAAGCTATTCTTAAAAGGAGAAAATGACTTTAGGATCTACGTTAAGGTATTGGTTTGAAATGGAGTATGGTTGACTTTCAAAGAAAATAATAACGGAAAAACTTGCATTTCAATTTTTAAAACCTTAGCACGTCATTCTAAAGAATTACACCCTTTTTCAAAGGACTTTCAAAACGTATAAGTAAATTAGACTTTCCATTGGACTAATTTTAGTAGGATTTTACTCAATTTAAAATTTGAGTGTATCTTAGTCCGGAAATAGATTGGATAAATTCATAAAAGCCTTATGTGAATTTTTTGTAAACAAAATTCAACTCTTTGATTTTCAAACCCCTTTTTAACTTGGAAAAAAATATGAAATGACATGCTATTTGCAAAAAAAAAACACTCTTTAGGCGATTTTTAGTAATTAAACATGCTATAGAACCTGAAGGTCAATTGTATTCTACGGATCCTTAATATCGGGGTGTCTAACTAACACCTTCCCTGGGAGATCACCAGAATCCTTACCTCGAACTCTGGTCTAAAAAGGAATTTTCATGGATTTTCTGAATAAACCTTTTCACTTGGTTTTTCTAATTTCCCTATAAATTTGGTGACGACTCTAAAAATAATATCCGAAATAGAGTTCCTACAACCTCCTAGTAGCTTTTATGCATTCGAGTAAAAGTGAACCGTAATAGATGGCGACTCTGTTGAGGATAATCCTAGGTTCTAACCATAAGAGTTCCATTACAACATGTTTTAATTTCTATAAAATTGCTTGTATTTACTTTCTGCAACTATAATTGTCATTTCATGCATTTCATAATTTCGATAAATGGCACGTGCACACACTCACATCAGTGCACAAAGATGATTCCGCAGTTTTGCGATTGTCCTCCAGTGAAAAACCAAATTATTTCTTTCGAACACTTTCAAGACGGAGTTGGTTCTCGGTCGTCTAACAGTCGACAATGGTTCACCTCAAGTAGTCCGCTCGAGTCCCAGTTATTCGAAAAAATCACTCTAGTTTGCCTAGAATATAGCGAAGCCAAATCTCTACTGAATTAGCATACGCTTACCTAGACGGTTCTGGATATTTTAGACATATTTGGATCCATTAGGCGACTACCTCGTGTCTTGAATGTCTATGACCCGACTGCACTGCATCCAACTACTTGCTATGTGGAAACATGATTGTGTCATATGTGATAAACCATTCTCCTTGGGGGCAATTAATCGTGCTCTATTTTGTAGATGCATACCAACCTCAAGTTTGACATGATCCTGGAAGCACCTGAGTTGCTAAGATTTTGGTGGTCGTGGTTAGATGCTCCACAACAAAGAGAGGTTACGAACTGTCTAGGATATCTACCCTCGTTAATGACCATGAAGGGTAATAAGGAACTGATAGAAATACTCACCTAATATTGGGATTGTGATAGAATGGTGTTTAGGTTCGGGGATCTGGAGATGACTCCAACTTTAGAGGAGATTTGGATTGCATAGTTAGCAACGAGACTTGTATGAGAAGGAGAAAGAAGCTCGATCATAACCTCTTGGTCCAACATAGGCCCACTCTTGATGAGATAATGAAACAGTTGTCCTTAGCTAGTGCAAATTAGATCTTTGATCCAACTGTAGCCTTTAGGGAGCTTTACAACTACTTTGGGTCCAAAAGAGGGTATATAGAGCATTCAGTCGAGTTTCAGACTTATGCTGATTGGGAGGCCACCAGACCCCTATCCATTTCCATATGCCTACTAGGAATCATGGTTTTTCCCAAATACCAGCACCTTGCCATAGATATCGTGTCATTTATGTCACCCATGCTATCTTTCGTGGCATAACCACAAATCAAGAAACTAAATACATTGACCTAGTCCTCGTCATCCTAGTAGACATGAACTGAGCCTTAGGTCAATGCCCAAACCTCCCCAAGTACTTCCAAGGGTGTAACCTATTGTTGCAATGATGAATTATCAAACACCTAAATAAATATGAGGGCCTCTCATACCTAGACAGAGAAAATAGGAGGGATAACCTCCAAGCCCACTGTCCAAATTTCAGGAACCAAACCAAAGAGGGATGGACTTTCATCTTTTCAAGACTCTGAGAGAGTAACATACAATGGATGTTCCCTGACTTCATTCCCGGGAGCATTGTGGTTAGAGGGTAGAAAATACCCTTTCTTTCCACTTATGAGAAGTTGAGAAATTAGTCCATACACACGTCTTAGGGTCCTAAGACAATTTCAGTATGAGACAAGTGATACCCCCAGCAGGAAACATGGGGGAGTATGTAGACGACTACGAAGAAGATACAATCAAAGGGGTCGCGGACATGAGGCAAATGATACCCTCACTCCGGGACCCAATCACTATCATTGTGTCCAAGATAAAGATTCATATATTGAGATTAAGGCACGCCTAACTCAAAGGGGAGCTGATGACCATGATGCCATGTACTTGGAAAAGATGTAGCATGATCAGACTATCATAGATAGCTTGACCCAGGTACTTGGAAAATATAGAGCATGATCAGACTATCATAGCTAGCTTGACCGAGGAGTTAGAGTTCACTCATCAGTGCTTGGATGATCTTGATGCTCGGATGAGGAGAGTGATGGATGAGACCACTCTTATGACCTTCCTAAAGAAAGGGTTCCGTGTTGATTCACTGTTGATGTCGACTCACCTTCAGATTTAAACCGCCCTTCGAATGGCAAAGAGAGCTCGGAGGGACAAACCTTCATCATCGGCTATTTGAGGCCACTTCTACTGATTTTATTTTATTTTCTTTAATCATATTTTGTAACCCTTTTGGGAAAACCTTATTATTAATGATTACGGGGGAAATGGTTTAAATCAACATTAGGCACAATTATGTTTCAAAACTATTAGGAAACCTTGGTGTAAAAAAGTTTTAGGAACGCGAATATTACAATTGTTAATTATCTGATTATTTGACTATGTGATATTATTGCTTATATGCTTTCATGTATTCCGTCCGAACTCTTGGTTGGTCCCATATTTCGGACACCAACCCTAAGAAATACATAATAAAATATCAAAACTTAACTAAAAATTACACCTCTTAAAATATTGATTTGCTACCGATAGATGCTCAAGATAGTAAAAGTGTCACATCACTAGTTGTTTATTTGATCAACGACGAAGAAACTGAGGATTCGCTTCAGGAGAAGATACACAAATTGGAAAAGAAGATTGATTTGGTCAAGGCCAAGATGAAGGAAGCCGACCAGATTCTGGACTTGGTAGGAAGCTCTCCAAAAGAGACCACTGAAGAGGAACATTACCGTCAAACCCTCTCAGACGAGGTCAAATGAATGGTAAGGGATTACATACTGCTATTTAAGACACCTAAGCAGGAGACCAGGTGTCCAAGGAAGATCCTAAGCCATATTTCAGGGAATCAAGTGGACCATCTGAAAAAGCCCCCCAACACTTCTGATACTACCAGCTACTACGGGATGTCGTAGGGGATATCCCGAACATCACCCTCTACCTGGTGGGAATTTCCCTCAAAGCTCGCACCTCTCCTTTCAGGGTTGCACCGAGGCCAATGTGGAGTATTGAGATCTTCGAAGGACTGACATCTGTCGGAGCATTATTTTCAGCTATGATGTCCTCCCGACATGTGCACCTATCTATGCTCACAAGAGGTGCCCCTTTCACAAGAATCTATCTGACCACACCGCTGACAAGTGCTTAGCCCTCAAGAAAATGATCATATGATTGATCGATGACAAAACCATCCGCAACTTATGGGGCCACATTCCCTGCTAATTCATGACCCCATCCTCCCTAGTGAATGAATCACCATGGATACACAAGTTTGGCGCTACAACTTCACTATATTTGAAGATTCGTATGCGAGCATTTTCTCCACACTGGCTAGCACCGAAAAGATCTTGTTACACTCCGTATTTTCTCACTCGTATGCATCTTAAGTAAAGTCACGTAAAACCCAATGAGGCTAACATGTTATTTTAGATGGAAACAAGTTTAAATAAGTGTTACATCTTTTCCTAAGAGTTTTGAGCTAAACGGATCAAAGAAAATAAGTTCGTCGAAATTCGAGGAAAGACAGGCGGAATTTTCGGACCTAATATTTTGCCCAACTTGTAGGGGGTATATCTCCTAGTATATAAGAAATTATGGAGTGAATAACCTATCTAAATTAAAGTTCCGAGAGTCTTCTTTTCAATGCAATAGACAGTTCAATAATATGAGAAGTATGGTGGAAAATACAGTCCGTACAAAAATGTATGGTTCATACTTTCGGGCGTACCTTCTAGGCGATGACCGAATTTAAATGTCTTAAATTCAATTTTGCCTCATTTTCCACTCCTTTCCAGACAAAAAAAGACCCTCCACACATTAGAACTATCCCCAGAAGCTTCCATATGATTCAAGGCCAAGTTTTAAGGCAAAATAAGTGAATCTTGGGTAAGGAAGCCCATAGTTATCGTTAGATTATCCTCCTCTTTGTGTGCTGAACTTGGAGGCTCCTTAGAAGTGATGTAATCTCAAAATTTGCAGTGATTCTTGTGTTTGGAGGAAAGTTTCATCTCCTCCTTGTTCTTGATATTATACAAGTTATAGCGCATTATTCTTGTTACTAGTTTGCTAAAGTGATTGTCAGAAATGTCAAGTCTTGTTGTGTATTGTTGGGGCAGCCTATATGGAGTTGTAGGTTGGATATGAAGTTACTGGATTGTTATAGATGTTATGGAGGTTAAGGAAGAGGATTATAAAGGTTGATTGTGTTGCTACATGTATAGAGTTCCATATAGAAGAAAACACAAATTGTACGCATATAAGGTGTTTGATAAAATGTCTTAGTGAATCAATTGATAGTTTATTGATCCGATTGTAATTTAAATCATTCATATGATGTAAATAATCATTTGTAGAGCTTACAAGGACCTGTGGAACTTAGATAACTTCAACAACAAGGTATGTACGGCTTTTCCCTTCTTTGACATGATCTTGTTTTAGCCCAAAAGTAAAAGGAAATATTGTCACATGATTCCATTCCTAGTGGCTTGGTTACTTTGTGTTTCCCTTTCATTATTGCTTATGATTCTACTATGTTCCTTGTCATAACTCTTTTTCACATCTTATGATATTCCTTACAATAATTGATTCAGAGCACTAGGGTTAGATTGTAACGTTCGTTGTATATGATTCCATAATGATAGTCTGATGATAACGACCATAGGTCACTTCAACTCTATTCATGATGTCCCTTGAGGTCTGTCTTGTACTGCACTTATATATAAGTATCTATTTTCTTACAGAGTTGTATTATAGTCGGCCAGGCAGACACTTATATATGCATACCACTGATCAATTGGTCAGATATTACCGCGTCCTATATGGTCGGGTAGTTTATGATGAGCTTACCCCACATAGGGACTTGATGTTATATTATATGGCCCCATAGAGAGACTTGATTTTACTTTAATGCATATATGCATGGTTATATAAGTTGTACACCCTCAATGGCCTTTTTTTGAGTTACGGGTTGATTCCTACACCCTACTCTTGTATTACATTTTTATACATGTTTACCTGCCTTACATATTCAGTACATCTTTCGTACTGACGCCTCTTTTTTTGGGGGGATGTTGTGTTTCATGCCCGCATGTGCATATAAATGATTCGACAAGCCTCTTTGCAAGGGTCACTAGTCAGCTTAAGTTAGATCATTTCTGTTCTTTCGGAGTTGCTGTCTGAGTTTGTGTATATATTCATGTACATATTATGGGTATGGCGGGCCCTTTTCCCGATATGGTTATTTATTATATAACACTTAGAGGCTTGTATACTAGTGGGATATGTATCATCATTTGGTATGGCTTGGTTGGCCTTTTTGTCAGTCTGATAATACCATTGTTATGGTTTTGCCAACCTTCTGAGATTAGTTGAGGCCTTGTTGGATATGTACACATGATTGGTTTTGATGTCTATTATTTAAGTTGCTATTTTTAGTTTCTATTATGATTGTCATTCTGAGGCCTTGTCAGCCCAGGCAGTTATATGTTCACGCTATGATATATATGTGGTACACTCGGGTCGTTCAGGAGCTGGGTGCCAGCCACCCCTACCACGACCCACCCCCACCCTCGAAGCTGGAGTGTGACAAACTTAGTATCAGAGTAGGTCTTTTCTAGGGAGTCTACAAGATGTGTCTAGTAGAATCTTGTTTATGGGTGTGTTGTGCACCACACTTATTAGAGAAAGGCTGCATGATATTTAGGGATGGTTTCTATTCTGTCATCTCATAGATTGTGCAATGGAGTTGAGCCATAAGAATTCGAATCTAACTCATGCGTTATACAATTTTTGTAATGCCAATTACCAAAATGATGTCAGCTCATTCGTATTCGTAGTAAGTGAATGAAAGATCCCTACTGGGTTGATGAGATGCCAGAGGTGCAGTTATTATAAAAGATTTCAGCATGTGAGTATTTGTCTCGCACATATATAGGGAATGTAATACGAGCGTAGAGAGGTGATGTGTTGATTTTAGGTTGACTAAGGAAGTGCTGAGTATGTTCCGGAAGTGTTTTAAGACTTATCGAATCAACGGAAGTATGTTCGACAAAGATTGCTTATTTTAGAGGATGTACGGACCGTACAATTGAGGTACGAACCGTACGTTTTTGGGATGGTGACCGTACTTGGTGGAAGAAGTTTGGGAACTTTCTATTTGGGAGGTTGCATGTACGGTCCATGTGGTACATACCATATTTTTTTTGTACGGGTCGTACATGGCTGGCGTACAATGTGGCGGTGGAGACTTTTATGTCCTTATATTTCGATGAAGCCATGATCTAAAGCCCATTTCTCATTTCCTACCACCCTAACTAGCTCTTTGAGCTCCTCCAAAGTTTCTCTAAATGTTTCTTCATGATCCAAGTAAGGTTCGGAAGTAGAACAACGTCACTCTCTCCCTCGAATAATCATAAGCCCAGTCTACTATTTCTCCTTTCTTGGTTGATTGTGGAGGTTGTTTTGCGCAAGTAAAGGGTTCTAAAGCGACTGAATTTAATCCCTAAAGGTAAGTTCTATCATCTCCTTGTTGGGTGTGAAATTATACAAGTTGTAGTAGATTGTTTTGCTAAGAGTTTGTAGCTCAAATATTCTGTTACAAATATCTGGACTAAGGTAAGAAGTGAAATTGATAGCAAGGGAACGATACGAATATAACTAGGACACATGAACGAGTATGAGATATGACTATGGGGTCTGAACGACTAACTGTTAACAGGATGTATCGATCGGATTATTTAGCTCTATGGATCAAGAAAATCATTGATATTAGCAAGATCGCTCGATTAGATTAAAAAAAAGAGTTGGAACTTTGAAAGATTGTTATGATAAGAGATATTGAGACGTTTCAATGTAAGTAACAAATAGTAAAAGAACAAACTACAAAGGAAAGGGGAATCCTTAGAGGTTATTAAGAAAGGAACCCTTAAGATTTACGTCATTAGAAGATAGAAAGTCTATCGAGACTGAGTATGTCAGTTACGAATGCATGACGTTATATCCGGGAAAATGATTTAGTAATCCCTAGTAAGAGGAATTGGATTGGAGTAAATTGTAAGTTGTTAAAGGATCATAGAAGTATGGAAGGAGTTGAGACAATAATATGATTTTCAGGGCAAAAATTTCTTACGAATAGAAAATGCTTCTCCTCATACAAGGGAGGTAGTACGATGAAGAATTGATACATAACTCATCTAATGGTTTAATAAGAAGATGAGGAGGTTACAACGAAGAGTTTCAAGACGAACCAAATCGTGTCATCTAGATTTGACAAATGTGACCTGACTATGAGATAAAATGTAAGTGTCAACGCTAAGAAAGGAATGGTAGTGACCTCCTAATTAAAGAAAATAAGCAACAGTAAGAGCCGTTAAATATATAAGGCTCAGAATAGAAGAGCATGGCCCGTAAGTGAAGACATAGGCATATAATCCCAAAAATGGGACATTTAGAGTTGGTGAATGAAAGAGGTAAATTGAGTTAAGACGAAAAATGATATATGAGGCTAGAAGAGCCATTAGTTGATACAAATTTTACAATATAAAATGGTCTTAGAGCCTGAAGTTTTAACTTTCCCGGTAAGTGATCACAACCTTCAGAAAATAATCCAAATGGAACGACAAAAAGGTCCAGCGAAAACGAGTCAAGTTAAAAGTCTAGGGATACCTGGAAAAAGGATCCAAACAATTAAGTACACACTCAGAATTGGCACTGTTATAATGAAAATGGATATGAAGGATAATGGTGTACAGTTAAAGATACTCAAGAATCTATAAGGCTATATGATGATGACATTGCTAAAAGTATATTGGTAAGGGATGTTAACAAAGACTCTGTATATATTGATTTAAGATTAAGTATATCTAATAGGGAAGTAAGTTAATAACTGTCGTTTAGTATGTTGGTTGAAAAAGAACCAAGGTTATGACCCAGAGGGGACTTAAGGCCAAGTATGCAAGGAACTCCTGGATAGAAGTTGAGATGAACCAATGCATTGCAATGCACATGTTCAGGATGAATTAGGAAATGAGTACGTTTACTCTTAAAAGGCAGATGGGAAGCCAAGAAGGCATGCAGACCCAATACTTAAGGTCGGCAACGGTGGGTACGCATTAGAAGTACGACGTGATATTGTTAATAACCATAGAGACCACCAGTACATCTTTAGGCGATAGTAACCTAAATTGAGATAAGTTTCTCTTACCAATAGTAAAGGTATCCTTTCAGACATATCGCGATGATATAGAGACATATGAGTCTCCTTAAAAGAATAACGATTTTTGGAATTAAGAAGTAAGTAAAGGCGAGCCCATATGGTATAGTATAGTATGGCCCTCAACGACAAGGAGACGGTTTAGAAGATAAATTACAACGGATGGAGTTACTAACCAAAACTCAGTAGTAACATTCTTAGTGGTCGAAGTAAAAGAACAGGGATAAAGGATTTCCATTCTAGTACAGTTTGAAATGAGAGTTTAATAGAATGGGATAATAGCCTTTAAGAAAACTTAAGCTAAGAGAGTTGAGTGGCTTAGCCTATCTAAAGGCTGAGAAAAAAAAAGTAGCCAAATGAGCTTTATTAGTTAATAGAATCATCGTGCAGAAGTTATCAATGTCACCCTTGTGGCAAAAGTAAGGAGGTAGTGATATGAGAATACAGAGTTGGTAATATCGGCAAAAGAAGCCAGTATTCGAGATAAAAGGAGACAGAGCTCTTCGATACCTAAGTCGATTGTATGTTCCAAATCTGGCTAATTTACATAACAAGATTTGAGTGAAAGTGCATTATTCCTGCTTTTTCACTCACATTAGTATGAGAGATATGTAATGGTGTGATGATGCGTCAAAGAGAATGGCCAAGCTACCCAATGGTCAACAAGCAAAGACAGAGTATCCAGGCATAGTGGGCTAATATAGAGAATGAATTTCCCAACATGGACATAGAAAAGTGTTTCAAGGATAAAGTTTAATATGAACTCACCTCGTTCTTATCGGAAATGTTACCTAGATGGTCAATGGTTGACATATTTATGAGGATGACCCATTTCTTTTCAGTGTGAACTATTTGCACAGCCTAGGACTATGCAAGTAAATATATATATATATATATATATATATATATATATATATATATATATATAAAGGCCTACATGGACACAATAAGTCTACTGGAGAGGCCGACAAGGCCACACACAACACCATAATATACACACCACTATCTACAAGCCTCTAAAGAGTATAATGACAATGGCTGGTTGGGATAGGGCTCTGCCATACCAAACTATATACATATACATATCTATTATACCTATCAGCTCATTACACAACTTCGAAAGAAAGGAGCGTGACAACCTCCAGCTGAGTCGAGTCTACTATAAGGAAATCATCTGCATCTCTTATCTGCACCCGTGGGCATGAACACTGTGTCCTTGAAAAGGGACATCAATACAAAAGATATATTGAATATGTAAGCCTGAAGCTGTAAATAAGTACAGTGATGTAAATGAAGCAAAAGCTGAAACTGTAACTAAATGTAAAATTGTAAGATAAAGCAGTGGAAATGCAACTTGTACTCTGAGTGCCTTTGTGGGCTAGAATATTCATAAGTATCATACATGTGCACATATAATTCCTGGTCATATATATATATATATATATATATATATATATATAACGCCTTTAAGCCTTTGTGAGCATCCCATTGTATCATATCGGCCTCTCATACCCTATATACATACCATATATGCATTTATAACATCATGGTACACACACACACACACACACACACATATATATATATATAATGCATGAATGATAATAATACAATATGAGTTTGTCATAGTGAAGTAAGGTCGTTGCACCTCCGATTAATATTATGGAACTAACATTATCAAAATAATTTACTTTGAAGAATCAACAATCCATAAGATAACATCTGATGTAAGTATGGAGGGGTGAATGAGGGTAAGTGGGGTTGAGTTCGGTAGGGAACTAGTTGACATGACAATGGATTTGAAATAGGGGGTTCTCGGGTTAGGTGTTACTGCCAGGTAGATGGTGTTTTGGGAATGTTTTGTGTAGTTTGGTGAGGAGTCAGGCTTAGATGCTTTGTGGGGTCATTGAGGATGTGTTGAGGGTTATTGTGGTGTTCGGGGTTCAGTGAGTAAATGGTGGCAAGGCCACAGAATAGAACCTAAAATAGTGAAGTTCTCGGTTTCTCGGGTGGGGCGGATAGTGTGGAGTTGTCGGCGTTGAATGGGTAGTTGTGGGTGGATTCGGTGCAAGTCATTTTGTGGAGGTTGAGAGTTGTGTTGGTGGTCGGGACTTGGCAGTTGGTTGGTGACAAGGCCACGGAAGAAGGCTGAAATAGTGTTCCGGTGAAGGATGTTTAGTGGACTATTTTGTGTTATCGAGTTAGGATGCGAAGTTGTGGGTGGTTCCAGGGCTTGATATTTGTTGTGGATGTTTGTAAGGTACTGTGGGAAGTGATGATTAAAGTAATGAGATGGTTTGGACTAGGGATGGACAAAGGATGCTAGGTGCAAGCCCGAGTATAAACCAAGCACAATCGGTCGATAAGCTAAGGATAATGACAAGGGGTTTTTAATGCCCAAGTCAACACCTTGATAGGGTGACCAATTTAACAAGGTATTTTCCGAGGTTGCTAAGTGCAATGCTTATGAACAAGACAAGTGAGGCTGGTCGGAAAACCTTAAGATTGACCCTTGGTTTGGGTTTGGTTGGACCACACAGTTCCAACATCTACCTACGTCGAGGTGGTTCCTTTAGATTGGGTTTTGATTAGGTCACACAGTCCTAACCAAGACTTATACCAAAAGGAAACCTTATCTTGGGTTTAGCTAGGTCACACAATCCTAGCTTCAACTTACACCAAGGGGTTTGGCTCACACAAGAACCAAAGGTCCTCCTGAAGAACCAACTAAGAATAACAACCCCGGGTGAACTACTTAGCTTTGTGAGTAAAACTAAACTTTTATATATCAACCAACTCTGAATTTTACAATGGCCTAAGACCTCTATTTGTAGTACAAAATAGACTATTCTAGAAAGAAAATGAAAAGACACAAACTAACACCTAGTACGAACGCATTTGGATTGACTTGGTGAACAAGGGGGTTCGATCACCTCTTCCTCTTTTCTAGTCCGAGATTGAGGTCTCCCATGCAACCATATTCATGAATTTGTCAGCTCGTAAATTCTTCCAACAACCTCATCTTTTTGGAATGTGTTGGAAGCTTCTATTCGTGGTATTTATTTTGATGATCATTTCGGCTACCTCTTGATCTTTCTTTGGCCGAATTTAGAGCCTTAACTTCTAGATCATTCTTGTCCTTGACATCTTTGCTTAATTCCTTTCACATGATCTAGACATCCTTTTGTCCTTGCCAACTTGTCCTCTCAGCCTAGTCATTCATTCCCCTTGCATCCTTGTCCTATTACATGGTACATTAAATGTGTCCTAAGAAGAACTAAAAGCTAAGCTATGAAATAAAGACAAGCTAAAAGAAAAACAAACATGGTCTTCGGCCAAGACCTATATACAAAGGCCGAATATAACTTGCTTCCTAGATCTTCACGTGACAACTCCAACTCCATTCCATTTTCCATGTCGTGTTAGGAATATAAGTGTAGAATGATGTGCCGTTGTTGGCACTCTTAGCAAAGCTCTTCTCAAATTATGTTAAGAGTTTAAGTTCACGGGCTGATTTACATCAATTTCCCCTTTTTGGAAGAATTTTCCCTCAAATTCATGTCGTTTAAATATGGTAAACAATTTTCAACGACAAGTGTTGATTTAATACGTCCATCATTCTGAAGTTTTATCTTATGGACGCCTTCTTCGAAATTTGCCAAATAAGAATCTGAATATAAGTCAAACGGCTTGGACTTCAAATGTTGCCCACGTTGTGCTACAAATCCCCTAGAGTATAATCTCTTGTCATGGCACAATATATCATTCATTTTTGTGATAAATCAAAGAATGGTACCTACGCTAGTTTCATGTTTGCAGTCCCATGGCCTTTCACAGCTTGGCACAGTTAGAATCGGGGCTTCACAACTCCTTTCCTCCAAGGTTTCAAAGATTCTTGTTGCTCCATGGAACCATTTATAATCATATTTATGACATTGATGATATCACCAACAGAGGCCTATGGAGTTATATACGCAATTATATTTCAGTTATGCATATTCTGGCCCACAGAGGCACTCAGAGTATAGGTTGTCTTTCCATTTCTCTATCTTACCGTTATGCATTCAGTTACAGTTTCAACGTATGCTTCATTTACAATGTTATACTTGTTTATAGTTTTAGCCTTACATATTTAGTACATCTTTTGTACTGATGTCCCTTCTAGGGTACTGCGTTTATGCTCACAGGTACAGATAGAGATTCAGGCGATACCTTGCAATAGATGACTCGACTTAGCTAAGGATTGTCATGCTCCTTTCTTCCGGAGTTGTCTAGTGAGTTGATAGGTATGATGGTTGTATATATGTATATAGTTGGGTATAGCGGGGACCTATCCCGACCATATATTATTGATATACTCTGTAGAGACTTGTAGATAATCATTTTATGTATAGTGGTCTTGTGCAGCCTCATCGGCCTTTTCAGTAGACTCGTTGTATTTATATTGGCCTTGTCGGCCTTGTTGTATATATATGTGTATGTCGGGCCTTTTCTGCGTGCAGATGGTTATGTCAATAATCATTTCTTAGAGGCATTATCGTCCCATGTTTTCGGTATCATAATTGGTATGCCCTAACCTTAGGGTGCCGAGTGCCGGCCACACCCCCCAAGGTTGGGGTGTGATAGTTTTCTTCCCAACTCTGAATGAGAATTTCTATGGTATTATCTATGGGGTAATCACGACTGCGATATTTCTAGTCTTGAGGAATTTAAATATACGAATTATTGAATGAGGTTAAGTTATATAATGGTTTAAGTATTCTTAGGGGTATTATGTACTGATAGTCCGATATCCCTAGAGTTTAGTATCGTAATTCATTTAACCAACGATGTAACCACGACAGACTGGCTAGAGTGGATGTTAAAAGAAGGGAAGTAGTCAAAGTAGTGTATCAATAAGTTAAGTGGATGTCGAGAAAGGAATTCAGAAGAAAGTACTCTTAAGATACATGACTCAAACAAGGTGTCCTTCATAGGGAAAAAATAAGAGTCATCAGGGTAAAGATCCCATCTGTGCGATTTGGGAAGAGTATATCAACAATGAAAAACCACAATTCTTAAGCTCGACGAAGAAAGAGGGTCTTCACGTAGCCTGATCATTGTGTATTCCCAATTTAAAAAGATTATGAACCAAGAGTACCACAGGAGCCCCTGATCACGACCCTAGCACTCTTAGATAATGTACTAAGGAGTACCTCAATGTTAAAGTAATGTGTTAGTAGAATGGAACGAAAACGTAACCCCCGTAAGGGTTATAGCCAATATATGAATAGTCTGCATGCAATAGATTGCACACTAGGAGTCAATGGTTAAACTTGGAATATTAGGAACCTGAGAGAGCTAAAGGATCATTAAATATGAATATTCATCTAAGGATTTATCTCACCATCTCTATAGTTTAATCGTCTGGATGATTACTAGTAAGACAACTTGCTGATTCACTTTAGTCAATCAGAACTATCGAAGAGACAGAGGACTACGCAAGATTGTGCAATTGAGAAGATGATTCATCTCCACAGTGTCTTGAGTTATACGACTTTTGGCAAGGGTACTCAAATTACGGCTAAGTTCAAAAAATTCTTCCAAAGGACATCAGGGCACTCCGGTTAGCCCTAGTTTTAGATAAATAGGAGGATTTTAGTAGGTGATTTGGATGATGGATGGTACATTAAAATAAATCTGAATAACCATCTATCTCTTGGTAAATTACATGTCGCAACGACGATCGTTTCGAGCATTTAAATAATATCATATGAAACTCTGAATGAGTAAATATGCTAAACCCCTATCACGTGGTTAGAAGTAAGTGAGACAAAGCCAATGATGCATAACTTAAGATATTAAGCCGTAAAGCAAGTAGAATCCCTTGACAAGGGTGTTGGCCCCGTAGTTTCGTACGCTAGTGAAGAGGGTAGTAGATGATTCGAGTCCGAGGACTTGAGATCATTGGGGCCCTCGTATGCCATGTAAGAGTGGTAAGGAGGGATTATGAAAGGTTAAAAGTCACATGTATCGAATAAACCATAACTCAACGTATTCTGAAAGTATTATCCAAGAGAGGCATGTTGAGAATCAAAGAAAGGGGCAAGCTTAGCCTCCGTTATGTGAACTAGATGAAATTACTTAGAGAATTGGCCTGGTGACCTATAAGACTTGAACTATCTCCAGGATTTGGAATAGCCCGCCCCATGTTTTAATAAGTTAGCCGCTTCATAAATGCATGAGAATCTCTTTCGTGTTACCCTTATAAAGAATGTTTAGATTATAGAAAACTTGCTGCATAAAGAAGTCCTATTTTCTATCTTGAATCATTAAATCCAGAGCTTTAGGCTAGAAGGGAATAACCCTTATCACAATATTGCGGGGAAGTATTAATATGGAAAGGATGACATAAGAAATAAAGAGAGATATTAAGTCCGAATATTTGTGCCTGCTCTAGATTTTGAGTTTGCGCTATCATTTGTGCTATATGATTCTCTTATTCTTTATATATCAACTCATCTTGTGTACTTGTAAAGGTAATATTATTGACATATATGTGGCAGGTTTTAATGACCCGTTCGGTTGTTTTTGGCTAAAGAACCTTATTTTCTTATTGACCCTTCCCTAGTCTCTATGTAGGGTTTGTGATGTGCGGGGATGGGTGGCATAGATCTCTATGTACATATTCATGAGTTTCAGATGGAAAATCCGAAGTATAGAAACTTAAAGTTAGTTAGTTTGATTCAAGTTGACTTTTGGCTAGATGTGTTTTTTAGTTCTATTGCTTCAGTAGTTTCGGAGGGTCATTTATGACTTAGTCAAGTCATTGGTTCTCTTTCCGAGCTAATTGAATGTGTTATGTGGCCTTATTAGTAAAATTTGGTTAATTGGTTTTCCCGGACAATTCATTAGAAAAGTATGTCTTAGCTCATTTATTTGTGAAATCTGAGGGTACGAACGAGTTCGTAGCACTGTTTACCTTAAATGAATATATATAATTTGTGTCTGGAGGGGTCCCGAGAGTGTTTCAGGTGTTTGATTGAGGTTGTGGTTGATTTTCCATTGCTGGTGTCTGGTGTTGGCCACGGCGGCACCAGTATCCGCTCTGGCGGGTTCGCCTCTATGGGAGGTTGGCTCTCCAAAGTGGAGGTTGGGGATTGTGGGTTTCCATCGCTGCAAAATCAAGTCTGCCATGGTGAGGGGTGAGATGTCAAGTAACCCTCGCTCCAACGAAGGGCTTTCCGCCGTAGCGGGTTCGCTCCAGCGGAGTCGATTTCGCTGGGGCAGAAATACTGTACCAGATCCCTATATAATCCCTAGGTCAGAAATTCTTTACCTAAATTTGAAAATCTCAAAAACAACACCGCCCTTGGAGTAAATTTAGAACCCTAGGAGCATTTTAGCCTTGAGGTAATAGATTCTTTCCCTTTTTATAGTTTAAGTGATGTTTATAAACTCTTTAATGGCAGTTTAGCATATTATTGTGTTGGGGAAAATGGATTCCATGTGTTTATGAGAATAAGAGAGTTATATGATTGATTTTAATGGAGGTTTGTAGATTTAAAAGTGATATTATTGTGAATTAGGATTGGGTAATGATAGATAATCATGTTTCTAGACTTAATTTGATTTTAGAAGCCTATTTTCAAAATGGGGAAATTCTAGGGTTTCAAATTAGGGCTATTTGATTATTATTCAATTGAAGGTTCAAATGTGTATAAATTTCTAATTAATTTAAGGATACTATTACTTAGTATGTAATAATAGTTTTTGAGTATTAAAGTTCGAGTCTTGGTGACGTGGGCCTGGGTCAATATTTTAAAGTCGTGTTTGTAAGGTATTTATCCTTGTATGTTGTGAAAACGTTTATTAACGAGTAGTATATGTGTGAATAGACTTCGAATGTCACGAGGCTCAAAAGAGGGGCAAGCATGTCATTGAGGCTTGATTGGTAGCATACCTGCTCAACTTCAGTTAGGCTATGGTTTAGCTTTTCCAGACTTCGACAGAAGTATTTAATTAGTTATAAATATTGAGGGGTATTGGGCGTGTCTGGGGATCCCACTCAGGCGGTTGTGATGAACGTATGAGTGGGTACCAGTGTTGAACTATGATGACAGGGTTTGGGGAATCAGCCTCGTGTTGGTTCAAACTACTGATTATTTTGGCATGTCACCATAGTTGCTTGATATGTTTACTCATCACACATAATTTCGATATGATATCTTAGATTATACTTAGATTGTGTATGTGTATTGAATTCGTGCATCTCATTGTATCATGATATATTGCCTTAAATATGTCATTTGCATTCATACACTCATGGTTCTGATGATATGATATTGGAGTGGTATGATTATGCTATGGGTCCAAGGAACCTGGTTATGTAAGAATGTTGCTGAGATTATTGCAATACTGAGATGATATTTATATGTGGGGATAGCTCAAAGTTGCATGTCTGCAATATGATATTATTATAGCCAAAAGCTGAGCTCCATGATCCAATGAGTTATTCTAGAGCGGAGGGGTATATGGACTTCGCGGGTCCCTCATGGGTCACTTTCATATGGCATATCCCTGTGAAGTATGTACACCAGTTGATGGAAAGGTACCTTGCATATGCATTGCATAAATATCATACATATATGCCATATCATTGATTAGTTATTATTGATCATGTATTGAAGTGATTGTTGACTTGACTAAGTCTGGATATGGAAGCATTATACTTGTTGATACTTGAGTTATTGTAGAACTCTTAAAAGCATAATAGTATGAATAGGTATGAACTCTTATTGAATAAGGAAGCATGTGAACTCTGTGAACCTTTATGTGGACTATGTGACTTTATTTGGATTATTAGACTGTGTAGCATAGGGTTACTTGGTGTCAACTTGATATTTATCTCTGATTATGTACTTCCATCATTGGTGACCTATGATGTCTACGGGGGTACGATGTGTACTCATGCTACACTTGTTGCATCTTTCCTTGATGCAGATACAGATCTAACCATCAACTCGAGATCACTTGGCTAAGTTCGAGTAGCTGATCCTCGGTATTCTGGATGAGGATGATATCTTCGACATACCCTTGGATGATCCTTCCTTATCACTGTCTTTTTATTGCATTTGAGAGACTTGTTTCAGACTATGTATTTAATTTTGGCCTGTGTGCCCATTTCTCAGACTTGTATCAGATTGTTAGTTCTCTTATACATATAGACCATATCATTTAAGGGTGTTTGGTTGTGACAGACTTATCTTTTCTTTCGCATTATATATTATCAGACGGCTTATGTAGAATTATGTATCTTCTGCTTTTATTTACATCATATCACGTTTATGATATTTGGGAGTGGTTAACTTATGAGATGAAATTATGTAGGTGCCACCACGATTTCTGAAAAAGGGGTCATGACACAGGCTCATCCCAGGATTCTGACAACAGAGGTGAGTTCGAATTAACCCTTTTGATTTCGAGTAAATAGTTGGTCGTGTGAGGCCAGTATTACTCTGTTTTCACCATATACGGTGATGGATATGTGTTTTAGGTTGTTTGACAGGTGTGGGATAGTCTCGTTTATAGAGGAAACTCTTCCAAAAATTTTAGGAATCTTGAGAGTTAGAATATTCCTCAACATTCGAGAACGAATGTTCTTAAGGAGGGAAGGATGTTACACCTCATGTTTTCATACATCGTCATTATTGTAATGTGGACAACATAGTCTCAAAGATGGTAAGACCCTTCATGAGGTTTATGAAGTTTTGCAGATGTATTACGTAAGTTTCGGAAAGGTTTAAGACTCATCGGATCAATGAAAGTAGGTTTTGATGGAAGTTCTTCAATACATCGCCTTTAAGAGCTTTTTGCAAATCACGAGGCATATCCTCTGACTCATAGGAAGTGTATGTGACCCACAGAGCTACCTCAGGAATGGACCACGACTTTTTTGTTTCAGGGCGCATCATGTGGCAATCTTGTGAGACGCAGGACAGTCCTGTGAGTCGCAGGAATTGCCACGGAATAGGTTGGTGCAAATTTTCTCTTCTCCTATAAATAGGATCCAACTCGACTAAAGCCTCATTTTTCTTTATTTTAGAACCTTAATCAGCTCTGACACTCTCTCTAATGAATTCCAAGAGATCTAAAGTGAAACAAAGGAAATCCAACGGCTAACTACGCAAATCTGACGTAAGGAATCCCGTGGTTATTGTGGAATCATCTTTCACTTTGTTGTGGTCATTCTTGGATGATACTTGGTGGTTAAGTAAGCTTGGAACGGAAGTACCTCTTGTAGTTTAAGGTATGTTTCATCTCCTACATCTTATTCTTAGGATCATACAAGTATTTAAAGTAGAGTTATAGAAGGATTTTGAAAAAACAAGTGGTTGTAGACCTTGAAGATAAGGTTGGTTGTTGTGGGTTATTTTGTATGATTTGATGATGCCATATGAAGTCGTGGATTGATGGATGGAATCATGGTAATGAGTAGAAGTTTTATTTATGATTGTTGCAAGGATATATGTGGAGTTTATTCTATACATGATCTTACAAGTTACGCACGCAAGTTGCTCGATGGAATGTCTAAATGAATTTTCTATAAGAATTGAACCCAGAATTGATACAAATTCTTCGTATAATGTAGATCATTGTCTGTAGAACATGTGAGAGCTTGTGGATCGTAGATAACTTCATCTATCATGTATGTAAGTAACTCTTCCTTCATTTGGCATGACTCGTACGTAAATAAATATCCATCCAATAGTACTCTACTCTTAAAAGATAGAAAGGTCTATGTTTTTCATTCTAATGAAGAAGCTTGTTGACTCATGTATATATTAATTTATTGACTCATAATGGAAGGTGTGTTAATGAATGTAGCGACAATAACGATAGTCGGATGTTAATGATCATAGCTCACTCCGACTCTGTTCATGATGTCCCTTGAGGTCTGTCTTACATTGCACTTATACAAATGTATCTACTTTCTTATCGAGCCATGATATAGCCGGCCAGATGTAACATTTATATATACACATTACTACAATAAGGTTCAATAACCCCCAATCCTATTAAGGCTAGGTATGATAACACTAAGCCCTATTAAGGTCGGGTACGCCAACACTGAGTCCCATGTAGGGCCTACTACGACATGATATTGAAATCGCCCAAAAGTGTGGCTAAGGAGATGGAGCTGACCTCGCTGCGGACCTGGGAGCAGGCTTGCTAACCTTTGGCCATAGTGACTAGTGACGAGAGAAGTTGCTTAGGGACCTACGGAGCTAGTGACCAAAGCGGAGTCACTCTCCTTATAATCGAGTTGCTTAAAGCTCCTTTCTACATCAAGATCTGGCCCTTCCCCAAGGTAGGTAGGTTTATCCTCACTCGATCGACTCCGGCTATGGTGTGATTCCAGGCATTTGTACACCACAGTAGCTAAGGCAACCCCATTCCAGCTCGCATTGTATTTGAAGTTGAGGTAACTAGATTCCAGTGATATTCTGCATTGCATATGCCCACAGTGCATTGCATATGCCCACAGTGGCTTCCTGAGGTCCAGGTTGTTTCTTTTTCTCGCCTTACACTGGTTATTGTGTTTACTTATATTTACCTTCTTTTCATATTCATTACATCTTTTGAGTTGACATCCCCTTATGAGGCATTGTGTTTCATGACCGCATGTACAGATAGACAGACCGACTTACCTCCATAGTAGGACATCTGCTTTTAGCTGTTGTTAGTGCACTCCACTTCTCTAGAGTTGCTATACAGAGTCGGTAGGCATTATTATATATGTATATGGTTATATTGGGTATGGTGGGGCCCTGTCTCGTCTTGATTACACATATAGTACTCTTAGATACTTACATGTTTGAGTTGGTTGTGCATATGTGTTATGTGATCTTGTCGGCCTTGTTAGTTGTTGGTATAATCCGAATGGCTTTATCGGCCTTAGTTATGTACATATGTCATATTGGGCCTTTTTTGCATGCAGGTTCCCATTGTTTTTCATCTTATTGTTACTATTTGGAGGCCTTGTCAATCCTAGTTTCATATCATTGCATTCAAGTACTATAGTTGGTTCGCTCGAGACTTAGGGTTGCGGGTGTCAGTCGCATCCTCCGAGGTTGGGGAGTGACATGAATGACCCTCTCGAAAATGATTGTTATGAATGACCCTTTTGGCAATGTTTGTATGAATGGCCCTCTCGGTAATGTTTGATATGAATGGCCCTCTCAATAATGTATGATATGAATAGCCCTCTCGGTAATGTTTGTATGAATGGACCTCTCAGCAATATTTTATATGAATGACCCTCTTGGCATGCAGGTGCTCGAATAAATGACAGATATAGCCCTTTTCACTGGTTTGTCCTTCTTTCATCCTTTATGTCAGTTGTGAACCTCTTAGTCAGATGGAAATTTCCTTATGTCGGGTATGACCCTCTTGGTTAAATTTTCATTTTTGTCTGCGCATGTCGACTATAACCCTCTTAGACAGATTGTCATTTTGCTCATTTATGTGTCCCTTTTGGCTCAATTGTGCTACTATTGTGGCGCTTCATCCTTATTTGTATCCCTTTTGGCTAGATGGTACTGCCCTTGTGGCGTTTTACCTTTTTATGGCCCTCTCGACCAGATTGTGCCGCCCTTTGGAGCTTTATCCTTTTATAGACCTCTTGGCCAGATTATACCGCCCTTTGGCATTTTGTCCTTTTATGGCCCTCTCGACCAGATTGTGCTGCCATTTGACACTTTATCCTTTTATGGACCTCTCGGCCAGATTGTGCCGCCCTTTGACGCTTTGTCCTTTAATGACCTTCATGGCCAGATTGTGCATTCAGCATGGGTTGAAGGTTCCTCTGATGGTCTGCACTTTACCTGCTTTTCATCATGAAAAATAGGTTAGAAAAATAAGCAGTTGTCCTCCTGACGGTATTGAGAACCTGCATTCATAGAAAGATTGTTAGTTCATATGAGGCCGATTTGTGTCGCTGACTCTTGTCGTGTCGTTTCTTGAATTTGCTGGGTTGCATTCTCCTCTCTGGCCTCTCTTAGGTGCGATAATATGAGATATGAATTTATCTTTACAATAGAACGCAATATTTTTTTCAAAACGTTGATCATAGATTTTCAAAAGCATCTGGTCATCATAAAAATAAAATATGATTTTTCTTTCTTTGTAAATATTTTATTTTATCATCATGACATAAGTATTTTGAGTGAAACACTCCGGCTACCCATGGCGCTTTGCGGCGAACTTATGGTTTTGTTTGGTGGAATTTTTGATACCCTCTCAAAAATTTTGTCCTAGTTGGAGGTTGATATCGGCGAACTCTTATGTCGAATAGTTGTGAAGGAAGTTTTGAGACCCTCTCAAAAATTCTACCCCAGTGGCTTCTAAGGGTTTCTTGGAATTTTTATTGGTGCGACAGATCTCGAGGAGCACCTACATATCCTATCATAGCAGAAATTAGGTAAAACATAGTTCGAAACAAAATAATTGATTTTTATAATAATATGATCGAGTCCTACATGGACTGCCTACATATCCCATCTCATAAAATCAGGTCATCGCATAGCTCATATATAGGAGGAGTGGTGTTTTTTTCTAAAAATGTGACCGAGTCCTATATGGACTGCCTATGTATCCTGCCTCTGGAAATTAGGTCATCGCATAGTTCATATTACAAGGAATATCATTTGGTTTTTTCTATTACAGGAGAGAGACCAATCTGATAAGCATTTTTCTACGTACTCTGCCATAAGAGATAGGTTTTGGTGCAGTGATTACAAGAAAAAGTGTGATTACAAGAAAAAGTGTGATTACAAATTGAAAGTCGTGTATTCAAGCGTAGTAACTATTGATTGCATCTAAATCGATTGTTTTAGGCCACTCTTGGCCATCCATTTTTGCTAAGATCACGACTCATCTGATAGTACCTTGTGGAATATGTAGAGACCTTACAAGCTGGGTACGAACTTCCCTTTGTACTCGTCTTGGTGTGGAAATACACGCTTGAGTACCAGTTGTCCTATCTGAAAGAGTTGAGTTTTAACCTACTTGTTGAAGGCACGGGCCATCCTTTGTTGGTACAGTTGGTCATGACATACGGTGAGTATTTGTTTTTTGTCAATCAGAGCCAATTTCTCATATTGTTTTTGGACCCACTCTGCGTTATCCAGTTTTTCTTCTTGGATAATCTGAGTGATGGTATTTCCACCTCGGTTGGTATCACTACCTCAACACCGTAGACAAGCAAGTATGGAGTTGCTCCTGTTAAGGTCTGATTTTTCATTCAGTATCCTAGCAATGCGTAGGGCAACTATTCGTGCCAACACTTGTAATTGTCCACCATTTTCCTAAGTATCCTCTTGATGTTCTTGTTGACGGCCTCTACGGCTCCATTCATTTGTGGGTTGTAGGCGGTAGAGTTCAAATGGGTTATACGGAATTGTTCACTGATGTCTTTCATCAAATGATTGTTCAAATTTTCTCCATTGTCTGTTATGATGAATTCTGGGATACCGAATTGGCAGATGATGTTGTTTTGTACAAAGTCAGCTACCACTTTCTTTTTTACTGACTTATGTAACGTAGCTTCAACCCACTTGGTGAAGTAATGTATGGCAACCATGATGAATCTATGTCTGTTGGATGTGGCCAACTCAATAGGTCCAACGACGTCCATGCCCCAGGTGATGAACGGCCAAGGCGAGCCTATGACATTGATTTCACTCGATGGAACTATGATCATTTCTCTGTGGATTTGACACTGATGGCTTCTTTGTACAAACTTACTACAGTCAGTTTCCATGGTCATCTGGTAATATCCTACCCACAGGATCTTATTGGCTAGGACGAACCCATTAGTATGAGGATGACAAGTCCCGACATATAATTCTTCTAGCAATTTTGTTGCCTCCATGGTGTCTACGCATCTGAGTAGCCCAAGATCGGCTATTTTTTTCTAGAGTACTTCCTTTTTCAAAAAGAATCCATTGGCCATCCTCCGAATGTTTTTATTTTGATTGCTCGTGGTATTTTCGGGATACTCTCCCTTTCAAAATACGTCCTTATGTTGTTGTGCCATGGTTTGTCGTCAGATTCCGCTTCCATATGGGAATAATAAGCGTGCTCTTTGTTGAGGCTTATCTCAAGTGGGTCAATGTGGATGCTTTCGGGATGTTGTATCATATATTCTATGGTAGCAAGAGCATCAGCGAATTCATTTTGAGCCCTTGGCGTATGCTTGAAGTCAATTTTCCTAAACCTTTTTCACAACCTTTGTATGAGATTTACGTACGGTAAGATCTTGGCATTCTTTGTAGCCCACTCTCCCTGCACTTGGTGAATTAGCAGATCAGAGTCACCTATTATCAGCAGCTCCTGGATGTCTATATCGAGACACATACGGAGACCTAAAATACAGGCCTCGTATTCTGCCATGATGTTGGTGCACCAGAATTTAAGCTTTGCAGCCATCGGGTAATGTTGTCATATTTCTGAACCAAAACCGCTCCGATTCCTGAACTTTTGTAATTGACTGCACCATTAAAAAATAATCTCTATCCCGAATAGGGTTCAACTATGTTTTATCCACTGTTAACACTTCCTCGTCCCACTTTGGTACTGGCACAATGTTGACTAAGCATGTCGGGTATGGAGTTACTTCTACCACACCAGACTTGATATGTTTCTAAACCTCGTCCTTGATTCATATGCTTAGGTTGAACTGCCTAATTTTCTGCTTAATCGGGGAGAAACCTGCAGTGATTGGCAGTCTGTGGGCCACTATATCAATGCTTAACTTGGGCATATTTGCATATGACCAAGTGAAGATATCTAGCTTTTCTCTCAATAAATTTATCAGTTCCTCTTTTTTAGGCACTTCCAAATGCGCGATTATCCTAGTTTCCTTATATGTTTCCTCATCTCCTAGATTAATCACCATAGTTTTATCTAGGTTTGGTTTTTGTTCATTCTCAAATTGTTTTACATCATCGACGAGACCCTCATGTAACATAGGTTCTTCATCATATTCCTCGTATTCCTCTTCTTTAGTGTCACTTGACTCGCTCATTTTTGCGACATGTCATGACATTTAGGGTAGTTTTATTATTATCACTAAAAAAACAAGGCAAAGCATAGTTAGTACAAAAATCATATGCATATGTAAAGAAAATTGTTTTTCACATAAACTGAGGCTTCATTGATTTGATAAAAAGAATGTAAAATATGTTCTTCACTTGGATCAATGTCGAGTCATTTCTATTTTTTAAACATAACGAGGAAATTTAAAGTGCAAATGGTGAATAGTCGGGCCTCATCCGATTTCCACCAATTTTTTTTAAAAAATTCATCATCTCTACTAATGAGACAATAGTGTTGTAGAGGTCCGGTTGGATAGTTGCTCGTCCGGATCGGCATCACGGATGGTGAGCGCTTAATTACATTCTTTCATTATCACGAAGCAATATTCTTCTTAGAACAACATCCATAACCCTTCTTCCGCATCTACATCAATGAGTATTGGCATTCAGACTAGGAATGACTGGTATAGATTCGGAATTGGTTTGTACAACTTTAGGGGACCTTTCTTCTTCTGGTCTACCTCGGAAGCTTTTTTGGGATCGGGAACATACCCGAGGCCATAACGGAAATGGTTTTCTGAAATTGATATTGACTCTACTATGCCTTGAAAATCTCTACCAAGGCATTTCCACAGTTTAATCCATTCTGGAGCATAATGGATGCAATCATTTTGTATAACATCGACATGGGGGTATGTTCATCTTTTCTTTTGTGGGCGGCTGTTACCAATTCCACTACATGGAAGTCTATGACCTAGGGGGCTTCTCCAATTATTGGCACAGAATTGTTCGGATAGTTGTAAATGCTACCCTCTCCGTGGATTACGACCTCATGGCCTTTCCACACGAACTTCAGAGACCGGTGTAGGGATAATTGAACTGCTCCATCCATATGGATCTATGATCTCCCCACTAGCAGATTGCAATTAGTTGTGATTTCCATGACCTGGAATTCAATAATGAATTCTACGGGACCCATTTGGATATTGAGATGCACTTCTCTGAAAAGGTCGGGCTGGGCTCTATCGAATACTATCATGTTCATGCGACTCTGGCATATTTTTCCAATATCGTAGTCCAATTGATTGAGTGTATATTCGGTACAGATGTTGAGTCCAACTCCATTGTCTACTAGCACTCGTGCCACAATTTTATCTCTATATTTGATGGTTATGTAGAGTGTCTTGTTGTGTTCCATTCCTTTCTTTGGCAATTCATCTCGAGTGAAGGAGATTTGATGATCTCCTATGACATGGGCCACCATATCAGCTAAATTATCACTATTTGTGCCTATGGGGACATGTGCCTCATCTAGTACTCTCATTGGAGCTTGATGATGTTATGAAGAACTTAGAAGCAGTGCTAACACTGATATCTGGGTTGTCCTTTTCTTCAAATATTCAACAATAGTGTACTCTTTGGGCTGCATTCTACACCAGAAATCTTCGGCCTCACCTTTCGTGATGGGCCTTCTTTGATTTCCTTCTTTTCTTGGCACTCCTTGGGCCAGTACTTCAGGAGTGTAGTATCTCCCAGATCGTGTCATACCATGGGCGACAGCGCCCTAGACGAAAAATTATTTTCTTGGAGCCGATACTATTTCTCGAGACATTTGTGCTATGACCAGCGTGGGGATCAATACCTTGAGTTAAGGGTACTCTTGAATAGTAAGAGAAGCCACTATTTTCTCCAGCATTTTGACAGGCTCTTAGAACAATGGCTTGCACACAACTCAATCTTCTTCCCTTTCAATCATATGGATGTTGTCATGATTAGGCAAAGTCTTAGTGTTTACATTTAGTGTCGCTGTCTGGAAGGTGATTTTCCTTTTCTCGATCATTTCCTGTATCTTGTGTTTCAAATTGATACAATCTTCTGTGTTGTGCCCATTTTCACGATAATGATAAGCACATGTCTGATTGGCTCAAAAACTAATTTCTAGAATTGGTGGGTTTAGGAGGAATAGTATGGATAATAATAGCGGCGCTTAGCCTCTCGAATAACTTAGTTTGTGTTTTGATTAGTGGGGTGATGACCTGAGGTGGCTTATTCTCGAAGTTAGGATGTGGAAAGTTATTTGTGGTAGGGGTGGTTGATTTCGATGATTTTATGGAACTCGGTAAATGAGTGCAGTTATTTTATAATTTGGTTGTGGAGCTTGGTTAGTAGGAGCGAGCGTTCGAAAATTCGGTTGTGGAGCTTGATAGGCAGGCGTGGGTGTTTGAAAGTTTAGTTGTGCATAGAAGACAGACACATACTATATAGTGCTGGCAGGTAACTTCTTGGGGGTGGTGATTGATATATGTCGAGGGGAGAGTATAGTCCCTCTCATTTTTTTGGTTTTGAGACTGTGCGTATAGGAGACGTTTTCCACATCCTCTTTATTTTTTCTCAAGGGCCCCGCAATGTTCTAGTGATGGATTTGTTGGCTACACTAATTATCCTGCCAGATTTGAGGTCATCCTCTATAGCCTCTCCCATTTTTACTAACTTAGAAATGGTCTCCCGGTTATGGACAACATTCGGTCATAAAATTTAGATTCTTATGATCGGATAAAAACAAAGACTAGCTCTTATTTGCTCATGGGCGGTTGTACTTGAGCTGCTTCGGCCCTCCACATACTCGCATATTCGCGATAATTCTTAGTAGATTTATGTTTGACCTTTTTCGGGTAGTATTGGTTAGGCATAATATCCACGTTAAATCAAAATGATTCCATAAAAGCCTCTGTCATGTCTTCTCATGTGGTCCAACAGCACATGTCTTGAGTGGTAAACCACTCAGAAGCTTCTCCAGTCAGGCTCCGATTGAACAACCTCATGATTAAGGCTTGATTCCTTTTGACCCAGACAAATTTATCGCAGTATGACCACAAGTTGGGTTTGGGATTTCCTGACCCATTGAACATTTCAAACTTGGGCACATTAAAGCCCTCGGGCAAATCCAGATCGGCATGCATGCAAAGGTCATTATAACTCAACCTTGTTGCCTTTCTAGTGTCTCTTGTAGACTTTCCGAGCAGCTCCATCATTCTCTGCTCTACTTCTTTATCTCGTTTGTCCTGTTCATTCCTCCAAGCCTTTTCCATCTCCTCGTGATAGTCAAATTCTGGGGAGAACTCATTTGGAGTGACAGGGGTGTGAAAGGATATTGTGGGATGTGCTGGGTGATTTCTGGGAGTGTTGAAAGGTCGTGAAGCAGGTAGGGTGATAGTGTTTGGGTGGATAATAGAATTTGTATGATTAGGTGGCGGTGTTTGATATGTAGGCACTGAGCGAGAAGTTCCAGGGATTTGGGTTGCATTTGCTGGAGGTAGAGTATTGTAAGAGGTACCAATGTGGGGATTTCAGTGGTGAGTGAGTTTTAGGTAGGCGTCATGGTTCCAGCACTCTGCTGGGAAAGTGATAAATGGAAAGGGCGGAGGAGGCCTCCTTGTCTCAACGGGCGTTTCTTTGGCGGCGCTGGCCATCTCACCCCTTGTGACCTTATCTTGAAGGTCGGTGACTTTCTCAAATTATATGGCTATCACATCCTCGTGATGTGATGCCTCTTTTGGATCTGGGGATACTGGTCCCCTATGATGAGTGCGTTCTTGTTACACTCATTATCTGAAGTACCAATCATTATCTCTTTGTCTTGTTTGGAAAGGGATGTTGTCAATGCTTTTGATCTGGTGACGTATGCCAGTGTGACACGACATGAATCGACACCCTCTTTAAGATAAGAAAAACTCAAAGGTAAATAACGTAAGTACGTTAGTGACAAATAAATAATGCAAGACATCACATATAAATTTGTTAATAAAAACGCAAGGTAAAATATCACATAAACTCATGCATTTGATCTAAACACTTGATTGATCCTCCATTCTGAAGTTTGGGTATTTGATTATTTTGGGTTTTTATGGATTTTGGTCTCGAGTCTATGGTTGACTTGCTTCCATAATGTTGTCGTGACCGACCCCGGGTCGACCCCTTGCGGTTTCGCCATTCTTGAATGGGGAATATAGGGATCGAGTCTAACATAGATTGCCTACGTATCCCTCCGCGGAAAGTTAGGCCCTTCCGTAGTTTGGTTTATATAAAGATTATCCCCTAATTTTGTTTTATTCAAAGAAGTTCTTGGACCGGGCCCGATAAGGGCTTCCTACGTATCCTTCTTGGGACATCAGGTCAGACATAGTTTCTTTTACAACAAATAGGAAGGGATAATATTTTATTGGAAAAAAGTTATGCTTAAATCTGCCCAAAAATGGTTTCTTTTTTAAGACATGGAGGGTTGTTGTCCTTAAAACTGCGCATTCAACCAATGGCCCTATTTCTAAGTAGCAGCGGGGTAGTACTACCCAGATTTTTCCAGTATTGACCAAGTGTTCCAACTCAAACTTGAAGGCTTCATATTCTTCTATGTCATGCCCTTGTGCTCTAGAATGAAACAAACAAATTCCTGTCATGTTTGGTAAAGTCATAATGCCAGATCTGCATGTCCAGAGTGATCCTTTCACTAGGGACGATTAGATCATGTCGAACTTAAGGTTGGTATGCATCTACAAAATATAGCATAGTTAATTTCCCCTACCCCCGAAGGAAATGGTTTAGCATACAAGGCACAATCATGTTTCCAACTAGCAGGTAATTGGATGCGGTGTCATCAGGTCATAGATAATCTTGACACAAGGTGGTCTCCTAATGGGTCCAGATATGTCCAAAATATCTCAACCTATCTAGGTAATCATGTGCTAGTCCGTTGGGATTTGGTTTCGCTCTATCCTAGAAAAACTAGAGCGGTCTTTCACATGAATGGGGACTCGAGCGGACTACTCGAGGTGAACCGTTGTCGACTATTGGACGACCGCGAACCAACTCCATCTTCAACGTGTTCCAAAGAAATAATTTGGTTTTTATTGGAGGAAGATTGTAAAACTGCATAATTGTTTTTGTGCACTAATGTGAGTGTGCGTGCGCTTTCACGGAGTTTATGATATGCATGCTATGACAGTTAATATTTGCAAGAATTTAAACACAAGCAAATATTCACAATAAAACATATTGTATTAAAACTCTTACGGTTAGAACCTAGCATTATCCCTAGCAGAGTCGCCATTTATTACGGTTCACTTTTACGCGAAGGCATAAAATCTACTTCGAAGTTGTGGACTCTTTTGGATATTTATTTTTTTAGAGTTACCACCTAATTTATAGGGAAATTAGGAAAATCAAGTAAAAAGGATTTATTCAAATAAAAGAAAAATCCTTTAAAATCAGAGTTAAAGTTCGAGATAAGGGTTCTGGTGATTCCACGGGGAAGGTGTAAGACACCCCGATATTAAGAATTCGTAGAATACAGTGAACCTTCGAGTTTTATAGTATGATTTATTGTAATTATTTACTTAAAAAGGTGTTCAAATTCTTGTGTATAAAAAAAATCATAGCATATCATTTGAGATCTTTGGCAAAAAGGCTTTTCCTTTGAAAGAAAGTTGAGTTTTTGCTTGAAAAGTACATATAGGGTTAAAATCATCACTTCATTTTTCAGATCAAGACACACCCAAAGTCTCATTTGAGTAGAGTCCAACTCATTTTTGTCCAAATGTTATGTCCTATTTACTATCCTTATATGTCTTAAAGTCTTTTAGAACTCCTCCCCAAACTTGGGCTTTAAGTGAAATTCCTTTTGATTGAATTCATTCAAGGCGGGCCTGGCCCAAAATAGATTGGAAAAATTGTTTCATGGTCCAAGACCTACCCACAAATTTTGTTTTCAAAATGAACTTAAATTCAAAGTTCCACAATTTGGAAAAAAATCATTTTGTCCAAAACAGTCCATTTTTGCCTTTTCTTTCTCAAAATATTTAAATCATGAAATACACTTCAAAGATATATTTAATGGTAATCTTTTTTTTGTATAAGAAAATATTTTTTCACTTTTATTTACTTTAAAGAATCCATTATAAATGATGTATGTATCGTTTGCATAAATCCTAAGTTCCACCTATAGGGGTTTCAATATATACAACTTATTTGTTCAAAATACATATATCATGGAATTACAAGAAATAAAGAAAAATAAATGCATGAAAAGTCGGGTGAGCCTACCAAGCACACCAGTCAACCATTCTCATCCATGGTTGGGCCTTCAAGCACTCGGACGCGGACTCGATGAAAGAAGGTGTTGGGTCTTTGGCCCAATGAAGCAGTTGTTATGGAGTTTTGACACGAGTGACCCATGCAAATAAGTTCATGCAAGGAAAGGGGAAAAAAGAAAGTTGCGGTTAGAGAATATCTAAAACTTATCTAAAAATAAATAAAATGCTTTGGGATATATATACTACTAGATTCATGCATCATAAAAATAATTGAACACGTGAGTTGTTGCGTATTAATTCAAACAGGCAAAAGGATAAAGAGATATGAGGCCCAAACAAGGGATAACCAAACAGGCCCATCGTAGATACACAACAAGCAGTAACACAAATAGAAACCGAATGGGCCTGGCCCATGGAAATTTCAGCATACAACATAGTAAATGAAGAAAGAAGGAATAAATGGATAGCAAGGGGCAATTAAGGAAAAGCAAATGGGTCAAGCCCAGATGAGCATGCAGCAGTCCTACTCTAAAATGTATACATCAAAGTATACATGATATACACCTGTGTATACTAGGTATACACATCATATATCTCTGTATATTCCAATATATATTTCTGTATATCAATCCAAGAAAAAAGAGATGGGAAAGCATTTGAGTAATAAAGCTCATTTTTCAACTAAACACTTATGCATATGCCAGTAAACAAGATGTTTGCAAAGTCACATACAGAACTAAAAGGAGTGACACTCAGATCACTTCAAACTAGCATGTTCATGCAAATAAATAGAATAGTCAGGCAAGAAACATAGCATTTGAGAAGATAGTGCAGTATCAGGTTCTTGTGCTAATAAGAAGTCACATAGCTAAACACAATGGCATGACAGGATTCCTACAAAAAGATATATCTTCACAAGTTCATATTTATCATCAAACAAACAGATCAACAAGTCTCATTTTAGGTTCTGCCCTTAATACTAAATTACACACATACTATATCATCAACCCATCAACCTACTGTATATAAATCTTGCTGAGGGCAGTTCTCATGTAGGTTGACATTAATGCCTTACCTATACAAACACTAAGTGAAGGCTTCTTTGTGAACTCATATTGATTAGACACATATTAGCTTAATCACAGAGAAATCTGAGTTTCTATTCTCATTACATGCTTTTCATTCACAGAGGCAGGTTGTGAGTAATATGACTATTCTAAAGGCATTTTATACAAATAGACAGTTAGGCAAGGATAAATCAGAGTCCAGATATTCAATAGGAATATACAAACAGTCTCAAAGCATCAGGTAATCACAACATGACTTGAGGCTATCACAAAACTCATCTAGATCAAACCTATACATACTAGCTCTATCACAGGCAGAACATAACTATCACTCAAATCATACAATAGAAAACACATCAGCATCACAAAGGACCAAACTTATAGACACCTGAGGCAAACATACATGCTTCTTGATCAAACTGGTTCTATTGAAATAAACGCAGAAATCATTAAAAAAAATCCATAGCCACCAGTCATGTCTAGAACTCAAATGAACCTTAAGCTGAATATAAGTGGGCATGAGGGACATAGGGTATGATTCAGATAATTTTTAGTTAACAGGATGTCATACCATCATATCTGAAAGAAATAACCCCCTTGATTATTTTCATTAATTGAAAAGGTATATATACAAGTTACAAAATAGGAGAATCCTATTCCTAAAATCTTATTCTACCATAATTCTAACTCTACAATTATGGTAAGTGTATAATCCTAATTTAGGTAACAAATACATTACAATATACTACACATATATTTTCCTAATATACAATATTCTTACATTGTCTATTATTGGCTTGTTGTTACTGTGTTGGGCTACTGGAAAGCCCACTGCCGAAATACAACGCACATTGCATGTGATATACACTGTTGTATATTGGGTGTATATCACGGGTATATTGCTTTTTTTAACACACCCCCGCAGTCATAGCGGGCGGTCTTCGAACGCTGAGACTGTCCCTAAAATCTTCAAAGAGTACCGAGGGAAGACCCTTTGTAAAGATGTCTGCAACTTGATATCGTGACGGGACATGACATATGCGTACCTGCCCCCGAGCAACCTTTTCACGGACAAAGTGAATGCCCATTTCGATATGCTTAGTGCGTTGGTGCTGAACCGGATTACCTGAGAGGTATATGGCACTAACATTATCACAATATACTAAGGTTGCCTTCTGAATGGGGCAATGAAGCTCTAAAATCAAGTTCCGTAACCAACAGGATTCTGAGACCACATTAGCTACCCCTCGATATTCTGCCTCGGCACTTGAGCGGGATAGAGTCGTCTAACGCTTTGTAGACCAGGAGACCAAGTTGTTGCCAAGGAACATACAATAGCCAGACGTAGACCGTCTGGTATCCGGACAACTACCCCAATCCGCATCTGTGTATGAGACAAGTGTGGATGTCGATGAAGGATACAAATGTAAACCATAGTCTAGTGTACCCTGAATATACCGAATGATACGTTTGATTGTATTCATGTGCTCAACTCTGGGATCATCCATAAATAAACACACTTGCTGAACAGCATACGTAATATCCGGTCTGGTAAAGGTAAGATACTAGAGAGCCCCTGCAAGACTGCGATAGCGGGTCGGATCCTCGTAAGGGACGCCTGCCGCGGCACCAAGTTTGGGCTTAGTATCAACTGGAGTGGAAGTGGACTTACAGGATGACATTCCAGGCCTCTCGATGATCTCAGCCACATACTTTTGTTGAGACAAAAACAAACCATCTGAATGACGCTTGACGGCAATCCCCAAAAAATAACTCAAAGGCCCTAAGTCTTTCATAGCAAACTCAGAACTGAGCATGGCCATGATAGACTGGCGTAAGGCATCGGAAGAGGCAGTCAAAATGATATCATCCACATACAACAGAATGTAGGCCAAGGACGAACCACGACGGTAGATGAACAATGAATTATCTGACCTGCTGTGAGTGAACCCAATAGTCGAAACAAAGTCAGCAAACCTCGTATACCAGGCCCGTGTAGACTGCTTAAGCCCATATAAGGACTTCTTCAACGAACAGACATGATGAGGATGGTTGGGATCCCTAAAACCCAACGGCTGATGCATATAGACTGTTTCCTTGAGATCACCATATAGGAAAGCATTCTTGACATCCAAATGATGAATAGGCCAAGTCTTTGAAAGAGCCAGGCTAAGCAAAGTGCGAATGGTAGCCGGTTTGACCACCAGACTAAGCGTCTCACCACAATCTATCCCAACCTGCTGAGTCTTACCATCACACACAAGCCGCGCCTTATATCGAGCAAATGACCCATCCAAATTCTCTTTATGAGCAAAAATCCACATAGACCTGATAACATTAATACCAGATGGACGGGGCACCAACTCCCACGTCTTATTATCAATAAGAGCATTATATTCATCGGTCATAGCAATTTTCCAATTCGGGTCGTTTAAGGCGGACGCGGGATTACGGGGCAAGGGGGATTTAGAGACATTAGAATGTAAATTAAAATGTCTTTTAGGTGTAAAAATACCCCGCTGACTACGAGTGACCGTTCTATGACTCGAGGAAGAATTTAGTGAATTTTGGGAATTTGCTGGGCTCGAGATGGATCGCCAATGTGCAAATGGGCATGTTGGCCCAAATCGTAATCGGGTCAAATCGAACAGCCTGCACTGGGCCGATCGCCCATCGCTGAACTGCTCAGCCATCGGAAATTGTAACTGAACAGTGGGTCCAGCGGACAGTGGGCCTGCTGGAGGATTTTGGATGCGGGACATGTCCGAAAAATGATGAGTAATATACGGAGATATACCATCATCCAAAAAATTATACGAACTAGGCTCAGGAGTATGGACTTTAGTAAATGAAAATTGAGTTTCATCAAAAATTATATGGCGATTAATGATGATTTTCTTGGAGGATATATCAAAGCATTTATAACCACGATGATTAGACGGATAACCCAAAAACATACATGGAGTAGACTGGCCTGAAGTTTGTTAATTATGGTGGATGGGAATAACGGATAACACAAGCACCCAAAAACTCGTAGATGAGAATAAGAAGGTTTCTTATTATATAGGATTTGGAGAGGGGAAAAATATGTCAGACCTTTGGACGGAATTATGTTAAGGAGATATGTTGCCATTTGAAGAGCATGATGCCAAAAATATAGGAGTACGGAAGAATGAAGTAAGAGAGTGCAGACAATGTTATTTATGGAACGAATTTTGCGTTCGACTTTCCCATTTTGAGAAGATGTATGAGGGCACGAAAAACAAAAATTGATCCCATTATTATCACAGAACTCCCGAAACACCATATTGTCATACGCTTTCCCATTATCACACTGAATATTTTTTATTTCTCTTTCGAATTGTGTTCTAATGAATGCTCTAAATTTTATGAAGACAGAAAACACTTGAGATTTATTGGCAATTGGAAACGTCCACAAAAATTTAGAATAATCATCCAAAAACAGAATATAATATCGATGACCTAACGAACTTAGAACAGGAAACGTCCATAGGTCGCTATGAATAATATCAAATGGCTTTGAATTATGAGAATTTGAGTCCACAAATGGCAACTTAACAATTTTTTCTAAGGAACAAGATTGACAAATTTGAGTACGACTCGTACCCTTACAAGAAATAAAGCTATTTTTATCTAAAACTGATAAAATAGAAGATCTCGGATGACCAAGGCGAGCATGCCACAAGGAAGGAGAAATGGCTGCAAAAGCTGACGGCAAGGTTTGACTCGATAGACTGAAACCGGGCATGATAGGATAAAGATCCCCACTACTATCACACCTCATGAGATGACTCCCCGTCTTGAAATCCTTCACAGAGAAACCAAAAGGATCAAATTCAATAGAAACAGAATTGTCAGTGGTGAACTTTCGGACATATACTAAATTTTTAATCAATTTGGGGGCATGTAAAGTATTTTTCAAGATAAGGGGTGGATTGGGGGGAGACAACGTTTTCTGACCATAACCCTGAATTGGAATAGAGTTGCCATTACCAACAATTATACCCCGAGGGTTGCTCAAATTGGAATAAGATGAGAGAGTACCTGAATCAGAAGTCATGTGAGTAGTGGCACCGGTGTCCATATACCAATTTGGGTCCGGTTGAGTCAACCTCAATGTGTGCATCGCGGCCTCGATATCTGTCTGAGTGGGGCCTGCTGCGTGGTAGGCTTGCGGAGGTCGGGGCCTAAGTATTCCAGGATGGGACTGAAATGGGCCGTAGCTGCTGGAACTAGCGCTGTTGGGCCACTGGCCAGTGGGCCGCCACTGTTGGTTGCTGGGCCTGAAAGGCTGGCCAGCCCACTGGCTGTTAGGATTCACTGGGTAGTAGGGACTGCTAGCCCACGGTCCACTGCCCCAGCCCCACTTCCATTGGTCCCACAGCTGGGACCAAGGGGGTGGTGGGCCACTATTCACTGGACGGGGCCCACTGCCTGCTTGCTGACCACCGGAACCGCCGCGTTTGCCCCCACAGTTTTTATTATTATTCTTACGATTATTTTTTCCTCCACCATAAGTATGGTTTTGGCCCGAATTCTCAACAAAACCCGAAGAACTTGGGGAGGACGCCATCATGACGACGGGGCTTGCTCCGGTACCTGCCTTTTTTGCCAAACCGGCTTCTTCCAAAGTAAGCATGGAGCGGGCTTGATAAAAGGCGGGAAGAGGGTTGCTTTGACGAAGGAGAGTTCCAACACCATTATAGGCCTCCGAAAGGCCGGCAACCAATTATAGAACCAAACGATTATTTGTTACAGGTGCGCCAACATTACGGAGTTGATCCGCCAACTCCTTGAGTTTCTTGCAATATGCAGAGACATTTGGAAATTCTTCCAGGCGAACGAGAGAGAATTCCTGCTCGAGTGTGACGACACGTGAATGTTGGTTATCTTGGAATATGTCACGCAATCTATTCCAGGTAGCCATAGCCGTGGTATCCGGCTCAATAATCTTTTGTAAAAGGTCAACCGAAATAGTGGAATAGATCCACTGGAGAACGGTAGCATCAAGAGTAATCCATAACTGAGGATCCTCTGCGAGAAGAGGTGTAGCGGGAGGAATTATGTGATGGATAACTTGATGGGAGATAGCGTGAATTTTAAACAACTCCGCCCACGTCGCATATTGGACGTTTTCCATCTCAAGCACAATAGGGATATTGTTCTTGACGTTAGAAACCATGAGGGCAGGATGATAATTATAATTATACATAGTGAAAGAACAACGAAGAATGGGAAATTTGGGAATAGTAAGAGAGATTTTGAGAGCGGAAGACAAATTTTGAGAGAGAAAACCCAGGGGGGGTCGGCCGAAAAATGTACAAAATTTTGGGAGAGAAAATTTCCATGAAAGAAATAATCCCCTTGATTATTTTCATTAATTGAGAAGGTATATATACAAGTTACAAAATAGGAGAATCATATTCCTATTCTATTCCTAAAATCTTATTCTACCATAATTTTAACTCTACAATTATGGTAAGTGTATAATCCTAATTTAGGTAACAAATACATTATAATATACTACACATATATTTTCCTTATATACAATATTCTTACATTGTCTATTATTGGCTTGTTGTTACCGTGTTGGGCTGCTGGAAAGCCCACTGTCGAAATACAAAGCACATTGCCCGTGATATACACTGCTGTATATTGGGTGTATATCACGGGTATATTGCTTTGTTTATCATACAGATCCAAGTCAGACTGAATAGACCATGACAATCACCATGAGGTATTAACTTATCTTAGATAGACTTAGACGACTTCTCATATCACACAACAAGTGGAGCAAAAAGACTATCATGCACCTAAACTTAGCTACTCAACCATTTCTTAAGTGATTCACATGTTCAGTTTATCTAAATAGCACAAAATGAATAATAACAAGGCATTTCTAGCAAACAAGACTATAACATTGACATTTTATTTAATTAATCAATTTCTTGACACATAGTAAAATATTTATCGATTTAACCGTTGATGGTTTTAAACAATCAATTACATAATTGTTTATCCTAACTATTATGATTTTAAAATGGACAGTTATATTTTGATTTTAAAATATACAAAATATGAGACATGATATACAATAATATACTGGTTTATATTTTGCGAAATAAAATAGCAAAATATTTCTGAGATAATTTTGTAAAATCATTCTTACCTTGTAAAAAGTATATTTAACTGTCTGTGTCTCAGAAACTTTGAATAATTAAATAAAATTAATGGAGGGCAAAAATTAGGTGTCAACACAAATAATCCCAGATTTCCTCTAAGGTTGGGGTCATCTCAATATATCCGAATCGTAACACCATTCGCTAGTATTCACAATACCCTGTGATGACCTCTATCAATACTCTACAACCTTTCATTGTCGTTAGGGACGGTAGGTGTCCTACGAAGTTGGAGACCGTCTTTTGTTGTTCTTTCTTTAACCTAGCCCACCATATTTTTCAGTAGCTCGGGCGCTTCAAGGACCATTTCAAACCGCAAGTTTGGAGACAACTACAAAAAAATGCACGAATAATCCCTCCCCCCCCTAGGACAATGATTTAAGCACATTAGACACAATCACGTTTCCAATTAGCATGTAGTGGAATGTGGTGTATTTCGGGTCGTAGACCGTTTTGACATGAAATGTGGTCTTCTAATGGACTTGATTATGTCTCAAATACCCAAGTTGTCCTACATATAAATGCACTAATCAATAGGGATTTGTCTTCGCTCTATCCTAGTTAACTAGAGTGGGCTTTTTGAAAGACTGGGAACTCGAGTGGACAATCTTGAGGTGAACCATTGAAGACTGTTGGATGACCACGAACTAACTACTTCTTCAACATGTTCCAAAGAAAGTATTTGGTTTTATACTAAAGGACGATTGCGAACCCGCATAATCGTCTTTGTGCATAGATGTGAGTGTGTGTGCGTGTCATTTGGCGGAATTTTTATGCCATGCATGCAATGACAATATACATATAAAAATTTAAACATATAAGCAAGTAAACATGAATAAAGCCACACATATTGGAACCTTATGGTTAGAACCTAGTTGAAATCCCCATTAGAGTCACCATCTGTTACGGTTCACTTTTACATGGGCGCAAAAGCTACTATCATAACTTGGCTTCGATGTTTTTTTTTTTAAACAGAGTCTCTGCCTAATTAATTTTGAGAATTAGGAAAACATTAAGGTCTGTTAGTTCGAAAACTTTTTAAAAGAGTACCAGAGTTCGGGTAAGGATTTATGTGTGTCACACCCAAATCGGAGGGCACGATCGGTACTGGGCCATACTTACGGAGCACCAACATGACATGAACTAATAACCATACTAGCGTATATAAGTACACTGGAAAGGTCGGCATATGATAATCTGATGAAACGTGGATGACTACTCGACAATAAGCAACCCAACGTGATATACATGCATATACACATGAGTATACAGGCCGACAAGGCCATCGTGACTATTTGTACATCAAAATATAGGCCGATAAGGCCGTAGATATCTATACACAATATATATGTCTACAAGCCTCTAAGAGTACATGAATATCATAAGTTTGGGATAGGTCCCCGCCATATCAATAATATGAATACAAAAATCATATCAAGACAAGATAGCAACCCTGGAACAAAAAACGTGCTTCACCACCTCCGCTGAGCTAGGTAGCCTATTGATGAGGACTATCAACCTGTATATCAAGACCGATAAGCATTAAATGCAGCATCCCCAGGAAAAGGGACATCATTACAAATAAAAGTATCGAGTATGTAAGGTAGATAACACATAAGTAAAGACGTCAATATAACATGGAAATAAGGAGATCAACCTGAACTCTGAACTACCACTGAGTGACATGATATGCATATATATATATTGTATACATGTATATAACATCATTATACATATATATGTGTGTATATAACATCATTAAGCCTCAGTAGGCACCATTACCATCATCATAACCAATTGAACAGTGATGTTATACATGTATATATTGCACACTAGGTGTCGTACCTGCTAATTATAGCTCAAGGTGTGAAGTCATACCATATACATACATATATATATATATACATACATACATACATATATATATATATATATACATACATATATATATATATATACATACATATATATATATATATACATACATATATATATATATATATACATACATACATACATATATATATACATACATACATATATATATATACATATATATATATATATATACACACACACATGCATGAGAGATATGATAGAACATTCTAAACTTGTCGGAGTGACATAAGGTCATTACACCTCCGACTATAGTTATGAAGCTAAAAGGCCATTAAACGTTTAATTATCACCAGGAGAAAAAATAATATAATGAAGGACACCTCTTTTGAGAACATTTCTACAAAATGAAAAACATTAACACTTCTAGCTTAACTCGAATAGAGTCATTTTGGAGGGACGTTCGTTTACGTTTTATTCCTATTGGATTCATGTCAAAAGAAGGAAAAGGGATAGCCTTAACATACCTTAGTCGACTTACTTCAACAACATAACTTGAGCATCCCGCAACACACCTTAATCTTAAACAAAAAGAACAACCTTCAATAAGAACCTCCTTCAACTATGAAGAACCCTTAACACGACAACCAAACTATAGGAGCACTTTCTACTAGTTCTATGAGGTGTTTAGGGTGAGATTTGGATAGTTTGCCTTAGGAATAACTCTTGGATAACTTAATAACTCTTACAGAGATTCTAGATATAGGTTAGGGTTACTTTTGTCAAAAAATGAGAGAAATAAAGGTTCCCACCGCTTTTAAATAAGTGGATAAAAATCCACCACCTCAGGTCTGCGTTGGGTTATGCGACGCAGATCATCTGTACCAGCATTTCCAAACGCATCCTGAGGCAGAACATTTCCCCAAACTATACTTTGAAATGAACCTAAGGATACGGGGCAAAATGCCCTCCGCGATGCAAACCTCCTTCAAAACTTGGCAAGCTTTGTCGAAACTTATTTCCTTTTATTTTCTTAGACTCTAACCTCTATGGTACTCCCTTAATGCTTGTTTTAAGTCATCACTACCCTTATAAGGAAACCTTAACCTTCCCGAGCTTACGTTATCTTACTCACAACATGAATGTCATACAAGTATGAGGTGTCACATCCTTCCCCTCTTAGGAATATTCATCCTCGAATCTAGGGTGTACATGGGGATTAGCTAACCCTTGAATTGTTCCCAAGAAATTTCAACAGAATCTCCTCTGTGAATAGAAATGTCTGAACCTGTTCAACAAGCATAAAATGTCCCAAGTACCTCATAAGGCCACACAATACAGTATCTCCTGCTACTAAGCCTTATAAGGATATCAAACATAGATATGGACTCACCGTGTATATATGCAATTCTTCATCTGACTATGACATGCTTTCTCATTGAGTATCATCTTCGGAATGAAATAGATGGGGATATTTGAACTTTATTTCTTCTTCCGCCTCCCATATGATATCTTCCATATTTTTGTTGCACCACAAAACTTTTACATTGGCTACCTCCTTAGTCCTTATCTTGTGGACTTGTCAATCCATGATGGCAACTAGAACCTCCTTATACGATAAGTCCTCCATAACTTTCATTTTTTCTACCCGTACTACCTGAGATGGGTCCCCAATGCATTTCCTCAACATAAAAATATGGAAAACTGGGTGAACAGATGCTGACTCTAAAGGAAACTCTAATTCATAAGCCACTTGGCCTCTTCTTCGAATGATCTAATTTGGTCCAACTACATCTCCGCAGAATCTAGGTACATACAACCTCGTTTGTTTCTCTATTTTGTAATACTTTTATCCTTATGTTATTTCACACATATGAACTGAGGAACCCCAGCAAGTGCTAGACAAACCCTGGGTATCTGAAATCTGAGCATAGCAGCATGGTCAGAAGTATGCCCTCTAACCCTAGTATGAGAACCATCAGAAGTGGCTGGATGAATACCCTGAGTTATAGTCTCCAAGAAGCTCATCATGCGAACCAAACTATCATGTAATATCGACGTGGCAATAAAACTCGGGAGCACCTAATTTGGTCCTGCCTCATCAGCCTGACCTTGCTCATCATCATCTAGTGGAACCTGATCATCCTCCGGAATAGCCCCTTTCCCTGGAGACTCTACTCTGTTATGAGTTTGAACAATTGTCGGTGCTTGGCCTCGTACTGCAACTCGAGGTCTAGATCTACCTCTACCTCACCCTCTGCCCCATGCACCATTTCTAATAATGGGTGCGGGATCCTGATCATCTCCTGCTGTCAAACGTGTCCTGACCATATGTGAGAAAGAGTGAAACACATATATTTAGAATTCAATCATAGTAGAAACGCACGAATGAAACACAGATATTTAGAATTCAATCATCTCTAGGTACGCCAGGCTACCCATAAATCTCATCTTGTGTTGCCCTAAAGGTTGGCACCTTATTCTGCTGAACTTTCTCTTAAGTTGTATTAGGACTCTGTATACTGCTACTCTTTCAATTTTACCACTAAGGGTGATACCATTGAGTTCTGAATGGTAACTCTGCTATTATTTTTGTCCAGTGCTCTTTTACCACTTTCGTGGGATACTCTTCCGTTGTAGTCTAGCTTTGAATCGTTTCCCTCTCGAGGAGGACCATACTCCACTGTATCATCTTGGCTTATCTTTACTTATTTCTCAATCCTAACTGTTATTCTATTTAAGAGGACTTGTGTATCTTTGTGCTATCATGGCTTCTCCTTAAAGGACTCTTTTACTATTTATAGGGAAAACTCATCCCACATTCAGTTAATTCTTCATGAAGATAAACTAGAGGTTCTTATAGTTATAAAAGATGTCACACCATATCTCAAATGTGTGCTTACTATTGCCAATCCTAAGTCATGGGTCATTAATTTTCCTTGACTTTCCTAATCGCTCTTAAGCATATAGGATCTTATTTCCTTATTCATTATGAATATGTGCATTATGAATGTATTAACTCACCTCAGTCTATACTATCCTAGAGTTCTTATATACATAGCCTCAGTATTATTCTGGGTTCTGATTCGGTTCTTTTTCAACTGGCATAGTTAGCAATAAGTTATTAACGTGTTTTCTCATTAGGCACATCCCCACATTCTGAAGGAATAAACATTATTGATTGACTTTTCTGTAATCCATACCTTGTATCACTATATGCAGAGTACATTTTCCTTCCTTATCTCTTAGATAACATTCTTTATCAATATACTTTTAGAATGAAGTTTCTCGTTCATGTTAAGCTATAGACTCAGTATTGTACTTATTTACAATTTTGGCCTTACATATTCAGTCTTTCGTACTGATGTCCCTTTCTAGGGCACTGTGTTTCATGACCGCAGGTACATATAGAGATTCAGACGATACCTTATAGTAGGTGCCTCGACTCAACTGAAGGATGTCAAGATCCTTTCTTCCGGAGATGTCTAGCGAGCTGATAGGTATGGTGGTTGCATATGTACATAGTTGGGTACAACCGGGCCCTATCTTGACCAGATGTTGATGTACTCTCTAGAGGCTTTTAGACAGTCGTCTTATATATAGTAGTTTTGTGTGGCCTTGTCGGCTCTTCCATGAGACTGTTGTGTTTGTATCAGCCTCGTCGACCTTGTTGCATATCTATGTATAGGTTGAGCCTTTTCTGTGTACAGGAGGTTGTGCCTTGGATCAAGTGATCATTCGTCAGAGGCCTTATCGATCCATGTACTGCTGAGTATATTACAGGTACCATAGTCGATATGCTCAGGCCTTAGGGCTCCCGGTGTTGGCCACACCCCCCAAGGTTGGGGTGTGATAAAAAATTTGATCTATTTTGATTACGCTAAACTGACATGTGAACACTAACAACTTTGGAATTGTCAAACTCCCCCCTTTTGGATGGACCGCCATAATCTGAATTAGTCTTTCTGAACTTGTTTTCATTTCTACTAGTTTGTTCTTTGTTAATTCTGTCCCAAGTAAGAGCAGCTATAACTAGTTTGGAAAAAATTTCATGTTGCAAGACCGACATAGACTTTTGGATAGAATCATTCAAACCATCTTCGAATCTTCTGCACTTATCTTTTTCATCATTAATAATACCTCCAACATAAAGAGAAAGCCTGAGAAACTTTTGTTGATATTCAGCAACAGACATACCCATTTGCTTTAAATCCAGAAACTCATTTTCCTTTTCATCATGATAAGCAGGTGGGACATACTTCATGCGTAATTCTTTGACAAAATCATCCCAAGTATGCACCGTAGGTTTTGCTTTGGCATTTGGCACACTTACCCACCAATCATAAGCATCCTTTTATAACAGTGAGATAACATACTTAAAACTAGTAGCTTCTGAACACTAACTGCTCAATTACTCTCTCCATGCGCTCAAGCCATTGTTCAGCATCAGTAGGATCCATAGTACCTTAAAACTCAACATCCATTTTTCTCATTTTCTCAAAGTTCTTTTCATTAGGATTGGACATTCTTCTAGCCAAGTGATGAAAGAAATCAGCCATCTGTTGAAAATGAGGGTTTGTAATAGGAGTACTATGACTCATGTGAAGGTGTGTCCCAACTCTTGCACCTGCTTATTTCCCACTTCAGATCCACTAGTATGAGGAAAATTAAGATCAAAAATATGTTCTCCAACCCCTTCTTGTAAGTGAGGATGGACATTAGAATTATCTAAACCCTCACGAGCGGCTTCCATAGGTCTATTAGAAGAGGTTAGACACTTAATTCCTACACAAGGTAGATCACCTTGCATTAGGGACATGTACATGTTGCATATGCACAATACATTCAATGAAGCATGATAAAAAGAAATGAGTACACTAACAAGTCACAACAAAAGTCCTAAAATCACAAACCTAAAGCTCTGATACCAAAACTTGTAGCAACCCCTTTAGGAGGGTGCTACTTACGAAACAAAGCTAATTTAATACTCATAACGTTCATACAAGATTAATTTAAAAAGACATTCATAATAATTTAGTAGCGAAAATAGGCTCATGCGAGAAAGGTTTCAAGTGCAATATTTTTTTTTTAAAATGAACATAAAATTCCTTAAATTATATTTTTCGTTCAACATCACTGCAGGTTCATATTGTACATGAATTTCAAACTTGCGAGTATTAAAAGGGAAACTATGTTACGATTCACTTTTTCATACTGGTTAGCTTACAAAAGAGCTACTAAGAATTTACATGGTGCCCTAAATTAGATAATTGTGTTTAAGATTCGCCACCTAATTTATACGTAAATTAGGAAAATCAGTGTGAAAGGGTTTATTCAAATTTCTTTGAAAAATCCTATCTAAACTAGATTCAAGTTAAGGGTTCTGGTGATACCCCGGGGAAGATGTTAGCACCACGATATTAAGGATTCGTAGAATACGGTTGACCTACGGGTTCTATAGCATGATTTAAATGATAAAAATTGCTTAGAGTTTAAAATTTTGTAAAGTAATTGTCATTTTCATGTATTCAAAAACTCAAAATTTTGTTTAAAATATATAGTTTAAAAACTTCTGCCAAAATGATATGCATGAGATGCTTAATCAATTTAGTTTTCAAACTAAGAACACTCAAAAGTGAATTTGAGTAGAACTCTATTTTTAGCCCAACTATTTGAGTATTTCACACTTGCATCCTTTTAATTTTATTTTATTTTCAAATCTCAAAGATATAATTCCCCTTAAAATGGCAAGTTTGATTTTATTAAAAGCATGAAAAAATAAACCTCTTTAATTCTTTAGCATGCATAGAGCCGATTAGTCAATATTATAGTCCACTTTCCATAGTCCTTCACCTATTTCAAGTTCAAGATAAATATTTATTTATCCAAAGTCATTTTTATCCTATTGGGCTCCGCTCGGACTATTAATTTAATAAAAAATGCTTTTCTAGGCACCATTTAAATTCAGCAATGTGTTTTGATGTCACTCAGGCCCAATATTTGGGTCCAAAATAGAGTCCAATTCAATCCATTTAAATTCAGAATTTTCAAGAGTCCAATAGTTCAAGATATCATGAGTCCAAAAATCATATTTTAAAACAAGGGTTGGTTCTGTTGGAAGTATTTCTAGGCATTCATAAATCGTTTCAATAAGGGCATTACAACCGTCTACTTTAATGGCAAGCTTTAATACAACACCAATAAAATAAATAGTGGGAATAGAAAAAAAATTAATTTTATAAACATTTTTGTAATAGTTGGAGCGTAAGTTGATTTTTTTCATATATTCACTAAATAATAAAAATATTAGAGCTATATAAAATAACATAAATGAAATAGTAGGATAATAAATATCAGAAAATTTACTTAGTAGCTAGAAAACATTTCTCTAAGAATACAATAAGTTTCAAAATTATATCACAATCATCATCTACAAGCATATCCGAAGGATTTTGATTATGAGCGTTAAATAATAAAGTTATAGGTCTTCTATACTCGTGAGCAACAACTAATTGTTCATACAAAAAATTTCACCTAGTTGCAACTTCTTCTGGAATTTTTCTATAAGGTAATCCACAATCATGACATATTTTTTTAAACTCTTTGTGTCTTTGTATTTTATTACCTTTAAAAATAAAGTTGATAGCAAACTCTTCGCTTTTTGCATAGACCAATTGTGATCTATCCAATGACATGTAACAGTTAAATAATCATTATCATTCGTACTATGGCATATGTCAGAAGTGATAGCCACTTTGACATTAAAATGATACATTGCATAACATAAATATTGTTGATATTCATGCGCAAATTTAAAAACATCTCTTCTAATAGTTGATATAGGAAAACCGTTAGAAGCAGGATTATATGTTTCTCAAATATAATGAATAAAACCAGGAGAGAAAGAAAATGAAAAAGAAAAACCCTCCACATCAACTAATTTTGCTAAATTTTCCCGATATTTGTGTTTATCATATTTCGGACCTATAACTCCCTCCTTCATCGGGTTATTTCGACCATATACTTGGTCGGGGACACTATGTTAACCTTGTCCTGACTCAGAAGACATATGCACACCCATTTTTTTCAGCCAAGTATTAGTTATACATTGCTTTGTGATCCTTTTCCACATGTCTAATTAAACTCATGTCCCACCTTAACCTTTTTCAGTTTTAAATTTATAAATTTCACGAAAATTTTTACAAATAACTAGTTGATTAGGAATGTACCTTTAAAAAAAATCTCATGCATATGATTTTAATTTTCGTTGTTTTTTGCCTCTTCTCATACTAGGGGGGATAGAAGGGATTTCAGTTTCAGTCTGAGACTCAGTCTTAGCCTGAGGTGGAGTTGCACTAGTGGGTGTGTTATCTAAATTATCTTATAATTCATTTTCTAAATCATAGTCTGGTTTAGATACAGAATATATCTCATGATCTAATGATATATTAATATCAACATTAAAAAGTTCAGTTTCATCTACATGAGTGAAATTATCATAACTTGGATTACTAGAAGATGCACCATTACCCCTGTTACCCCTACTACATCTATCAGAAAAACGTCCACCTCGTTCCATTATAATTATATAAATAAAGAATTAAAGTTAAGAAAATTAAGTAGGATAATTAAAATTAAACAATAATAATATAAATAAAAGAAGGAACGAGTGTACCAAACACCGATGTAACGTCGACGTGTAATCGAGGTTGAAAATTGGAACTTTGCTCGATGATCCTCAAGCTAAACTCCCAACTTCACTCTCAATTTTTGAAATTTGATAGAAATTACCAAATAAAATATAATATTTAGTGTGCAGTTTAGACTTGCAGAGATAGAGAGAAATTAGAGAGATGGTAGGAAGATTTGTGAGAAAAATGAGGTATTTATAGTTAAGAAATATGGTTAATGTGTAAATATACTAACTTAGGGGTTAAAAATAAATATTAAAGGGGTAGGGGGTTTATGGTTGGTGGGGGGCCAAAATGGTCGTTTCTAGCCGTTACCAACAGCTAAAATTGAAAATGATCAGTTGTGCAATGGTTAGATTCTGCAGGCGGGACGGGACGAGTCGGGTTGTGGGCGGGACCAGGATAGGAGAAACCAGCACTAGTCCGGTCCCGATTTCAAATCCGATTACCGACAATCCACATCCCGTAATTTACCCAACGAGACCGGGACAGGGCGGGTCAGGACCGAGACGAGCCAGGCGGTATCGGGATGTCATGGACGACTAAACATCCTTATTTTTAACTACACTAATGTCCCGAATAAACTCAAATATGACCGAATTGAATTCATAGCTTCAGTTTGAGCCTAAATTTGACATCATTTGAAATTAAAGAAACCTAAATCACGCATGTCTTTTAAAATTAAAAAAACATGGTTTAAAATTGAGATATAATTTAATTATCTTATTTAATTAGACAATTTTCTAACTTTGACGGAGTGGAACATTAATTATTCAATATTTGAGAATTCTTTTAAATAATTACATTTATAATTATTGTTTTAGAATTTCAATTTTTTTATTAATGATCAAAACTTGTGTAAGATTAGGACATGATATACAATATATATACCAAGTGATATTTTGTCAAATGAAATGATAAAATACTTCCGAAATAATTTTGTAAAATTATATTCGCGTTTTGAAAAGTATATTTCATTCCGTCTGTGACTCGGGACTCTAAATAATTAAATAAAATTATTGGAGGGTAAAAATTATGTGTCAACAAACTAGTCTTCTCCTTTGTATATATTTACAAGACAAAAGATAAAAAATAAATTTAGCATATTACAAGACTTGGGTTATTAACACACCCTAAAACAGCAAAATAAGTCACCAAATTTAAGTTATAAGTGTATGGTCTTGAGATCCAACAAGTCTCCAAATTATTACATACATAAGTGTGATATATAGATCATGTACAAGTCCCAAAACTATATAAAACCTAGATGCATATGCAAATGTGATCTCCACAAAAGCTCCCAAAAAGTCTACTCCAAAAAGTTATCTTCAAATCTCATTATGTATATTACCTACGATAGAAAACAACTATCACTAAGCATAAAGCTTAGTGGCGTATAAACTTTGGTTCGGAGCCATTAGATTCTTCAATTCCCTTATCAGTCATTGATAGCTCAAATGAGACATAAATATAAATCAAGTAAAATAATATATCAAGTATCAAATATCAAACCTTGAAGTGTTTCCAAATATCGATATTAATGTTCAAAGAATCAAGTGTCAAGAAAAATTATAAAATTCATTCAAGAGAGTTTGTCAAATATCAAATATCGCCCAATATGTATGTTATGCCATCACACTAAGCATAATCAAATATCAAGATGGACCGAAGCCTCAAATCAAGTAGGGTCAACATTCAATAATCAAGAGAATCAAGAACCATATTAAAAATGGCTTTCTAGTTTGTACTTAACACGGACATGTTCCATAATTAAGATGAACCACAAATTCAAAGTCAAGATGGCAAAAGATCCGAATCAAGAGGCATGCCGAGATAAGTGAAAAAGTCACTGCCACAAGAAGGATATAGTTCCAACAAGAATGCAAAATGATCAAGCAATCCGTACAAGTGCGTGAGTTAGCGAATATCTTGCAATATTGAGATAAACACCAATACAACAATATAAAGGGAAGAGAACGAAAAAAAAAGTTCAAGTTATTTCAAAAACTCCAGCAAGTAAAGAGATTTCTATACACGAACCTTGACATTTTATAACACAACTAGTTCTACCACTATTTGAGGACGTTCGAATCATATACGCCATAGACCAACCAAATTTGTCCACTTCCTCAAACACTTCCCCTTAGCTTTTACAAGGATATATATACCTTAAATACATAATCAAATATCTATATAAGTTCAGTGATTTCAACATATCGAACTAAACATGATATCGGTGAAAATCATCCTAAATGTATAAAATGGAAATTCTGGACAGTACCACTGTCTTGTGTTGTGGCTAAGTTTTGAAGAGTTAAATGAAAAAATTAGACTTTGTGGTCTTCATGAAAGTTTCAGATACGTGTCTTAGGGTTCCAGAAAATCTTGAATCACCCCATATCAATTTCATAGAAAATGATATGTACCAAATACTAACAGTAGTACATGGAGAGTTTGTAAACAAAAAATTTAGGCAGCACCTGCCCTATCCTTCATCTCCCCTTTTCGGATAAATACAAGCAAAACTAGATTTTTGATATTTAACAAAAATTGTATAGCTATTTAATAGCTTTATAGAATATATTGGTTCACTTAAAACAAAGTTGTACACAAGGAGTTATGCTAAAAATACTAAAAGTTGTACAGTACAAAAACGGGATTAGCAACCTTACCACCAAATAGAGAAGTAACTTAAACTTCACCAAGAACTAATTTGGCTGGTTGGTTTAGTGAAAAATTCTGATCGTTTTCATGTAGTATTTCACATGATAAGAAAGACAGAGTATTGGGTTTTCTTTGGCAGGAAGGAATGAAAGATGAGAGAATGTTATGGAAAAGCATGTGTCAAAAGTAATATATATATAAACTTTGGATAATTATGAAAAAGGTGGTTGCCCAAACCACTAAATACCTTTGGATTAATATGGAAGATTTGCTGCCCAAAACATTTATATATATATATATATATATATATATATATATATATATATATATATATATATATATATATATATATATATATATAACAATTTATCAAAATGATATTAAGTGTTAAACATAGCACCACCATAAAAGTTCTTTGTATTAACACAATCTAAAGTAAGCAATTTTCATATATTCAAATTCACTCTTAGGAAGTGCGAAGTAAAATCTATCCATATTATAAAGATGGTCAATTGAGAATGCAAATATTAATTTAAAGATTTCTGAGGTGTTACACCCAAGGCATATCAGGATGATCTGTGTGAATAAATATCCTCTTTTTGTTAAAACTCTTCTTTTTCTCCTTTTTTTTGAACTGGTATGGCAGGATATACCATCAAGTATATAAGATATATACCTCATATATATTTTGATATATACAAAGGGGTATATCATATACACACTAAAGTACATCATGACACACCAATTGTAACGAATTGTAGTATGTGCCAGAATTGTCCACCTTCCTCCCTAATTCTTTGTCGATTTCATATGTTAACTGTATTGGGCCTGAGGCCCATAAAGCTGTTGTGTGTTTATGGTCTGAACCTTGGGCTGATTTAATGATATTGCATTACACGTTTGATTAGTTTGGGCATATTATACCATTGCAATAATCACATTCGTTGTAAGTTTCATGTATGTATTTTGTGTGTATGCTTTGAATATATAGCAGTGTATTTCTTTCCTCTTGATGCAATTGCGTGATATACTTTTATTAGATTTTCATCTAATTATTTGTTAGATTTAGATACCCCTAACCTCATTTCTCCTTTTTTCCTCTCTTTTGCATGAACCTGCATGACATGGGCCCAATTGGGCCTAGATCTTCATATCAGCCGTCAGTTACTCCGTTGGGCCTCCCAGTCCCAACATGCTTTTCTACGTCGACTCCGCGTCCAGAAAATATGTTGAAGGTCCAACCATGGGTGAAAATGATTAACTGGTAGGCCCACCAGTCCATTTATGTCTTTTATTTTATTTTGATTTTCTTTTTCCCATATGTATTTTGAACAAATATGTGATTATTAAAACCCTATGATTATGACTTAGTGAAATAAGCAAATGATGTGTTATATCGTTAGAACAGATAGGAACACGAACTATTTCAAAAAAAAAACAAGACCCGACAAAAGATAAACGGATGTAATTTCTTTTTATAAATAACTAAATAATAATTATTACTCCCTCTGTCCCAATTTATGTGATACACTTTCCTTTTTAGTTAATCCCAAAAAGAATGATACATTTTCTTATTTTGCAACAATTTAACTTTAATCTTTATCTTTTACGTTTAACGAGATGATCTATAACCACACAAATATTTTTGACTTATTTTAGACCACAAGATTCAAAAAATATTTTTTTATTTTTTAAATTTCGTGTCGAGTCAAACTATATGACGTAAATTGAGACGTAGAAAGTAATACTTTTGTTCTTTATGGAGACTTCAGAAAAAGAAGAGACTTGGAAAATGATTTTCAAAGGAAAGCCTTCTTTTGAAAAGGATTTCAGATGAGCCTAAAGGGGTTTTCTAAATGATTTTTCCTTGAACAAAAAGAATTGATCTTTTGGGCAGGCCCACTTAAAGTGAATAAAATCAAAAGAATTCTATTTAAATATAAATTTTAGGAAGGGGATTAAGAATATGGTTGACCTTCAATAAATTGGACCAAAAGATAATGAAATTTCTTATAACTTATAAACAAAAAGGGACATTTTGAAGCTTTTATATAAAAATGACTTGTAGCACATTTCTAAAGGATGTATACTTGAAAGATTTTCAAATTTATAAGGACTAAATAGGCCATAACATTTTGGGACCAAAATTAGGTGGAACTCGACTAAAGGAAACTTGGAAGTGTGTTTTGGTCTGTAAAAATGATATGGCCATTTAGACCCTACATCCATTTCTTAAAAAAAATTCAACTTTTTAAAATAAAAGAACCTTTTTGCCAAAAAATGTTTTGAAATTATATGTCATCACTTTTATATACAAGATTTTGAACACCTTCTTAAGCAAATAAGCACAAAAATCATACTTTAAAACTGGAAGGTCAACCGTACTCTATGGATCCTTAATATCGGGGTTCCTAACACCTTCCTCGGGGATTATTTGAACCCTTACCTCGTTCTGGTTTAAAAGGGATTTTTCTTTGATTTGAATAAACCCTTTTAACTTGATTTTCCTAATTTCTCTTATAAATTAGGTGGCGGCTCTAAAAAAACAAAAAATTCAAAAAAGTCCATAGGTTATAAAGTAGCTTTTATGTCTCGCGTAAAAGTGAACCGTAACAAGTAATTACCTTGACAACATTATAGGGACTCATGTAAACTAATTGAGCTGAAACAGAACTTGATCCCCATTCCTTCCTAGCCAAAACCAAAACTAAATCATTCTACATAGCAATTTAATTTTCATATACTATCTATGGCAGTATTAGAATGATATGTAGCAATCTTTTGATTTGGGTCTTATGATTGAATGTGGTGCATGTAAATATCCTCCAAGGTTTTAACTAGACAAAGTTATTTAAGCACATGTATTATGTTCATGATAGTGTAGTCCTAGTGGCCATGAGTTTGATATTAATAGATTACACTTAATTCTACTGATACACTTGCTTTTTGATGATACCAAAGGGAGGAGATTTAGTTCACGTGTCTGATTAGATATATCATGCATTGTAAAAAAAATCAAGCATGCTGGAAGATTAAGAAAGCTACACAAATATCCGATCGCTACTTAGGATGCATTGTAAAGGAACTAGTTCTTACTTATAAAAGAACTCATTCCTATTAGAAGTACTAAATAAGAGATAGGAGAGTTTAATAAGAAGTTTTCTTGAGGAGAAAAGAAAGAAAGAGAACATGATCCTTATGCTTATAGCTGAAGAGATGTTTTGAAGAGGACATACGGGATAATATCTCAAAAATATTTTTGAAGACATACAGGAGAATGTCCTTTGAGAAGACGTATGGACATACGTAGGTTCTCTAAACCTAGTTATCAGCTGGGATTTAATGAATGGAAGGTTAAGTCTTAGATGTCGATTGATCAGTAAGCTTACAAACTTGATGTTTTGAGGGTAAACAGAAGCGAGCTTAACATCTTGTTGAAGTTTGTCTAGATTGGATTGTATCAACATGAAGTTGTATCATTGAACAACATTTTGGCTTGTTATAAGGGAGAAGAATGTCAACATAGGAGCTATGCCTAAGGGGGAAGATGTGATCAAAAGCTTATGAAGATTGATGGAGTTGTCAATTGCACATGAAGATTGTATGAAGTTGCTATGGATTTGTCATCATCAAAAAGGAAAAACTGTTGAGATATTACTTTCTCAATAATACTATGGCTCATCAGATTATCTATTAGGCGCCCCATGTGTCTTACTTGATATATAATAGTAAAGAAATCGAACCTAATGTACCGTACTTCCAAATTAAATATAATAAGGTATACCCCAAGTCCCACAGTGAGTGATCTGAAGATTTATATAACAATGTATATGATCCCAAATGCTACGTGAACGATCCCAGAACATTGCTACAGATAGCAATCCAAAGATATACTCAAAATGATTCTGATGAATGTTCAGAATAGCCTAAGTATAGTAAGACTTGACATGTGATTCTTTAGGTTGTTCCTTATCCTCCTAATGTTCTCATTTGGTTATGTTTCGGTTGTCTCTTATATGAGATTCAATATTTGCATATGCTATTACATACGAGTATAATTCTTGTTGTACTCATGTCCTTTTTTTGGAGGCGTTATATTCATGTTGCAGGTTCATATGCACAGGTTGGCAGACTCGCTAGGTTTCGAGTATTCCGCTGCTGAGTGATGAGCTCTATTTCTATCTGGAGCTAAGTCAAATCTAGTATTCCCATTGTTGTATAGAGACTACGGGTATTTCCTGGCCCTGTCCCGACAGTATGACAGTTATATAGTTCTAGTCATCGTAGAGAATTCATACAAATGCATTGACAATCATTTGTGTACACTTGCATATCAGTCGTGCCAGTGACATCTTTCATTTGTTCATACATAATGTAGTATCATTTGATTCAGGTTCATCGCATTCGCATAGTTCACATATATGAATGATTCGCTCGGACAAGTTAAGGCATTGTGTGTCGGTCCGCCTCATTTAGATTTGGGGCGTGACGTTAAGTGACTTTACAAAATAAAGAAATGTGATTTTGTTACGCTATTTTTCATATTTAAGTGATGATATAAATGGTCAAATCATTGATTGAAGCATTTGATTATGGCGAAGATTTGATCATCTTCTAAGTTTATAAGAGAAGAAACAGTACTAGAAACACTAAAGTAGTAAGACAAGTCATGCGAGAAAATCGTACTAATAATAATTTCATTGTTTTTTAGGGTGGGAAGCACATACATAACTTATGCTTAGGAGAAATAAGAAGAGGACAAGAGTTCAGGAGGAGTAAGGGAATGTCTCAAGTCTTGGGTTTTGAGGAAACTGCCATCATTTGTTCCAAAACTTACCCTTTTTATACTACTCTACTATCGTTCATTTCTTTAGAATTACACCATCGCTGAATAATTTGAGCCTTTCCTTTGTATTTCACATATATGGACACATTAAACCGTAAAACCTCTCTATAATGACATTGTTTGTCCGAAAATTTCATGATTGTTATAGTGATGCGTTGTTATATATGTATACTGACATTTGATGTTTAGATCTCATTTAGTTATTATAAACAAAAATCCGCAAATAATATTTTTTGTGTTATGTTATAAACGAAAATAAGATACTTGTTAATTTTAAAATCTCAATTTATTTCATATCTTATATTAATTAAAAATTGAAAAAAAACTAATAAGTTACTAGTAAATTCATAACTAGTTATACCATACCGATAAAGAACTAAAATCTTAAGAACATATGCATTTTAAAATTATTGAGAATTTTAATATCTTAAGTTTGACGTAGGGATTCTACAATTGTAGGTTGTTTCATAAACTTCAGTCTATTAATAATAATATAACACTTAAATTGACGAAACATTTGTCCAAACTTTCAGTAAAAGAAAATTCAATAGCATTCCCTTGAAGGCTGTGTAAGAGCTTAACAGTTGAATATTCTATCTCACCTCAAGTAGCAGCAGGTTGAACTCCATATGAGTGGTAGCATGCATCTGGTATGGCTGTTAAGTGGTAACCGTAGGTTGAACTCCATATAAGTGGTAGCATCCATTGCTTGATTGGTGTTATGAGATGGAATTTGAGCTATAAGTGATGACACATTACCAACATCCTCATCAAGTTCTAATTTTTCACTATTAACATCGAAGTTGTCACATGTAGGTAGAATTTCAGTATTTCTCCAATAATGAAGAATGGTAGAGGTCTTAACGTCATTCCATGCTTCTATAAGAGTGTTAATTGTTTGTCGTAAGTTGAAATTATTGTCATTAGATATCATTTTAGACATTCGTACTTGAATTTTACTATGTGAATGACATTAATGATGATTACCATAAAAATTTAATATTTTATTTTATACATAATATATTTCTTATAAAATATTATTACATAATATATGAGTTTGACTGTTATAGAAATGTAATTTTACAAAGAGTGTACCGTTATAATGAATGTCACTGGCGTTATAGACAAAATGATGTTATAGAGAAGTAAAAAATATAACATGAAAAATCGATTTCAGAGAAAATCAGACTATTATAATGAAATGTTGTAATAACTAATGATAATTATAAAGAAGTTTGAATGTATACTCTCTCATCGTCCTATATAGACAGATTATTTTCATTATGCCATGCCATTGATTTATGCATAACAATACCTTTAGCTATTGTTGGAGACTGAAGATCCAAAAAAATATTGAAATCAAGCAAGGGATCCAAAAAGATACTTATAAGAATATTACCTTGAAATATGGATCTAAAGTAAATTTTGATTTTTTTTAACCATTGAATTATTAGGATCTTCTCTAATGTAAAAGTATAATTTCTATATACGCAAAAAAAATCTTATTTCTGCAATATAAATTTTCGAAGAAGAAAATTGAATTAAACCCTTGCGTGGTAAAATAAATGTGCTTACTCTTACTTACTCTCTCATGTTGTATAATGTACAACAACATATATAGTGTAATTTACAAGTGGGTCTAGAACGGATAGAGTGTATATAAACCTTACCGCTATCTCGAAAGGTAGAAAAACTGTTTCCGATAGACCCTCGATTTAAGAAAAAAGTTTCCATTACCAGAAACCTTTTTAGTAACATGTACAGTAAAATCAACGCGTTTACTACCCCTCTAGTGTGATACTAATTGTTTTTAGTAAAATCAACACATTTCATTTTAAAGCAAAAAGAAAAATTAAACGCTGAATTTCTAATATATATTAAAAAAAAATGTTTCCCTAATAATACTCGCTAGTATAAATTTAAGTTCATAAAAAATGATGGTAGACCGTCTATTAACATGTCAATATATAAAATTGAGCTAATTATCAATTTCATTGATGATTCATTTTCTACATTAATGAGTATACTCTCTCCCTGCCCCCGCCCCCCTTTCTCCCCTTTATTTTTGTCAACATAATTGGTGAATTATGTTAATGAGTAATGCTCTGGTCTCGAGATGAGTTATGGCTGACTAGAAGCGCATCTGATTTTTCTTTCAAGCCTTAAAAGTGATATTTTTTTTTTTTTGGTAAGAGTCTCACGTCGGAAATGAAATAAGAATATGAATTTCTTATATGAACTTGGACAATTCTCACTCTACAAGCTAGCTTTTGGGCAAATTATGTTATGACACGTGATAAAGGGCCAAGGATGAGTTAGACCCAAGTCAGCTTTCAGTGTCCCCAGAGGCATTAGCATCAAACCGGGGGCACTAAGGAGTCGCAGGTACCGGAAAGCAGAAGGCTCAGAGATCGGTTCAAATACCAACGGGCGACCGTTACTAATATGTCTTTACATCTTCCAAGAAAGCATTAAAGACATTTATGAACATATTAATTGTCTGATTATTACAGTATTTGTGTACTAATATTATTAGGGGCACAATTCATGGAATGTGTACCTGTGAGTCCAAATATAAATAGGACCAGTCATTCCATTGTAAGGATCATCATATTCAAGAAATATAACACTCATTTATTGCTTTCACCATTTTCTAAGCTTTTGTCTCAATTTAACATTTCGACGTCATTAGCGTTAACCAACCCAGAAGTCACGACAACAAGCTTCTTCTAGGCTTAGGCTAATTTAATATTAGTCCTTTTATATTCGACTTTCATTAGATCCATTTGCTAATTATCTTGCAAATTTGATCACTTGAGATCCATGTGTCCTTGACCACGTGAATAAATTCAAATATACCAGTTTATGGGTAAACAGTTTGGCGCCCAACGTGTGGTCTGGGCAATAGTGGTGTCACAAGTGACCCTGTCTTTTAATCAAATTCTTTCTTTAGCCTTGTTTGCTTAAGCAACAAATTTCAGGTATGGAAGGACTTGAAGGCAACCGAATTTCTGTGAACAATGTCGAGAACAATCAGGTCGGACCAAACGGCCTCCCTATCCCAAATCTTGTACCGGAAGATTTAGCAGCCGCAGAGGGAACCACTTCACGGAATGAACAACCTCGGAGGAACGAGGTTCCCACTGATGAGACGTCCGAACAGGCTATGCAGAATCTGAGGGCACAGAATTTTGCATTAAGAGAAGAATTGAGCGGTATAAGGCAATTCCTCTCAGATTTTGCATCCAAATGTGCCGGTAGCACTCTATCAACTGCACTGGCATCGCCAGCAAATGTCCCAAATGGTGCACGGAGCGTCCAAACTGAGCAAAAAAATGACAATGCTTCAGGAAGCAAAACGATTCCTGAAAATCCATTTCAAGCATAGGTGTTGAAGTTCATGAAAGAGATAACGAGAAAAGTAGACACGAATGCTTAAACGGAAAAAAAGAATGCCAAGAATTTTCGGCACCGGTTGGATGAAATATCGATGGCTCCACCGGTCATAGAGGGTCCGAACGCGAAAAAATACATTCAGTTAGTGTATAAGACAGAGGCTACGCCCGAACTGATTCCCAAAAGATTCAAAATGTCGATCATACACAAGTATAATAGGACGACGGATCCACAAGAACACATAACAGCTTATACTACGACCGTTAAAGGAAATGACTTGAAGGAGCACGAGATAGAATCAGTAATGATCAAGAATTTTGGCGAGACTCTGACTAAGGGTGATCTAACGTGGTATTCTCTTCTTCCTGAGCACTCAATCAGTTCATTCGCCATGCTTGTTGATATGCTAATAAAAGCTCATGCGGAAGTACGAAAAATTAAAACAAGAAAGGTGGATATCTTCCGTATAGCATAGGGAGAATCTGAATTACTCTAGGACTTTGCTACGCGATTCCAGAAGAAACGGATGTTATTACCTGTAGTTCCAGACGAATGGGATATTAATGCTTTTAACAAAGGTTTGAACCCTCTAAGTTCAGACGCCTCACGAAAGCTTAAGACAAATCTCTTGGAATTCCAAATTACGACCTGGGATAAATCTCTTGGATTTCCAGGCTACGACATGGGGCGTTCACGACCGTTACGAGTCTAAGTTTTGAGTAGGGCTGGCCAGTGGGCCGGGACGTCCCGAGCCCGCCCCGACCCCGCCAAAAAAAAATAAAAAAAATAACGGGGGCGGGACTCGAACTCGGAACGGGACGATGTCTCGTCCCGCGAGACCCGAGCCCGCCCCAAGCCTGCTTGACCCCGACCCCGCCCTTTTCCCTCATTTGCAAATATGACCGTTGCACCAACGGCCATTTTAGATTATGGTCGTTGGCCAAAGACCATTTTAGCCCCCCCCCCTCCCCCAACCCCCTACCCCTTAATATTTATTTTTAACTCATAAGTTATTATATTTACACTTTAACCCAATTTTCCAACTATAAATAACTCATTTTCTCTTCATCTTTCTCACAAATCTTCCTACAATCTCTCTAATTTCTCAATATATCTCTCTACAAGTCTACATTGTTTGCTAAATATTCAATTTTATTTATTCATTTGGGAATTGGGAGTGAAGTTGGCAACTAGCTTGAGGATCTTCCATCGAGCAAAGTTTCAATTTTCAACCTCTCGATTACACGTCGACGTTACGTCGGCGTTTGGTACATTCGTTCCTTCATTAAATTATTATTGTCTGTTTATTTTATTTAGATCACTTAATTTTATTGTCTTTAATTATTTATTATCATAATTAAAAGGGAAGGATTAAATGGTATGTTTAAGGGTAAGGGTGCTTCTTCTAGTAGGGGCAACCAGGGCAATGGTACTTCTTCTAGTCATCTTATTCCTACACATGATGATTTTGTTGATACTCAACATTTTCCTACAATACCATTAGATTTAGACCAGGAGCTATTTTCTGAAACTCAAGAAGACTTTAATTTAGACGATGATCTAGATGATATACCCACTAATGTTGATGACAACACACCCACTAGTGCACCTTCAACTGAAATACCTCCTATTCCCCCTAGTATGAGACTAGGTCCAGCAAAACGACCATTAAAATCAGATGCAGGGACATTTTTTGATAGGAACGTAGAGAATCAAGTAGTCATATGTAAAATTTGTAAAAATGTTTTAAAATTTAAAACTGGAAAAGGTCACGGTGGGACGGGGGGTTTAATTAGACACGTAGTAAGTGCTCATCCAGCTAGGTATGCCCAATACCAGGCTTCAAAACCGGGTGCGCAAACGGCCGCTCCGTCGGGATAAGGTTCACATACTGATACTGTCCCGGACCAAGTACATGGTCAAATTAACCCTATGACGGGGGAAATTATAGGCTCTAAATACAATAAACATAGAGATAGGGATGCAATATCAAAATTAGTTGCTGTGGAGGGTTTGCCTTTTTCATTTTCTTCATCTCCGGGTTTTATTCATTACATTAGAGATATATATAATCCTGCTTTTAACGGTTTTCCTAGAACAACTGTTAAGAGAGATGTATTTAAATTCGCGCATGAATATCAACAATATTTACGTTTTTCATTATATCATTTTAATGGCAAAGTATCTATCACGTCTAATATAGGTCGTAGTACTAACGGCCATGATTATTTAACTGTAACTTGTCATTTGATAGATTATAAATGGTCTATGCAAAAACGTATTTTAGCGTATAGATATATAGATGATAGGCACATTGGTGCTTTTATTGCAGAAAATATTTATCAAGTGTGCGATTATTACGGAATTACCGATAAAATTATGACTATTACATTAGATAACGCTTCTAATAACAATTACGCAATTACAATTTTAAAAAATAGTTTAACTCCATCTTTTCCAGACCATTTTCATATAAAATGTGCGTGCCATATATATAACTTAATTGTAAAGGATGGTCTATCACTTTTTGAAGACATTCTTAGTAAAATATAATTTGCTATAAACTTTATTTTTAAAAGTAATAAAGTACAACGTAGAAAAGAATATAAAAAAATTTGTCATGATTGTGGACTACCTTTTAGAAAAATTCCACAAGAAGTATCCACTAGGTGGAATTCTTTATACGAACAACTACTTGTTGCTTATGACTATAAATTACCTATAACTTTATTTTTTAACTCTCATAATAAAAAGCCAGCTGATATGATTTTAGATAGTGATTGGGAAAAAATTTCCGAACTTATTGTATTTTTAGAGAAATTTTTTCAAGCAACAAAAGAATTTTCCGGTATATATTATCCTACTATTTCAACTATGTTATTTTATATAACTCTAATATTTTTATTACTTAGTGAATATATGGAAAAACCAGCTTATAAGACAGCTATTAAAAAAATATTTCTCAAAATAAAAAAATATTTTATTCCTATTCCCTCTATTTATATTATTGGTTCTGTATTAAATCCTACTATTAAAATAGACGGTACTAAATCACTAATTGAAACTATTTACGATTGTATAGAAGTACTACCACCTCCAAGTCCCAAAAATCTAAATCACCCACCACCTATTGAACAAACTAAAGAAGAAGTGTTGTCTAGCGTAGAACACCAATGCAAAAATATATATAGATTTTATCAACAAGAAAATGCTAGTAACTTACCAGCTTCCATACCATCTTCTTCATCTTCAACACAACCTCACAAAGACATGTGCTTTCATGGCTAGTATTGAAAGCCTCAGAAATAGAATGTGAGGTCGTACCTCTACTACTAACCAAATTAGCTAGTTGGATATTTTTGTTTTCCAGGGTTCTGTACCGTATCAAGAAGTTATCAATGAAGATGGACATGAAGACTTGCTGAAATACTGGAGGGGGAATGAGAAGACCTTTCCGACACTTTCATTGATGGCTCGAGATGTTTTGAACATTCAAGTGTCGTCAACTGCGTCTGAAAGCGCTTTTTTTGCAGGCAGATATCAAATAGGAGACCACAGACACTTATTAGCCGGAGACAGCTTGGAAATTGTAGTATTATTCAGAGATTGGATACGAGCGGAGCGGAGAAGGTGCGGTCAACCGGAGATCAATGAAGAAGATGATAAAAACTACAACGAAATCTTAACCGAAGGTAGTGGAAGCGACGTGGATCAATTTGACCAACAAATACCAATTCCAACCGAAGAACCACATGAAATCATCAAGCAATTAGAACAGGTTTTTTTGAGAATGTAATTTTTTTAATTGTAATTTTATTATGTAATTTGCAACTTTTTGGACAACACCACAAAGTTGTAATTTAGATTTTAGACAATTGTATTTGTATTACAAAAAAAATATATGTCTATTAAATAATATAAGAGGCACAAAAACAACCTTGGGATGTTTTTATTACACTATCTTGTTTTGTTTATTGAGTTTTTTTTATACATATGTTATTTAAAAAAAAAAAAGGAAAACCCGCCGTATCCCGCCCCGCCCCGAGCCCGCCCCGACCCGATACCGACGGGATCGGGATCGGGATAGGGACTTGCTCCAGTCCCGCCAGACCCGACTCCGCCCCTTCTCCCGTCCCGCCCCGACCCCGACCCCACTGCATCTACCCGCTGCATTCTGAGCCCACTTAATCGCCACTCTTAGTTTCGAGTAGAATATGATTTGATGGGGACTTCAACTGGAGAAATTTCTCGATGGACAGACAAGGGTAATGGACCAGATCATAATTCTTCAAAGAATCGCTTCCAAGAAAGCATTAATGACATTTATGAACATACTAATTGTCTGATTACTACATTATTTATGTATTGATATTATTAGGGACACAATTCATGAAATGTATACTCGTGAGTCCATGTATGAATAGGACCAATCATTTTATTGTAAGGATTATCGTATTCAATAAATATAACACTCATTCATTGCTTTCACAATTTTCTAAACTCTTGTCTCAATTTAGCATTTTGACGTCATTAGCGGTAACCAGCTCAGAAGTCACGACAACAAGCTTCTTCTAGGCTCAGGTTAATTTAGTATTAATTATTCTTTTATATTCAATTTTCATTAATTAGATTCATTTGCTAATTATCTTGCTAATTGGTCACTTGAGATCCACGTGTCCTTGACCACGTGTATAAATTCAACGACAACAGTTTACAGGTAAACAAAACGTGATTATCATTCTCATTCAATGAGTGAAGAGGGTATTATTTCTTAACTTTTAAAGGTTAAGGGGGTAAAACAAAATTTACCTCACTAAAGAATATTGCTAAAGAGGATTATCGTTCTTATTCAAAAGGTTGAGGCAATACTCATAAATAGGTTTTCTTCCCTATGAGTTATAATCTCAATAAGAATGTTAGTTCTTTTCCAAACCTTTAAAGGTTAAGAGGTTAAAATAGGAGTATATATTGTTAAATATACACGTAACATACACTTACTATAAGGGGTGTATATTCCAAATTTGGTAATGTTCAGCCCGTGATATACACGGTAATATACACACCGTGTATATCACGGTTTTATGGTAGATTTTAGGTAAATATTGTAGTGTAAATATTGTATTAATTAGTATTGTACACTTACCATAATTATAGGATTCTTGTACTACTAGAATAGGATTTTAGGAGTAGAATAGGAATAGGATTTTCCTATTATGGAAAATTATAAATTGTATATATACTCTTTCATTAATAAAAATAATCAAGGGATTATTTCTTTCATGGTATCAGAAGTCTAGGTCACTTATTTTCCTCCCCACTTTTCCATCCAAACAGTCATGGTTCCGAGCATTTAACCTCGGTTTCTGTGCCCGGAATTATTGTTTTTCTCTTCCCAAATTTTCTTCCAAATCCCTTTCTCACGTTGTTCGTTGCTATTATGGCTAAGAAAACTTTACCCTGCCCTTACTGTTTCTAACATCATGAGTCACATCCCTATCATTCTTGAAATAAAAAATGACAATACGTGACGTGGGCCGAACTATTCAAAGTTCACGCACTTTCACATCAAGTCCTCCACCACATAATTCCCTCGGACCCTACGCATACGGAGGTGCCTAACCCCGAGGATGATCCTAAATTGTGGACGACCCTTGATGTTACCGTCCTTCAGTGGATTTACTCCACAATCTCTACCGACCTGTTCCAAACGATTAATGAACCAGACGCTATAGCGATGGCGACTTGGAATAGGGTGCGTGATATCTTCCAAGATAATCAAAATTCTCGTGTTGTTACCCTTGAGAAGGAATTCTCCCACATCAACATGGAAGAATTCCCCAACGTTTCAGTATACTGCAAAAGGTTAAAGGAATTGGCGGACCAACTCCGCAATGTTGGTGCGCCCGTTACAAACGATCGTCTTATCCTTCAGATGATCGCAGGCCTATATGAGGCCTATAGTGGCATCGGTACGCTTCTTCATCAGAGCAGTCCTCTTTCGCAATTTTATCAAGCTCGTTCCATGCTCACACTCGAAGAAGCCAAATTGGCTAAGAAAGCGGACACTAAGGCCCCTCATGTCGTCATGATGACCGAGTCCAAATTTTCTCCGTCCGTCTCCAACAGTTCCGGCCAAAACCGCAACAACGGTGGTAACAAAAAGGGTTAAAATAGCAAAAATAATAGTAACAATCGTGGAGGAAACTGAGGTGGGAATAACGAGAGTGCCAATAGGCCTCGGACAGTGGGCCGCAAGCCAACTGGACACAGCCCTGGGCGTGGAACTGGGCCCAACAACCCCTATTACCAGCCACCTGTTCCGTATCCGACATGGGCACAATTTCAGAATTCCAGCAGGCCTAGTCCAGCAGCCCACCACTGGAACCCGAGAGCTAATGCTGGGCTGGGGAAGCAAGCCGGCGTGCTTGGGCCGCAGGACCCACCCCTATCAACATTAAAGCTGCAATGCACACACTCAGATTAAATCCCCAAAATGTCAATTGGTAACACCGGAGTCACTACCCACATGACTTCCGACCAAGGTACTCTTTCATTTTATTCCAATTTGAGTAGTAATCGTGGTATAATTATTGGTAATGGCAATTCGATATCAATTCGTGGTTACGGTCATAAAACTCTATCTCTCCCCCCCCCCCCTCATCCGCCTCTTATCTTAAAAAATACCCTTCATGCCCCTAAATTAATTAAAAATTTGGTGGTTGTCTGTAAATTCACCACTGATAATTCTATTTCTGTTTGAATTTGATCCTTTTGAGTTTTTTGTGAAGGATTTCAAGACGGGGATTCCTCTCACGAGATGTGATAGTTGGGGAAATCTTTATCCTATCACACCTACCTCCGGTCTCTCGAATCCAACCTTACCATCATCTTTTGCTGCCTTTGCTCCTTCCTTATGGCATGCTCGTCTAGGTCATCCGGGGTCGTCTATTTTGTCTTCCTTAGATAAAAATAATTTTATTTCTTGTAAGGGTACGTGTAGTACTCCGATTTGTCAATCTTATTCTTTAGGAAAAAATGTTAGAGTGCCGTTTGTAGACTCTAATTCTCATACTTTAATGCCATTTCATATTATTCATAGCGATTTATGGACGTCTCTTGTTCTCAGTTCTTTGGGTCACCGTTATTATGTTCTATTTTTGGATGATTATTCTATTTTTATGGACTTTTTCGATAGCGAAAAAATCTCACATATTTTTTACTTTCCTAAAATTTAGAGCATTCATCAAAACTCAATTCGAACGGAAAATAAAAAATATTCAATGTGATAATGACAAAGAATACGATAATGGGGTGTTTCGGGAGTTTTTTGCTAATAATGGAATCAATTTTCATTTTAATTTTCCTCATACATCCTCACAAAATGAGAAAGACGAACGCAAAATTCATACCATTAATAACATTGTTCGAAATTTATTGGTTCATACTTCTGTACCCCTACTTTTTGGAATCATGCTCTACAAATGGCTACATATCTTCTTAACATTCTTCCTACCAAAGGTTTGACATATTCGTCCCCCCTTCACATCTTATATAATAAGACTCCTTCGTATTCCCATCTTAGGATCTTTGGGTGCTTATGTTATCCGTTGTTTCCGTCCACCACAATTAACAAACTTCAGGCATGTTCTACTCCTTCTATATTTTTGGGTTATCCGTCTAATCATCGTGGTTACAAATATTTTGATTTATCCTCTAATAAAATCATCATTAGTCGTAGTGTTATTTTTATGAAACTCAATTTCCCTTTGCTAACATGAATAGTCCCGTGCCTAGTTCGTATAATTTTTTGGACGACACCGTCTCTCCGTATATTATCCATCATTTTTGGACCTATTCCGCACCCAAAATCCGCCAACGGGCCCACTGCCAGCTGGAACTGCAATCCTGTCTCACCCCTCTGTTTCTAGTCCCGTACTTGGGCCAGCTTCTGCCTCAGTTTCCGTAATTGGGCCAATTGCCCAACCCAATATAGAAGCTGGTCCAGTCTTAGCAATCACTACTACAGTTTCCAGTTCTGGGCCACTAGGCCCACTGCCTGCTAGCCAGTCCGTCTCTTGTCCCGAAATTTTCCAAAATTCACTCAATTCTATCTCGAGTCATAGACCGGTCACTCGTAGTCAACGGGGTATTTTTAAACTAAAAAGACATTTTAATCTAAATTCTAATGTTCTTAAATCACCACTGTCCCATAATCCCGTGTCTGCTTTAAATGACCCGAATTGGAAAATTGCTATGACCGACGAATATAATGCTCTTATTGATAATAAGACGTGGTAGTTGGTTCCCCGTCCATTTGGTGTTAATAATATTCGGTCTATGTTGATTTTTGCTCATAAAGACAATTCTGACGGTTCTTTTGTGAGATATAAGGCTCGTCTTGTAGGTGATGGTAAGACTCAGCAGGTTGGTGTGGATTGTGATGAGACATTTAGTCCTGTGGTCAAATCATCTACCATTCGCACTGTGCCCAGCTTGGCTCTTTCGAAAGTATGGCCCATTCATCAGTTAGATGTGAAGAATGCTTTCTTACATGGTGATCTTAAGGAGACAACCTATATGCATCAGCCCTTGGGGTTTAGGGATCCCCAATATCCTCATCATGTCTGTTTATTGAAGAAGTCCTTGTATGGGCTTAAGTAGTCCCCATGGACTTGGTATAAGAGGTTTGCAAACTATGTTTCGACTATTGGATTTTCTCACAGCATGTCTGATAATTCATTGTTTATATATCATCGTGGTTCTTCCCTGGCTTATTTACTATAATATGTGGATGATATTATCTTGACTGCCTCTTCTGATGCATTACGCCAGTCTATCATGATAATGCTCAGTTCTGAGTTTACTATGAAAGACTTGGGGCCCTTGAGTTACTTTTTTGGGATTGTTGTCTCTTGTCATGCAGGTGGGTTGTTCTTATCCCAACGAAAGTATGCAGCTGAGATCATTAAGCGAGCTGGTATGTCCTCATGCAAGTCTACTGTAATATCCTGTACTTTCGGGTTACGGTTTGAACTGTTAGGCGTATGTAAAATCGTTAGGCATGTGTAAATAGACCCGTGCATTGGAAAATTTTTGGATCATATTTACGTATGCTAATAAATAGATTAGTATATAAAAAGGATTAAACCCCAAAGTAATTTTGGACGTAAGAAGTGTGACGAAGGGGATCGAAAATAAATTTGGTGTGTGCATGAAGGGGTTATGGACTAGTGTCATATTATAAAATTATGACATTGGGGATATGAAGGTCTTATAAGTTATCAAGGTTTAAGTGAATTGGGATCACGAAATTAATTATGTATGTGATTGATTAATCATGGGACTAATTAATTAAGTGGATGTGACAAGTTTAAGTGAAATTCTATACGTGTAGTTTCTCAAAGGAGTACCTAATGACTAAGTTAAGATAGTCTAGTAGGTGGCAGTGTGCAATCAACAAGTTAAGTGGGATTATTAACATTATGTGGGGGGGGGGGAGACATAATGATGAGGCCATTAAATGGCACTAAAAAAAGGGTTCAAATTCTTTTTCAGTGAACGTATCTTCATTTGGAGCATTCCTGAAGACCAACGAAACGTCCCAGCCACTTCTTCACTTTGAAAATATTTTGTTGGACTTTGAGAATTTATAGCTTCATTAGAGAAAATTTGATTACTCTAACGTTGGTTGTAGCATATCATTCGAGAATTGTGCAACGTTATTTCACAAGTTAATATAAAAAACAGTAAGGAAAATCCAAGATCAATAAAGGTACGTTAAGGCAAATTATTTCTTTCTTTTGACATATTCCATGTAACGAAATATAACCGTGATATTGTTCCATAAATTATTCTACTCGTAGAAGTTAAGAATATTCATGTTATTGATTCACATATTAAAAGCATGTCTAAATTGTTTTTAAGTCCTTATTGAGGCATACGGAAAATGTTTAGATATTCTCAATGTTAGCCGAATGTATAAATGTGTTATGTCACCCGTTGAGATTGGAATATTATGTTATCATTCATGCATTTTCATTTGCATTGCATTCATGTTTTACCCAAGATCGTATATTGGGGACGGGAAATGGGAAACGCATACCACCTGATCAGCTGGGATAAGATAATGATAAAGCTTGTGTGGCTTAATGAAGGAAGATGTCTGATTAAGGGCTATATATATATATATATATATATATATATATATGATGTGGGGAGGAAGATGTCCTTGTGTGGCCAGTATATATGTATTTACCGCATTATGCATGACATTTAGACATATTATGCCCACAGAGGCCGACATGAAATGATGCCCACAGAGGTTGTTATGGTAGAGAAGATGCCCAATGGGGCCGATGTATATGTATACCGCATTGTGCATGACATTTAGGCATATGTATTAGGACCCTCAGAGATATTTATCACCGGGTCGATTATTTCGCTTCGATTGTTGTTATATCCATGTTATACTATTGTTCATGCTCGACATACTCAAGACATCACCGTCGATCGACGTCCCTTTTGTCGGGGGACGCTGCATTTCATGCCCGCATGTTCAGTTAAAGAGGGTGACGGTTCACGCTAGTAGGTTGCTGGTTCAGCTGATATTGGAGCACTCTATTTGTTTCAAAGTTGCAGTTGGTCGTGGTATAGTATTTTTGCATCTGCATAAGGGTATGGCGGGGTCATGTCCCATCCTTGTGATGTCTTGTATTCTTTAGAGGCTTGTAGACAGGTGTCCTGTGGTTAGTTGTCATGTGTGGCCTTGTCGGCCTTGGTATGTGTATGTATATATATAAATTGGTTTTCTGGATAACGATTTCACATGTTGGTCTTTCAGCTTAGTCCGTAATTAATTATAATTAGATGTTAAATGTACGAATGGTGGCACCCGACGGGTGGGATCCGAGTGCCCATCGCGGCCCTACGGTTTGGGTCATGAGAAACTTGGTATCAAAGCATGTCTGTCCTAGAGAGTCTACAAGTCGTGTCTAGTAGAGTCTTGTTTATGGGTATGTTGTGCACCATACTTATAAACAGGAGGCTGCATGACATTTAAGAATGATTTCTATTCTTTCATCTCATAAATCGTGCAATAGAGCTGAGTCTTAGGAATTCGAGTTTAACTCGCACTTTATACCGTTTCAGTAATGTCGGTTACCAAAAAGACTTCGGTTAGTTTATACTCGTAGCCAGTAAATGAGCGATTTCTACCAAGACAATGGATACACCGTAAGGGGCAGTATTATTGTTAAAATTCGAGATTATGAGAAGGTGTCTCACTCATATATGGAAGATAGAAGGGAGTATGAGAGGTCTGATGTAGTGATGTATGAAGGAAGTTGTATTCGCTGGTTACGCGACAAAGATCAAATATGTCACCCCAACATTCGAGGACGAATGTTTTCTAAAGGGGGAAAGATGTAACATCCCGTACTTTCGGGTTACGGTTTGAACCGCTAGGCGTATGTAAAATCGCTGGGCGTGTGTAAATAGACCCGAGCATTGGGAAAATTTTGGATCATATTTATGTATGCTAATAAATAGATTAGTCTATAAAAGGGATTAAACCCCGAAATAATTTTGGACGTAAGAAGTGTGACGACGGGGATCGAAAATAAATTTAGTGTGTGCATGAAAGGGTTATGGACTAGTGTCATATTATAAAATTATGACATTGGGTATATGAAGGTTTTATAAGTTATCAAAGTTTAAGTGAATTGGGATCACGAAATTAATTATGTGTGTGATTGATTAATCGTGGGACTAATTAATTAAGTGGAGGGGACAAGTCTAAGTGAAATTCTATACGTGTAGTTTCTCAAATGAGTACCTAATGACTAAGTTAAGATAGTCTAGTAGGTGGCAGTCATGCGATTAACAAGTTAAGTGGGATTATTAACATTATGTGGGGGGAGACATAATGATGAGGCCATTAAATGGCACTTAAAAAAAAGAGTTCAAATTCTTTTTCAATGAACGTATCTTCATTTGGAGCATTCCTGAAGACCAACGAAACGTCCCAGCCACTTCTTCACTTTAAAAATATTTTGTTGGACTTTGAGAATTTATAGCTTGATTAGAGAAAATTTGATTACTCCAACGTTGGTTGTACCATATCATTCGAGAATTGTGCAACGTTATTTCACAAGTTAATCTAAAAAACAGTAAGGAAATTCCAAGACCAATAAAGGTATGTTAAGACAAATTATTTCTTTCTTTTGGCATGTTCCATGTAACGAAATATAACTGTGGTATTGTTCCATAAATTATTCTACTCTTAGAAGTTAAGAATATTCATGTTATTGATTCCTATGTTAAAAGCATGTCTAAATTGTTTCTAAGCCCTTGTTGAGGGATACGGAAAATGTGTTGATATTCTCAAGGTTAGCCGAATGTATAAAGGTGTTATGTCACCCGTTGAGAATGGAATATTGTGTTATCATTCATGCATTTTCATTTGCATTGCATTCATGTTTTACCCAAGACCGTATATTGGGGACGGGAAACGGGAAACACATACCACCTGATGAGCTGGGATATGATATGATAAAGCTTGTGTGGTTAATAAAGGAAGATGCCTGATTAAGGGCCAATATATATATATATATATATATATATATATATATATATGATGTGGGGAGGAAGATTCCCTTGTGTGGCCAGTATATATGTATTTACCGCATTATGCATGACATTTAGACATATTATGCCCACAGAGGCCGACATGAAATGATGCCCACAGAGGCTGTTATGGTAAGGAAGATGCCCAATGGGGCCGATGTATATGTATACCGCATTGTGCATGACATTTAGGCATATGTATTAGGACCCTCAGAGATATTTACTACTGGTCAATTGTTTCTGTTTCAGTTGTTATTATATCCATGTTATACTATTGTTCATGCCTGACATACTCAGTACATCAGTCGTACTGACGTCCCTGTTATCGGGGAACGCTTGCGTTTCATGCCCACAGGTTCAGTTAAAGAGGGTGACGGTTCACGCTAGTAGGTTGCTGGTTCAGCTGATATTGGAGCACTCTATTTATTTCAAAGTTGCAGTTGGTCGTGGTATAGTATTTTTGCATCTGCATAAGGGTATGGCGGGGTCATGTCCCGTCCTTGTGTGTCATGTATTCTTTAGAGGCTTGTAGACAAGTGTCCTGTGGTTAGTTGTCATGTGTGGCCTTGTCGGCCTTGGTATGGGTATGTATATATATAAGTTGGTTTTCTGGATAAAGATTTCACATGTTGGTCTTTCGGCTTAGTCCGTAATTAATTATGATTAGATGTTAAATGTACGAATGGGGGTACCCGGTGGGTGGGATCCGGGTGCCCGTTGTGGCCCTACGGTTTGGGTCGTGATATCTACTTCCACTCTAGTTGATTTTAAGCCCAAGTTGGGTGCTGAGGCTGGCTCACCTTATGAGGATCCGACCCGCTATCGCAGTCTTGCAGGGGCCCTTCAGTATCTTACTTTTACGAGACCCGATATTACGTATGTCGTACAACATGTGTTTTTGTTTATGCATGATCCCAAGGTTGAGCACATGGATGCGCTCAAACGCATTATTCGGTACATCCAGGGGACACTTGACTTTGGCTTACATTTATATCCGTCATCGACGTCTACACTTGTCTCGTATACAAATGTTGATTGGGGTGACTGTCCAGACGCTCTACGTTTGGCTATTGTATGTTTCTTGATAATAACTTGGTCTCATGGTCTGCAAAGCGTCAGTCGACTTTGTCCCGCTCTAGTGCAGAGGCCGAGTATCGAGGGGTAGCCAATGTGGTCTCTGAATCCTGTTGGTTACATAATCTTCTTTTAGAGCTTCATTGTCCTATTCAGAAAGCTACCTTGGTTTATTGTGATAATGTTAGTGCCATCTACCTTTCTGGTAATCCGGTTCAGCACCAGCGCACTAAACATATCGAGATGGATATCCACTTTGTTCGCGAAAAGGTAGCTCGTGGACAAGTACGTGTTTGTCATGTCCCTTTCAGATATCAAATTGCAGACATCTTTACCAAATGTCTTCCCTCGGTCCTGTTTGAAGATTTTAGGGACAGTCTCAGCGTACGAAGACCGCCCGCTATGACTGCGGGGGTGTGTTAAATATACATGTAATATACACTTATCATAAGGGGTGTATACTACGTGTATATTCCAGATTTGGTAATGTTCAGCCCGTGATATACACGGTAATATACACACCGTGTATATCACGATTTTATGGTAGATTTTAGGTAAATATTGTAGTGTAAATATTCCTATTTTGGGAGTAGAATAGGAATAAGATTTTCCGAAAAATTGTAAATTGTATATATACTCTTTCATTAATGAAAATAATGAAGAGATTATTTCTTTCATATATTTTTTTACATTGTTTTATTGATTTCTTTTAGGGGCATATATGCCTTGCTAAAGGAAGGTAATGTTTCGACGTACATCAAGGACGTAAATCATTACATTTAGAAAAATACTTAGTCTGAAAACATTTTAAATGAGAAAAAGAAACAATCCATTTCGTAGAAAAATGTTTAATTGTATGATGTTTACACCAAATGTTTGTGAGTTCGTGTGTGCACGTTGTTAAGATTAATAATCTTCTTTTTACTGGACGAGATTAAACTTCTAATCAAAGAGGAATTGAGTGCAGACGCCAGAAAACAAGTGCGAATTCCAAGCAATGGATTATTGCCCTAAAGACATGGAATAAAAGCTAAAAAGGACCTTTTTGTCATATCTCCGGGGAATATGCTCTCTATCTTACGGAGGAAGACCTCCTTAGTTTATTTTACTTGTCCAATTTATAAAATAATTAATTCTCACTTAATTTACTAAAACAGATAAGTAACGAGAAAAAATTATTTTAAAAATACTTGACAAGTAAAAAGGTACAAAAAGAATACTATATTATGGATTTAAATAAAAGAAAATCATCAATCGACTTCCCAAAAAGTAAAATAAAATAAAATGAGAAACATATAAATATATGTGGAGAAGAATATGAAAAAATATGAAGGTGCAAAATGGAGGTTGGCGGGTCAAACTTATGTGGATCAAAATATGTCAAATTAATAAACATGTAATAATCGAAGCTCATCTCGAATTTACTAGGATAAAATAGATGGAGCCATGATGAGTCAAACAATGAATCATAATTCAACCGATTTGATATGACCCAACCTCCTCTTTTTATTTTATAGATTTTGCTTTTAGAAAAATGTGTGAGCTAATATAAAAAAAATGGATTATTAGCTTAACTTATTTCAAACTAGTTATATTTTCTATTCTAAATTTGATTTTGCATACTTTTAATTAAGGGTGGCCAGTGGGCCGGAACGGCCCGACCCCGACCCCGACCCGACCCTGTCCCGACCCCCGCCTGGCCCCGCCCGACTCGCTAAAAAAACGCTATGGCGCCTCGAACTCGGGACGGGACACTGTCTCGTCCCGCGAGACCCGAGCCCGCCCCAGGCCCGCCCGACCCGAGCCCGCCCCGACCCCGTCCCGACCCCGTCCCGACCCCGACTCCGACCCCGCCCTTTGTCCCCTCTTTGCAAATATGGTCGTTGCACCAACGACCATTTTAGATTTTGGCCGTTGGCCAACAGCCATTTTAGGCCTCCCCCCTCCCCCAACCCCCCTACCCCTTAATATTTATTTTTAACCCATAAGTTATTATATTTACACTTTAACCCAATTTTTCAACTATAAATAACTCATTTTCTCTTCATCTTTCTCACAAATCTTCCTACAATCTCTCAATATATCTCTCTACAAGTCTACATTGTTTACTAAATATTCAATTTTATTTATTCATTTGGGAATTGGGAGTGAAGTTGGCAACTAGCTTGAGGATCTTCCATCGAGCAAAGTTTCAATTTTCAACCTCTCGATTACACGTCGACGTTATGTCGGCGCTTGGTACATCTGCTCCTTCATTAAATTATTATTGTCTGTTTATTTTATTTAGCGCACTTAATTTTATTGTCTTTAATTATTTATTATCATAATTAAAATGGAAGGATTAAAAGGTATGTTTAATGGTAAGGGTAAGGGTGCTTCTTCTAGTAGGGGCAACCAGGGCAAGGGTACTTCTTCTAGTCATCTTATTCTTACACAGGATGATTTTGTTGATACTCAACATTTTCCTACAATACCATTAGATTTAGACCAGGAGCTATTTTCTGGAACTCAAGAAGACTTTTATTTAGACGATGATCTAGATGATACACCCACTAATGTTGATGACAACACACCCACTAATGTTGATGACAACACACCCACTAGTGCACCTTCAACTGAAATACTTCCTATTCCCCCTAGTATGAGACGAGGTCCAGCAAAAAGACCATTAAAATCAGATGCATGGACATTTTTTGATAGGGACGTAGAGAATCAAGTAGCTATATGTAAAATTTGTAAAAATGTTTTAAAATTTAAAACTGGAAAAGGTCACGGTGGGACAGGGGGTTTAATTAGACACGTAGTAAGTGCTCATCCAGCTAGGTATGCCCAATACCAGGCTTCATCCAACTAGGTATGCCCAATATCAATGAAGATGGACATGAAGACTTGCTGAAATACTGGAGGGGGAATGAGAAGACCTTTCCGACACTTTCATTGATGGCCCGAGATGTTTTGAACATTCAAGCGTCATCAACTGCGTCTGAAAGCACTTTTTCTGCCGGCAGATATCAAATAGGAGACCACAAACACTCATTAGCCGGAGACAGCTTGGAAATTGCAGTATTATTCAGAGATTGGATACGAGCGGAGCGGAGAAGGTGCGGTCAACCGGAGATCAACGAAGAAGAAGATGAAAACTACAACGAAATCTTAACCGAAGGTAGTGGAAGCGACGTGGATCAATTTAACCAACAAATACCAATTCCAACCGAAGAACCACAGGAATCATCAAGCAATTAGAACAGATTTTTTTGAGAATGTAATTTTTTTAATTGCAATTTTATTATGTAATTTGCAACTTTTGGACAACACCACAAAGTTGCAATTTAGATTTTAGACAATTGTATTTGTAATTTTGTATTACAAAAAAATCACATTTCTATTAAATAATATAAGAGGCACAAAAATAGCCTTGAGATGTTTTTATTACACTATCTTATTTTGTTTATTGAGTTTTTTTTATACATATGTTATTTAAATAAAAAAAAAGGAAAACCCGCCCGGACCCCGCCCCGAGCCCGACCCCGACCCCACCAGACCCGGCCCGCCAGACCCGAGCCCGACCCACTGGCCAGCCCTATTTTTAATTCATCGGACTATGACTGATCTGACTTAATTTGAGGGCTTATTTCGGGTTCAACCACTCAGGTTAAGTCAACAAATGGACTCAATCACTTAGATTTGAGAGAATTAACCGACCTACTTAAATATGAATTGAACTTCTCCCCCTCTAAAATATATATTCTCCCTCTGTTCTAATTTATATAATATTTTTTTATTTTTAGTCTATTCCAAAAAAAATAACATATTTTTATATTTAAAAATAACTTAATTTTAATTTTATTATTTTATTATTTATTAATAAGATGATTTATAACATAAAATACTTACTATATTGTAAACACAATTTTAAAAACTTTTTGTCTTGATTAAACTTAAAATTCAGTCAAATACGGTATAAAATTAAATTGGGATAAAGGGAGTATTAAAACAGCTTTGAAAGTGACTGACCACCATCTAGTTTACCATTGCGAAAAGGAAAAAAAGAAAGAAAAAGAAGAAGAAGAAGAAGCAATATCATCCCTCACAAGATTCCAAACAAAGAGAATTAATGGAAAGTGAGATTTGCAGGTATTATTCTCGTTGTCCATTAATCTTTTGTCGAGAATAAGAAGAGCACGTATGTACTACGTAAGAGGAATTATAGATAAACTTTTTATCTAGCTAGTCAATGGGTATCTCTATCTTTATAATACCAAAAAAACATGTCCAAAACTGCTAAACCAGATTTCTCCTCCCTTGGAGACTTTAAGAAAAAAGAGAAGAAGATTAATACTCTTGTAATATTACATGGCTAACATTAAAGAGTCTACTTTCAACAACATCAACTTCTTCTTCTTCTTCTTGTCTCTTCTTTCTAATATTAATCCAAATCAGTTTGTTAGCACTTGGTTTTGGGGGATTTCAATATGACCATGGTTAATCCTTCTCAGAACCTTTCTAAAAAGCATTTCCATAGTTATGGTTTTGGTAGTTATCAAAATTTTGTTCATATGAGCCGACTAGAAGAAGAAGAAGAAGAAGGGTATGATTGTAATTATCATCATCATCATCAAGACCAACAAGTTTGTTTAGGATCTGATCTTGCCCTTGTTAAACCTCCAGATTGTTCAATGGCTGAAGATGAATCAAGAACAGAAAGTATTAATGAAGAATCCCACTCGGCCAGCTCCAAGTATAATAATGATACCATTGTCGTCAACAAGGTTCAAGAACCAGAAAAGGAAGAAGACGGGTGGCTTCAGCTAAGTATTGGTGGTGGCAGCAGCCATCATGAGAAGAAACCGTCGGGTAGCAGATTAGAATTGGTAGAACTTGATCTATTACCACCAGGATCAGGTGAACAAGGAAATAAAATCTTATTGGCCAGCGCCGCCCCAACCCCGACACATATATTATTTCCTCATCAATATCAGGTGCCTGAATTTCAAACTGCGCCACCGTATAGTACTACATCTTTATTCTTGCAACAACAATATCCTGGAAGTAGTTCTGGAATCTTCCCACAGGAGATTAACTGGGCGTTTAGGCCTATGACGGCTTCATCTTCTTATAATCTGCCTATAGCGCCAGCAGGAGGCTCACATTTTAATGCTGGGCCATTTCCAGTTCTTCATGCGGGAATAGGAGTAACGGGACCAAGTATAGATTTCAGGGTCATTGATCCTCCGAGGAGACCACATTCTGGAATATGGTTTTCCCTACAAGCATCCTTAACCCAGTAAGCAACCTTACAAAAAAAAAAAAAAGACATGCTTAATTGTTTTTTTCTTATTTCCTATTTTTATCATTTTGTTTTCTTCGGCTTAGTTTTAGCATCAAATTGATCATCATTCATAAGATGTTGTAACTGTTTTACGATGCAGAGCGAAACATCCATTTTTACATCAGATATCCAAGAGCTACCTAAGAATCAAGTAAGCTCCCTATCTACTTTTAAGTACTTTCCTTTCATTTCAACTTTTTTCTTTCTTCTTTTCAACTTTTAATGTCCATGATGCTTTCAGTTTATTTGATTAATTTGTTCTCGCTGTGTTTTAACTTCCTGTTTATTTCTTGATATTTCGTCAGAGATGGGAGGACGACAATAAGATTGGTCTTGAAATATTTGGTGAATAAGCTCCAACTGGAAAACGAATCAGAGGTATTTACTAAGCCTTTTCTTTTTCTAATTTGAAATATTTCTTCTGTTGTTAGCTAGCGTAAAAGCTTCATATTCACTTGGAATATCTTAAGCGGAAGGATTCAAAGAAATTAAGACCAAAATGTTTGAACCATTAATTAATCAGTAACATGTAATTACAAAGTTGGTGTCGGAAACATGAAAGGAACAGCAGAGCTAAATGCTTTCTTTTGGGTAATGTTTATGAATTGAGACAACAGTTTATAATTAGGTGGGCAGTATATTTCTAGTTCTAGCTAGGCATCGATATTCGGTCTTCTCCTTTTGTATTATTAGCTTAATCCCTTAACTTATTGATCTTGAAGTGCCTAAAACCTATTGAGTAGATTTTTGTTCTTTTTGTCTAATTAAGGAGATGCATTGTCTCGAAAAATGGGGTTTTAGCTGCATGCTTTTAAGTTATTTATTATTCTATCGAGGAATAATTTAGGTGTAGGGCTGAAGCAAGAAATGTAAAATTAGAAAGCTACATATCATCTTATGATCAGCACGCAAAAACCACTATATACAAGAACTGTTCTCTTTCCATTTACTTTGGGTGATATTAACGTCTCAATCTTTGCTGGAACAACCCCATTTGTTGCTCATCCATATTATATTTTCTTGGATAGCTTTAATTTGAGAAAGTAATTCTTGGAAACCTAAGTAGCTCATAGTCAAGGATAAGGAGTCTTTAGTAAGAATCAAGTAGCAGGTTATCCACGGCGGAAAGCAAAGAATTCGTAGCTTGTTTACACATATATTCTTAAATTTTAGGTCTGAGATGTGTTGGAGACATCATTAAATTAAATAAAAACATACTCTTAGTTAGATTAAATATCAAGAAAATGGAACTAGCTAACTTAGTCCTTCATCATTGTTAGCTTCCTTAGAAAGAAAAACATCAAGAATGAGAAAAAAAAGGTACATAGCCCAATCTCTATGGCATTCTATTTTATCTAACGTTGACCCTCAGATGAAGAATTGGCGTACTAGGGAATAGATAATTATTCTATCATCACCTAGAGATGTTGTAGATAATTCTTAATTTCAAATGCATGTATGTTTGATATTGTTAGTTAGAGATGAGGTTCATCTTATAGAATTCCATCTATACTAGAAGATCTTGTAACTTCTATTTAGAGAGGACTCCTCCACTTCTTCGGTGATACGTAATACGACTCTTCTGCTGAGTTCACACTTCTTTTTCGTCACTGACTATAAGTTATATATCTCCTATTTCATGTTTTCATCAGATGGGATATCCTTCCTAATTAAACACATTGGAAGTTTCAAATGAACCTTTTCTTCTTCTCTTTCGTTTCTTTGTCAGATCAAAATAGTAGAAAACATTTAAATCGTAACTGTTTATCCGTAAATCGATACAGTTGAATTTGTATGAGCTAGAGTATCCGATCAAGCTATACGTCAAAGACTTCTAAAGAATAAAGAAATTATTTTAAGAGTATTTATTTTCTATTAGATTTCAGATGCCCCGCCCCTTACAATGAGATGAGAAGCCCTATTTATACTTGAGCTATGAGGTACAAGTTTGATGAATAGTGGCCTATTTACTACCAATATTAATGTTATGACAATGCATGATAATAAAGGGTAAAAATGCACATTTAAGACTCTAGGAAGACTTGAAATTTTTTGTAACGGTTGTACATTGAATGACGTTTGACCGGTGAGTTGACATGCTTCTTCGGAAGTTTGTCTCCGAAAACGGGTTACCAAATTACTTCTCCGGAGCTTCGTTATCATTTCCCAGTGGCCCTCGCTTGCTGACTCGAACATGTCACCATCGCCACGTGTCATATCTTGATATGTCCACTTGTCATAAATGTCAACTTGCCCGGATACTCTAGCTCATCATTTGTCAGGGCTCGGGATATTTACTTCAATTATTATTTACTTTATTTCAATAATCTAGCTTGTTATTGCTAATTTATCTCATAATTTTGATTATATTTATTAGCGATCAATCTTATAATATTGATCCACATGTACTTGACCACGTATACAAATTCAACTGTACCGATTTAGGGGTAAACACTGCCTTTTTTAACTTGCAAAAGATTTCGAAATATATTTTGTGAACGAGGATATCAATTCTTTTTTCTGTCTGCTTCTTTGACCTTAATTAGTGATTTGCATGCATGTAGACCGAACAAATTCTTCCAATCAAATAGTTGTTCCTCTTCAATATTTCTTAATATAATATTAGGATTAATAACGATTCATTCATACTAATTTAAATTATAATATTTGCAAACAACCTCCTCCGCTTACGAAGAGATACACAAGTGTCTGTTGTGCTTTCCTATAATAAGTTTCTTTTTTCCTCACCTACCGGAAACAACTGTTATTAGGGTTTTTCTTTAGCACATAGTAAGCCAATAGTACCAAATTGTATGACAATCTGGAGAGTTGTTAGATGGCATGACTTACAACATTCTGTTCGTTTTTTATTTTATTTTGACAGAACAACATTCTATTTCTAAACATTCCTATTGTTTTGTTGGGAATTACTATTTTAATGCACTCACGAGGTCAACTCCTTTACACCCGGCTAATAAGAAACCATATGGTTTTATTAATGTGTCCTTACACTTCATATCCTGAAGAGAAGAAGAATATTAAAATAATACCTTTTTTTATTTCAAATAAATCACCTGTCTGCATCAACAATTGAATAAAAATTATAGAACACTCATACTTTTAGTCACTCATTGAAGAGAAAAAATAGAATCAATTCTTTATGAAGGAAAAGGAGAAATTTGTAGTCTACGTGTTACTCACCAGACATATTTCTGGTAAGACAATTATGTAATAGATGCCTGCTTAGAAGAATATACGTTGTATTTATTTTATTAAAATATGGCTTCTTAAGTCGTTTCTTAATTGTTACCTTGTATATCCTAATCTAGTTGACTTGAGTCTTGTTGTTAGATGGACATGGCTATCATGTCTATGCACCCAAAAACCCTACTGACCATACATGTCATGCAACTAAGTGTTGGAGATAAAGCCGGGAATAGTGAATAACTATTACAAGTGCTTCGAAAGGATAAACAACAAAGATTACAACAAGTTGTCAATCTTTTATTCTTGAACTAGAACTTCAAATCTGGATCTTGTATTCAGAACTACAAGAACATGAACTGCTACACTTGTGGCTTGTAGAACCGCTGAGAATTCAAACGGTTAGAGTCCTTTGAGTTTCAAGTTCACACCTGAAACACTTAGCAATCAATTAGATAATCACAACACCACCGACTGAGTCGAGAGATGGTTCTCTGTCTTTAAGACAAGATTGCCCTCGTATATAGGCTTTACGGAAGTGTGGGCAATAGTCTTCTAAGATAAAACAACAAACTATCAAATGTGCAAAGCCTACACAAATGACCCTAGCGAAGAACACGAATAAAGAAGATTGCTAAGAGAAGGATTGCTATCAGAAAAATCTGATCTCTTTGTGGTGTTGTTAGCTTGTGTGTAAGTCTATAGAATTGAGTCAAATGCCTCAATTTATAGGTGTGCAAGATGGCTCTTCATATGCCCATGTAATGGCCCTTCAATGCCAAGTAATGGTCATTGAATCCCCATGATGACCAACCAAGTAATGGCACAAGTAATGGTCATTTAAATGTCATGTAATGGCTCTTTAATTCACCAATTAATGCATCTAAATAATGGCTGATTTATGGAGGAAAAACTGTCATTTTAATGCTCCAAAACCTCTCCATAATCAACCAAACTTTTGGAATTCCGTCCGGGTGGTGTCGCGGCCCTTTCCGGTGCCGCACCATCTTACACTTTGCACAATCCTTCCTTCGTTTACCGACATGGAACACTTGTTATTTAGTCAATAATCGTCCATTATTCTATGTCTCAAACATTTACTTACGTACCAATATGTCTTTCACTAACGAAATTTATGATACTTGGCACTACGAGTGCACGTGTGTGGAAACGACGTTTCTGACGTGCGGGGCCCCAATTGTTCGAGTCATAAATAATGAGATAAACTTAACTCCACATTAGTAAATTTCCAACAATCCCCTCTTGAAAGAGATTTTGGCGCACACACAAGGTGCCTACTTTCAACAATCTTTCAGCGAAAAGATATTCTATCAGGAGAGGTAGCTTCCGCTTTGAACCTTCCCTAGTTGAATACCATCGGACTTACTTACAGCGCGGTGAACGTGATGTCTTGAACCGTCAGTGTTTAATGTAAGCCAAGAAAATGGTACCAACACAATACCTCCCCTTTATTCATTTCTTCTTATTGTTCTGTCTGTTGTGGTCGTGGACACACTTGGATTCTTAAGTGCGTTCATTTGAAGCGGCATGTCCTCGCATTTAAATATGTTATCTCATACAAGATATCCTGCTATACCCCGCTTCACAATCGTTAGAAATCATTAAAAGTTTCTCAAACCTTAACCTCAACTGTTGAGGATCATCAAAGGTTTTGAAACTTAACCTTTACCCACCATGCAGGTAGCACTTAACGGCTATCACAGGAACGACTTTGGATTTACATTTCTTTATAGAAGCGCTCAACTGAACCTTTTACAGCTTAGTTTTTCTATTGAACCAAATTCTTGGGATCTCCAATCAATATGGTTGGATTACCACCGTAAAGGTTCGTATTGTTTGGGTTTTAAGCCCATCCCCTAGACATACAGAACTCTTGATCTTCGGGTAGTCCCTTAGTTAAAGGGTTTGATATATCCTTTGATTAGTAATCAAGGAAGTGACACCCGTGATGATCAACTGCCCAACGGTCTTATGTCTCTAACTAATATGTCCAGACGCCGTCATTCGTACCCTCCATAAAGCCAACTGGCTAGTCACAGTGTATAACTGAAGAAGGCAAAATTTCTCCCAATAAGGGACATCCTCTAAGACATCGTGAAATTACTCAACTTCTTTTCATGCTTTTTCCAAAGCGATAAACTCTGATTCCATCATGAATCGGTCGATGCAAGGTTGCTTAGAGGATTTTTAAAGGTACACCATACACATCCACTTGTGGCTTTGGTGTTCTTCAAGTCCGATGTCCAGTTTGCATCACTATGTTCTCCCAGAACCGCTGGACATCCAGAGTACCATAATTCGTAGATAAACGAATATTTCAGATATCTTCATATCCGATTTAATGCCTTCTATCTATCATTTCTAGAATCACGAGTGAACCTTAGTTCAACTGATATAGTTTCTAAGTCGATACCAGGTCGGTAGTAGTGTGTAAAATATATTGAACTACATGTGACCTGCGCATATCACTCCTGGTATACGGGTGCACCATGATTCCAATCAATTCTATGATTCATATCCATTGGTGACTTCAATGAGACTGTCACATACCTCATAAATAAGTTTGGAATTAGACCAGTCCGTTAGATGTCTTAGAAATCTCAATTCCTAAGATGTCATATATGATGCTCATATCTTTCATATCAAAACTTTGTTTCAATATGACTTCCACTTGTAGACCGTTGGCTTTCTAACTTCAGAGTCAATGTTTCTGTTGTCAGATTCATTATTTCTGTTTCATCTGAAACTTTCAGGACCAAAATGTAAGCATTTCAGGGACCAAAATGAAAGTTCTGGAAGAAGCCCAATAGTCCAATAAACCAACTCTGATCCTCTCCTTCCAACTCTCCGGTTAGGAAGGTTATCTCAACATCAATGTCATGCAAGACTACAATGGCCCTGGATGTTAAGCTATTCAAATGGGAGCACATGTCCAAGTAGTCGATGCCTTATACTCGTCAGTAGATCCATCTACTTTGTAGTTTGTACTCAATATGAGTATTCACTTTTACAACCCAAAGGTTCTTTTCCCAGAGGAAGGTCAACCATTACACACGTATGGTTCTATCCGATGGAATCTGTAGTTTCTTTCCAAAGCAGCGCTTTTGGAGATGACAATTCTTTGTTAATTGTCCATGCTTCATTTTCAACCATACAAGCTAGAAGGACTGGAACAAGTCTTTATCCCCTCTTTGCTCCGTCTCGGTTCAACATCTAGAATCCTTGAGTTCGGTAGATCTGGAATATTAAGTTCCGGACAGTCAACAACTTCCGAGTCCTGTAGATTTGGAATGTCTGGTTCCGGATAATCAGGCACTCGCGGGTTCTTGTTAACCTTGAGCAATTATTTATTTTCCTCTCAAGGAAAGATGTCTTCAAAGAATTCAACATTCTTTGACACAAAGAGGCGATAAGCACTACTGTTATTTGCAGATCCAGTGGATATGCAATCTACAGTCTTAGGTCCAACTTGACCTGTTTCAGTATTCCAACCTCTACCAAGCCACCCTACAACACAATATTTGTAGGTGGGATCCTTTTCATGTTTCAAATGGAAGGTTATACTTATCCTTATGCGGAGTTCTGTTGAGAATCGCATTAGTGGTAAGGATCACCTTGCCCCACATATTTTGGGCGTATGACTTTATGCTTGGCTAACACCGTTAGACTGAGGTGAGTAAGGAACAGTCGTTTGATAAACGATGCTTCACATTTCCCCCTCTATCACTATGAATTCCTCAATCCGTAGGCTTAGTTGATTTTCAACTTCTGCTTTGTAGCGCTTATCCGCTTCAACAACTTCATCTTTGCTTTTCAACAAACAAATGATGTAATACGTTGTACCATCATCAATGAAGGTCACAAAGTACTTGTCTCCCCCCCTCTATTTTGTACAAACTTCAAATCACCCATGTAGGTGTGACTAAGTTCTAGAGAAGCGGTGCTTCTTTCGCTATTTCTTTGATGGAATGAAAAGGTGAATTTGCCTCTTCGCCCACCTCACATTCATTTTGAGGGTTTATGTCGTCAGAAAGCAACAATCTCAACTTAGTTAGCTTTTGAATGACTTTCTATTTAACGTGTCTTAATCTATGATGGCATAGATGCACGGATTACAAATATATCATTCATTTGGCTACAGACATACTATACCATTCTTAGTTATTACAGATCTGTTAGACTAGTCTCAAACCAGTTTGACCAACAACGTCCCTGAAATCAAGTTTGGGACATGTATCACCTCATTTTAGAGTGATCCCATTCTCTAAAGTCCCTTTTAAGGACAACATCTCCAACCCCTTCTACTTTAGAGGTGGCGTTGTTTCACATGAACAAAATCTTGCCCGTGGTTAGGGCGTAACCGGATCATATGTTATCTGGATACTCTGACCCACTCCAGTTGCTTTTGCAGACTGAGTGTCCAATTTCTTTTCTGCCTTTCTTTTGGCCTTCAGATCATTTAAGACCTGGAAACCCTGGCCCACTCCAGTCGCCCGTAGGCTTTGTACGACTGAGTGTCGAATTTCTTTTTTGCCTTTCCTTTGGCCATTAGATCATTTAAGACCTGGAAACTTTGGCCCACTCCAATCGCCCGTAGGCTTTGTACGACTGAGTGTCCAAAACCTTTTCTGCCTTTCTTTTGGCCTTCAAATCATTTCAGACCTGGAAATTCTGGCCCACTCCAGTCGATCGTAGGCTTTGTACGACTGAGTGTCCAAAACCATCCTATCAAATGAAGGATCTTCTGTCAGATAGTGTGACAGGTTCAACGTCTTAAGATAATTCATTATCTTTTAGTCTTCTTCCCTTGAGATTGGAGCCCAGACAATTCCTGGTGCTTGCTTAAGAGTGGTAACAGTTTTCGCACAGTCACTGGATATCTCTCTTTCCTATGTGCGAACATACTTTAAACACTTTTAATAATAACACCCAAAAGAATAGATCTTTTAAGTTTTGTTTTCCAGCACCAATCTTTAACCGAGAAGGAGGGAGATTCAATTTATGATTTTAGAATGTAGGGAATATAAGTTTTTAATGAAAACACTTTCATATTCCTATTCTTGCTTTACACACTTTTATTAAGATATTATCTAAACAGATTATAGATAATGAAGGATAATTAACTTAGACCTTTTGGATTCTGGCCCACTTCAGTCAGACTGAGTGTCCATTTCCTCCTTACAACAATTCAGATCCTTTGTCTGGGACAGATATATGCCTTATGCTACAAGATAGAACAACATCTTCAGACTTCTCCTATTGTCCCAGTTGACATCTTCAGCCTCTCGTTGGCGCTTATTTCCACCATTCTCGAGAGCAGTGATACCATCAACACATTGACCGTTAACAACGTGATCAACATAAGCGCTTTGAACCTCAGCATCAGAACCATTGTCTAGTTTGTTTGCAGAAATAGTGTTACTATCAACAGAATTGTTAATGGAACTGTATTTAACCAGAAAACTACAACCATATCCAGATTTGGTCACACAACTGTTGACCGACATCTTTCGAACACTAATACAATTTTGTCTTAAACTTGTTGGAGATAAAGTCGTACAGGAATAGTAAATAACTATTACAAGTGCTTTGAAAGGATAAACAACAATGATACAACAACAAGTTTTCAATCTTTTAATCTTGAACTAGAACTTTAAATCTGGATCTTGTATTCAGAACTACAAGAACATGAACTGATACACTTGTGGCTTGTAGAACCGCTGAGAATTCGAACGGTTAGAGTCCTTTGAGTTTCAAGTTTACACCTGAAACACTTAGCAATCAATTAGATAATCACAACACTACCGATTGAGTCGAGAGATGGCTCTCTGTCTTTAAGACAAGATTGCTCCCGTATATAGGCTTTACGAAAGTGTGGAAAATAGTCTTCTAAGATAAAACAACAAACTATCAAATGTGCAAAGCCTACACAAATGACCCCAGCGAAGAACACGAATAAAGAAGATTACTAAGAGAAGGATTGCTATCAGGAAAATCTGATCTCTTTGTGGTGTTTTTAACTTGTGTGTAAGTCTATAGAATTGAGCCAAAGGCCTCAATTTATAGGTGTGCAAGATGGCTCTTCATATGCCTATGTAATGTCCCTTCAATGCGATGTAATGGCCAATGAATCCCCATGATGACCAGCCAAGTAATGGCCATTTAAATGCCATGTGACCCTTTAATTCACCAATTAATACAGTCAAATAATAGCTGCCTCTCCATAAATCAGCCATTATTTGGCTGCATTAATTGGTGAATTAAAGGGCCATTACATGACATTTAAATGGTCAATACTTGTGTCATTACTTGGCTGATCATCATGGGGATTCAATGGCCATTACTTGGCATTGAAGGGCCATTACATGGGCATATGAAGAGGCATATTGCACACCTATAAATTGAAGCCTTTGGCTCAATTCTATAGAGCAGTCCTTCTCTTAGTAATCTTCTTTATTCATGTTCTTCGCTGGGGTCATTTGTGTAGGCTTTGCACATTTGATAGTTTGTTGTTTTATCTTGAAAGACTATTGTCCACACTTCCGTAAAGCCTATATATAGGGGCAATCTTTTCTTAAAGATAGAGAGTCATATCTCGACTCAGTCGGTGGTGTTGTGATTATCTAATTGGTTGCTAAGTGTTTCAGGTGTGAACTTGAAACTCAAAGGACTCTAACCTTTCGAATTCTCAGTGGTTCTACAAGCCACAAGTGTAGCAGTTCATGTTCTTGTAGTTCTGAATACAAGATCCAGATTTGAAGTTCTAGTTCAAGATTAAAAGATTGACAACTTGTTGTTGTAATCTTTGTTGTTTATCCTTTCGAAACACTTGTAATAGTTATTCACTATTCCCGTACGACTTTATCTCCAACACTAAGTAACCAATGATTGAGGTTTTAAGTGGTAGGGAGTAAGATATAATTATATATAAATGATAGTTTATACTGTTTCATATTCTGCCTTCTTCCTTTGCGTAATAAGCTCCCTTCTCCATCAACCTAACTTTCCCTTTTCATATTGGAATTAAACCCAATAGCCATTTGGGACCATCGATATGATGTACGTAATTAAGTACGTCATGAATTGGACCTAAATCATCATCTATGGCTCATCAATATATAGATATTTTTGTGTACTAAAACTTCTGGTTTTGTCTACATACGGCTGTGAGAGAGACGTAGGATTTTAGCAACTTTACATATAATGAAAAACATTCTACTAGATCATATTTGATAGAATATATATATAAATATACTCTTTTAATTTAATTAGTAATTTTATATGTCTGTAATTATATCAAAAGAATATATTTGCATATATTCTATCAAATATGATCTAGTAAAATGTTATATACATGTTATACAATAGTAATTCTAAGCTATACGGAAACTAAATATTTACCTAACTAATATAAAATATTGCTACAATAATTACAGATATACAAATCACTAATTATATCAAAAGAATATATTTGCATATATTCTATCAATATTCACTACAAGAAAAATAGTTCCGGTAGCATATAGAATTTTTCAATAATTCGTCACAAAATAAAATTAGTGATAATTTTCGTTGTTTAGTGATGATGGAATTTGTCAAAAGTCCAATTCTATTTTTTTTATTTTTCTTGGAAAGTGATGATATATCTTAGTATGAATTTGCTAACTTTTCGGCTGTAAATATATTTTCATACCAGACATCATACAAGTAGGCACACACATATGTATATATGTCGCAATCATTGTCACAAGGTACGTACGTGAGAAAATAGAGATATTATTGTTCATTAGAAAGACGAGAAATTAAAGAAAACAGTCGTAGGGCAATGATCAATGGGTTAAAGCAAAAAGATGGCCATAGAAATCAAGGTGGGTATCTTCTTTTCTTTTGCCATTTTACTTTGGTGTCTAAACAGAAGTTGACAATGATTTTGTTGAGTGCAAATGTGCAATGGTTCATTGACTTTTAAGAGAAGGGAAAAAGGGTAAAAGAACATTGTTCAACTTAGAATATCTTGTTTGGTATGCTAGCTAGTTGACAAAACTCCATAAATGCATTTGTATATAAAAAACATAGAAATAATCAGAAAAAAGTTTGATATAGACAATGGGAATCATATCGTAGGGCCATGAAGAACACACGTGGACCCTGTCTTTCTCAATAGATATTACTCCTAGTAATTAATTCCATTTGCATGCCCCTATTATATATACTTATATATGGGTTTCGTCATGCTTTCGCTTGTTTTAAGTCAGCTTTTCCATGGCGGATTGTAGGGGCCCCATTCCCCTCTAATTAATCCTTTACTATTTCTTTCTCTAAGTGCTGCACTTTGATAGTATTGAAAAGATCCTATCATATCTTATCCACAGACCTACCTTTTTCTTAATTCAATTGAAAAATATAACCTAGACCCTTTTAATTTCTTCACGTCGAGGAAATAAGCAACGCATGAGTCATTCATAATATACAGCAGAATCGTCTTTTTTGTAATTTAATAGATTAACAAATTAAAGAAGCAAATCAATGCAATGGATATATATCTAGTTGCTTTAAGGATGTAGATGTCAACTAGAACGATAGATTTAATTAAAAAAACAAACAAGTTCAAACTTAGGAAGATAAAGGTATGAAGGACAGCCACTTCATGATCCATGAAGGAATATTGACCTTCAATTTACTCGCTCGCACACACACACATACATACATAGTGAAGTACCTATTTTTGTTTTCTTTGTGTTTATTGTGTGTATATTTTCCTTCCTTTTCTTTTTCTTTTTTTCCCGATTCCTCGCCATACTTGTTGGATCCATCCCTTTAAATTTTTATTTATCATACTTCCATTTTATGTTAATCGAAGATCCCAAAGATAATCAAATATGGGAAGTCTTTACATGATAATCAAGGAGTATTTATTTAATAGATGAAGTCTTAAGGTATAATCATTTAGGCTTAGGAGCAAAGTCTAATAGGTGGGTCCCCGGATATAATTAAAGTTGGATACACTGTTGGTCGGTTTCATGGCTCACCTCTTTCTCTCTCTTTTCATTTTATCTTCTCTACTAGGAGTAATTTATTAGTATCAGCTAAGGCTAAAAAAGGATTTGGGAAAAGAAAACGACGTTATCTAATTTGCACAAAGGAAATAAACTGAATGAAGGTTTAAAAAACACATAGGCTTGTTACAAACACATGCATCGCACATAGTCTTTCACTAGTACTATTTTGTTGTCTTCCAGTTTGATAAATGTCCAAGACAAAAGTAGCAAAATCAGGCCTATTCATTTATTGGTTATCAACTCTTTACCCCTTGATCATGGTTACTAATTGTAGTTTAACTTTGCCAACCGGTAATGAAGTTCATTTGTGTGTATGTCACAGGCTGTGCTTGTATTTAAGTCTAAAAGTTATTTCAATTCGTTGATGTTTGTTGCATGTACAAAATTGGTGGTAACTTCAGATAGAGATAACATGTAGAGGGCAACAGCTACAGTCTTTCTTGACGTTGCAGCATGTAAGAGATCATATATGGAGTAATACTGGGGACACACTTAATTTGCTTCCTCCACAATCCTCAACCACTACAGCTTCTAATCATGTCATGGTATTTCATTATGGTAGAAATTAACTACAATCATTCCACCTTTTTTCCATCGTTTCATTTTGATCACTGTATTAAAAAAACCTTAACTTATTACCCACCCTTCTGTTTATTTCCTTTTCCTTCTTCGCTTTTGCTAGTTCTTATTTATCACCGGCGGATTGGATTTTCCTTCTCTTTTTAAAGGGGTTGGGTTCTCTGCTTTCTTCTCTAATTTGATGAAGAAGAAAACATGGTTTGGAGACAGTTTATCCCAAAACGCCGTTTACAAAGTTTTGGAGCTTACTGCTTAACATGAATTGTAACACTTAACATGAATTGCTATTTAATCTTGTTTTCATGCTGTTGATAGAGTTCCCACATCAGAATTGTTGCAAGCTTGGCGTTTGACCATAGATGAATTTATATGCCCAGTGCTCATCTCTCACCCATAAGTTTAAATCAACTCAGAACAGAAAGCATTTTCTCCAAAAGGATACAGATAGGACGCTAAAATTTATTTATGCACCATGTTAGCAACGAAACCATTCAACTATTTCATCTAAGAAAAACCTTCACTCGACTATCAGAGACTTCAAAGGAGATTGTCTCCCCAGCACAGCAGTCACCTGAATTTTTTTTGGGGGGGGGGGGGGGGGAGGGGGTTAAGAGAGTGGAGAGTGTTGAATTAGGCAAAACACACATGCGCACATGCCCTCCTGATTGTCTTCTTATCATTTTCCGTTGCATGTTTGGGTCTCGGTTGATTTCCCTTCCTTTAGCTACTAAGATGTCTCAGTTCGCCACTATTCTAAGATAGAGAGCTGAACTCCACCCGGAAGGTCTTCGCGGAGAGGAGTGGCTAAACCGGTTTTGCCAGAGCCAGGGTATGACCTTCGTGCAACAAATTATAACCATGAAAACTTACCAACACGGGATATTTACACCAAACTAATACAATTTATCATGGTTAAGTGATTTAATAAAGTAAAAATACATGTTACTTAATCATGATTAAGTAAGAACTCTATATTTAAACACAGGGCATGCATGTATTGGTTCGGAGTAAACACCCGGTGTGGGTAAGTTATAATAATAAGATTAAGAAAGTTACAGCCATTGAGAGCTAGAATGAAAGAGAGATGTAGAGCTCCTAGAAATATGAAACAGAAAAACTTGTGAAAGAAACAATAGAAAAAGAAATACGAGACACAACCCAAAGTGCAAGTTCTCCAGCCCAAATAAGCAGTCAAAACCAATAGTATATAAGCATAATTATACGTGCTTAATTCAGATGATTCCAATCAAATCAATATGCAAACGATTGCACCTTCTTGCAAAAAGTCTAATGTAGGGATCAGGGATATCCTGGGCAGTTCTTCTATTTTAAAGGAGTAACTAAAGATAAGGAAGAGCAACATTCACATGTTAGTCAATTGAGAAAAGTTCTACAAAAAGGTCAAATCTAGTATTCAGCAGTCTATATAACTAAAAGGGGAAATAGGTCCAGAGATGCAATGATAACCCTGTAACAACCAATTAAACCACTGAAAACCTCGGGAGGGGACACAATATATGGTGCACAGCAAATGAAACTTGGAATATATTGCTTTGCACAATTTTATCTTCTGATTACATAAATCAGGGCATGCCAACTGAAAACTAAGAGAGCCAGCACAACCAAACCAACTAATCGATCTTGAAGTAAAGTAGTTAATTAGAATGTGTAAGGGCACCAAAACACTGATGTCATAAGAAGAAAGTCACCTAAGTAGAAGGGAACTTCCATAAAAGAGAACTAAAACCTCATAGATCCTTACAAGTCTTTGTTATGATCAGATGACTGGCGTTCATTATACAGTCATCAAAAACTTCTAGCATGATGATCTATTCCCAGGATACCCACCACCATAAAATCAGCAGAAAATTCAGTCGCCAATACTGATATCACAATAGGAAATGACCTACATTAGCACTTCCGACTGATTCACACCAAACAATCAGAAAAAATATACATTTTCATTTCATCCTCATCATAGAGGCAGCTTTGCGTTAATAGAATCTATGGTTCTTTTGTTCCAATATGCTTGTAACTAAACACCAACCAGGAGAAAAAATAGTTAAAAAGAGAAACTATTCTCAAGAAGATAAATTGAGAAATCGAAGGGGAGCCTTGGAGTAACTGGTAAAATTGTTGCCTTGTGACCAAGAGGTCACGGGTTCAAGCCGTGGAAACAGCCTCTTGCAGAAATGCAGTGTAAGACTGCGTACAATAGACCCTTGTGGTCCGGCACCCGCGCATAGCGGGAGCTTAGTGCACGGGGCTGCCATTTTTAAGATAAACTGAAAAATCACTTTACTGGCAAGGGCCTTTACTAGCAACTTTGGAGACACCTTGTACCATGGGGTGTTGTCAGGCACTGTTTCGCCGACAATTTAATACTAAATATATATTTAGATAATTTTTTAAATATGCACACACACCGTAATTTAATACTAAATATAAATTCAGATAAGTTTTTAAAATATGCACACACCATAAACGAGGACTGCTTACAGAAGATTCTGCATACATCACAGTTGACAAGTATACTCTTTTTGTCTTGCAGCTCCCGTGTGCAACATTAACCTAGTTCATTACCCACTTCATGACAAATCAATTAAAGGAGAAGCATGCTTATGACTTTCCTTACCTAGTTAATTACCCACTCAATGACTAATTAATTCGAGGGAAAACATACTTTTCTTCCCTTGTTAATTACCCACTTCATGACATTGCTTAGCACAAATCCAACGTACTGAATCACTAGCCTTACAGAAAAGATTCAGCAAGAATAGCGATTCCTTATTTTTATTTCCGTGTTATTCTGACCAGCTTACGCTCACCTCGACTAATTCCACGAGGTACTTGCTATCTACCCCCGCAGAGATACCGAGTAACTTCGTCCACCAAGGTTTCGATATATGCGGGAAAAAATCACCTAGTATTTTTGTCACCGCTGGATTTAAACTTGAAACTTCATGTTTCTCAACCCACTTAATTAACTACTAGGCATACCCTTAGGTGCACAATATCACTTCTTCACTTTGCAGACAAAGAGAATAAGATGTACACCAGATGTCTCAGACCATAAGTGCCTAGGGAAAGAACATCTACTCCCTCAACTCAATTAATATGACTTGTTTGAAACAATAGTACAAGAAAAAAGATCTTTTCTTTTTGTAAGGTAAAGTACAAGAAAAAAAATCTTAGATAGTTGACATGCTAGAGCAATCATAGAAACATCACAACACTGTTTAAATGAATTTAAATATGAGATTTCCTTATAAAAAAAAGAATTTAAATATGAGATACTGCATAAATAACACCCTCAACTTATTCCGAATTTTCAACTACACACCTAAACATTGCAGGGGTCCTGACTCCTTAATCCTTTTAAGACCTTTTTGAAGTGGAATAAGTTCCTCTTTTCCATGAGATAAACATATTTTGTGTTAAGTGATGAAATACAAGTCGCCGTACTTTACCACCAAACTTTTTTCACCTGTTTCCCTTCTTATTCCTTCTTCCCTACTATCCTCTCTTCCTCCATCCCGCACCCTAACCACCAGTCCACCTGTCACAATTTACTAATATCTCCAGTGGTGAATCTACCCCAAATTCTCCACCACCATTAATTGCTTATTTACTACAATTTGATTTATCCCAAAGAATTCACTAGGAAACAATACTTTTGATACTCCAAACATCGCCACTGGATTCTGATCAAACCTCGTTCGCGTCACCCACGCTTAAACAATTACTGTGTTAATCGCTTGAAGACACCTATTACCACTACCTAAGAAATCTACTTAATTTTGCAGCAAGATTTGACCTCAGGTCAAAGCTTTGGGTTGGTGTTTGCTGGGATCGTGTTTATGCGTGAATGGGGTTGCAAGTGTGGTATCTTTGTGGGTTTTCTTGAGAGAGAAAGTGAGTGTCGTGAAGAATGGAACTGTATTTCTTTGATATATATTCTGTGAAGCTCACAGAGGAGTTGCCATTGGAAGGATGAAAGTCACAGGCTATTTCTTTGGAGAGAGACGGGTGAGAGAGAGGGTGGTTATGATAAGAATTTCAGAGAAGGATCGGCTTAGAAGGTCTTGGTGTTGTCTGGGTATTAAAGGTGGTGGTTCATGGGGAATGCTTTGTGTTTTTGGAGAAGTTAGGTATTGTGTATCCGGGGAGGAGCAGAAAGGGGCATCTATTGTGGTAGATCCACGTGGAGGGGTGATGTTATATTGGTGTTTGTTTATATGGATGGTAAAAAAACTCACTAAAAAAGGGCAGCCCGGTGCACTAAGCTCCCGCTATGCGCGGGGTCCCGGCGAGGGCCGGACCACAAGGGTCTATTGTACATAGTGGTAGAAAAACTCACTATGGATAATATATAGTGTACTGGAATAAAAGGGCAGCCCAGTGTACTAAACTCCCGCTATGCGCGGGGTCCGGGGAAGGGCCGGACCACAAGGGTCTATTGTACGCAGCCTTACCTTGTAAAACAAGTACAGCTTTGGGTAGAGAGCGTCACCACCCTCTATGTCGTCAAAGCCCTGATGCTTAATCATTAAAGACTCCCGAACTGAAAATATTAAAGCATAAAAGAGTTTTTCAATAACCAAAATAAATTCTGCCATAGCCCTCCTGCAAGTAGCTGTCGAAATGGGAAATACAGGTCTCGTTGCTCTTTGTGCACGTGATGCACCAAGTTGAACTCAGGATTTATAAGGTCTTCTTGGGTGTAATATCTTGGTGTCGAGCCTGTTTTGGCAAAGACCCAAAATGTCTTTGCTTTTCCTCCCAACAACAATTAAGCCCCTGCAAACATCGACCAACTTTAAATTTCTTTTCAATCTTCAGTTGTGATTTATAAAGCAAAGGGCACTATTGCAATACAATCTTAAATCCATCAACAACCATGCCTAATCTCATAGAACTAACTCAGCTAGAACAACCTGATAATATCTGGATAATCCCATTTGATAATAAACATTTCTAGATTTGGGTATCAGCTTAAAGGGGACTAATGCCTACTTTAGTTGAGCTGAGTTTAGAATATAGATTAATTCATATGGAGTTTTGGTGCCAAACTAGTTTTACCTTCCTGGCAAAATAAACTCACTATACCCTTGTCACAACATACCTTGTGGCTCCCATCCTAGTTTAGTAAATCTTTGCATTGTAATTTAGCCTATGACTTTAAGTTTATTAAATAAGTTTCATCTAACTACACCAAACCTCAACTCATACACCAACCCTGTCGCTAATCAAATAGTCACACACAAAATAAGAATTATCAGACTTCATCAATAATTCCCTCACAAACAACCAAATGCCTAAAGGAATAGTTAAAAGCAGATAAGACCATATGTGAAACTACTGCTACTCAAGCCTTAAAATAGAAACTTAACATCCAAGCGACTGCATATACAGTTCTCAGTCTCTGTGAATATATGAGATCAGCAAGCTAATAACAGCTACATATCAAACAGTGTGAATCAAGCACGGCACACTTTCTATATCTCCTCCGTCTACAAGGCAACTTATAGCTTAGAGCACAGCGTGTTCGCCACCACACTGGCTGGCTGGTGCATTGGCCTTACCGTAAGAAGTTCGAGAGCGATATATCTCCTGACACGCTCCGTGTGGCATTTTCTTAGAAAGTCCGTATAACTTCAAAAGAATCATTCTTTATGAATCAAGTACCATTCAAACAAAGGATGCATTGCCTCTTTGAGTGAAGAAGAGAGGGGCTTTGTATAGACACTCTTCACTTGTCTCTATCGGAGGCTCGCTCCGGGCAGGTTCGGATCACTTACAATACACGGGCTCTACGAAGGAAGGGGAAAAAGACATTGCCAGAAAAGTGAGTCATGTCATAGTCAACTTTTGATGCTGGAAATAAGACTACGGGTGTGTTTGGTATGAAGGAAAATCTTTTCCTAGAAAATATTTTCTTGGAAAACAAGTAGGTTTCTTACTTATTTTATAGTGTTTGATAAGTAAAACAAATATTATCCCAAAAGCATTTATATGTAATCTAGCAAAATACTATGGGGTGGGATGAGGTGGGGAGTGGGGGTGGGATGGTCAAGGGGTGGAGATTGGGGGCATTGGGTGGGCGGGCAGGAGACAATGAACTTGAAATGTCACTTGCGGAACTTGTTTTCCCTACTTCCATTAGGGAAGTCATTTTCCCCATTTGTAAGGATCTTGTTTTCCCAAAGTGAAAACATTTTGACCAACCAAACGTGGGAAAGTGTTTTCCTCCATACCAAACACACCCTACATCTCATTCATAGCAGCAAATGGAAATCTACTGTTTATAGACAAACTAGTTGCAGCAAACAAGTTTTATCTTCCTGGCAAAATAAACTCACTATACCCTAGTCACAACATACCTTGTGGCTCCCATCCTAGGTACCCTCATCCTTCTTTAGTAAATCTTTGCATTGTAATTTAGCCTATGACTTTAAGTTTATTAAATAAGTTTCACCAATTTCTAACTACAACTGATCCTCAATTCATACACCAACCCTGTCACTAATCCAATAGTCACACACCAGATAAAAGTTATCAGACTTCATCAATAATTCCCTCACAAACAACCAAATGCCTAAAGAAATAGTTAAAAGCAGATCAGACCATATGCGAAACTAGTGCTACTCAAGCCTTAAACAAGAAATTTAATATCCACGCGACTGCATATACAGTTCTCAATCTCTGAGAATATATGAGATCAGCAAGCTAATAACAGCCACATATCAAACAGTGAAAAAAAGACATTGCCAGAAAAGTGAGTCATGTCATAGTCAACTTTTGAAGCTGGAAATAAGACTACGGGTTTGTTTGGTATGAAGGAAAATGTTTTCCATTAAAAATGTTTTCCTAGAATATGTTTTCTTGGAAAAACAAGTAGGTTTCTTACTTAATTTCTAGTGTTTTGGAAGTAAGCAAAAAAATATTATCCCGAAAGAATTTAAATGTAATCTAACAAAACACTACGGGGGTGGGATAGGGTGGGGAGTGGGGGTGGGATGGTCAAGGGGTAGGGGTTCGGGGCATTGGATGGGTAAGAAGGAGACAATGAACTTAAAATGTCACTTATTGAACTTGTTTTCCCTACTTCCATTGGGGAAGTCATTATCCTCATTTGTAAGGATCTTGTTTTCCCAAAGAAAATGTTTTCCAGAACATTTTGACCAACCATTTAGGGAAAATGTTTTCCTCCATACCAAACACACCCTACATCTCATTCATAGAAGCAAATGGAAATCTACTATCTCACGGTTCAGCTTTCGTTCTCCTCCCCCTCCCCCTCCCCCTCCCCCACCCCCAAAAAAAAAGATTTCCATTCCGAAAAGGTAGGGGTAAGGTCTGTGTACATCCTACCTTCCCCAGACAGATTACACTGGGTATGTTGTTGTTGTTTTTTGTCCATTCCAAATAGGGGGGAAAAGGAGAACACGTGAAATAACACAATATATCCACAAATATTGTAATTAGCAAAACATATATGTAGGCTAGGAAACATCACACTTTGATTTTCTGAAAATAAACAAATGAAAGAAGAACGAAGAGACTAGGAAAAAAAAGCAGTAACTGATGGGTGCAACCACTTGCAAGCAAAAATAGTAAATTTGAGGTCAGGGGAGAGTTTTAGCCATGTAAGTGAGTGCAGTCAAGCATGGCTAGTTAGGGGAGATGGGAAGATAGAAAGATAGAAATGCATTTATTATCTCACCTAAAAGCCTTTTTCAACAATCTGTCACAAAGCTGGGAAGTTAGATACGAAGTTAGTACCTCCTTTTAGAAGCATGTTTTCAAAGACGTCTGTCATAAATATCATATATATTCCACAAACTGGATTTCTCTCTTTCCAAGCTAACTACCTGTGTGTTTTTCAGCTGAATGAGAGTTTTGTCAGAATACAGGAGATAAAGCTTTTCTTTTTTATGAATTGGTAACTGTCATTAGTAAACCAGCAAAAGAATGCTGGAAGCAGATACGGCCAAAAGAGAATGCCATGACAAGCAAAAAGATAAAGCTTTTCCATCTATTAACTAAATGAGACAAGAGGAACGACGACCATAAAAGGGTACACAAATTATTCTACAACACAACCATCATTAAGCATGACGAAGCCTCTTCTTTACAAGTTTTATATACTTTCCTACAGAGGAGACAAATTAGAGTCTGGTGAAAAAGGCTAAAGCTGCAAAAGTGATTCTCCATAAGATCATCAACCCTAGATGTTAGGTTTCTACAAGGGAATCTTTTATAGTACAGTTGGAAGCTAATAAAGTAGAGACTATCTGAACGATGCTTTGGTGAACGACTTAACTCGAATCCAAGATTGTGCTCTAGAAGGTCATTCTTTGTTTCAGAGAATGATTCACCATTTTTCTTATATTCAAATGATTCACCATTTTTCTTATATTCAAATGGTTCACCATTTGTTGTTCACAAAGTAATTAAAATTTCCAACTACACTAAGAAAGATTTTTAAGCTCTATACAAGTTAATATAAGAGAAGATCCGTTTTTGATAACGAATACAAAGGATCTTATTGCGGAAGTGGAACTAAACCCTGGTAAAAACGAAGGTTAGAGAGGACATCTTGCAGCGAAAGTGCCATAGATGGTTATAGTCTACCATTCGGCACACAAATTAACACTCCAGCAAATACCAGCTTCAGAAGGTAATTTCCTTTATTTCTTTTAATTAAATATAGGTGAATTGATTCTAAGAACTGATTAACTTCTTTCAAACTTATATCTTAATACTTCATTTAGACACATCAGAAACTTAGTTTGTTCAGTAAAAAGTACTGCTCATGTCATTCTCATCTGTATATCAACGATTACATTTCACAATAACTAACATACTAAAGGCAGAAAGAAGAAAAAGATAAAACCTAGCTCCAAAACTACTACCACTTGATATTTAATTATCCATGTTAAGCGGCAAAAAGGAAAGTAAGCAGAAAATAAAAGCTAAACATACATTCAAAAAAGCATTTAAGGCGAAACTCACGAAAACCCTTTCCGCAACTTCAGTATGGCATTGAACATTTTTCGCCTGGAACCAACAGCATTAATCCCCATATCCTTGAGATCCTCCAGAGTCAACATGGGCAAGACCTCATCATCAACCTCATGTATCTCAAAAACGGGGGAGTATCTCCCCAGCCCCAAACCAATCAACCAGTCCCTTACTCCAATGCACTTATCCCCAGAACCAGAATTCATTTCGTTATGAACTCCTCCGTTGTTGAGGTCATCTCTGCTTTCCGACACTCTAGTCCTTATTCCTCTTCGATCCCAATACTGAAGCCCCATGTGTTCCATTGAGTTAATTGGACTGTGCTCTTTCACTGGGCTTTCCGACCCCTCCATCTCGAATTCCCTAAACTCTTCGTTATCGTTGTTATCCTCTCTGAAGAAACTCTCTTCACCGCCATTAGGCATCTCAAACTTAGCTGACGAGGAATGCCAATTTGTCCTCGCTCTCTTGGTGGGTTTCCTAGATTTCGACTTGCGATTTCCCAAATCAAGGCTGTCGTTGTTGTCTTCATAATTATTATCTCCGCCACCGTTAACGAGGTTAGTTAAAGGACGGGTCTTTGATATTTTAGCAGCGAGAGTGGGGTCCTTATGGAAACGCCAGGTTTTAGGGCCTCGCCGGAAGTGAGTGTCGGAAGGTGAGTCCCCGATCTCGCCTAATCGAACACTCGGTCGACGCTGGCGTTTAGGAGCCAAACTGGGGCCTAAATTGTTGTTGTTATTAAGGTTGTTGGTTGGAGGGTTATCGGATGGGGGAGGGGGTGGAGGTATAGATGTTGTGGGGTTGGAGGTGGTGGTGGTGGTTGTAGGGGCAGAAGAAGGGAGGGGAGAGGGGGTGATGGAGACGTCGGGCGGCTGTAGATCGGCCATGGAAGCAAAGTGGGAGAGCAAAGAGGAGTGTGAGGGAGCGTGAGATAAGGCAAGTCAAAGGACACCAATCAGGTGCACGCTGTCCCAGTTTCTCTGTTTTTAAGTTGCAGCAATCTGATTGAGATGTTGATTATCCTTCCACCCTCAAAGACACGTACGTCGTTTGTTTTTATCAAGTTTTAAATGTCTCCATCTAAATACATACTCCCTCCATGTTTTTTTAGTTTACACCCTCATCCAAAATAATTTCTCCGTCTCATATTACTTGATCACGTTATTAAAAATATTCATTCCAAATTATTTAATCACTTTCTAAAAATAAAATAAAATAAAATAAAATAAAATAAATTAAATTTTTCTACTTTATCCTCAACATTAATTATTTTTTAAAGTAACAAATATTGATTAAAGTGCAATTAATTGAAGAGATATAGAGGTAATGTAATTAAAATACCCCTCTTATTTATGATTTCTTAAAGGGCGTGTAAAAGAAAAAGTTGTCAAGTAATATGAGACGGATTGAGTATTAATTAGCAAGGGTATTTGACTATTTTCCCCTTCTTTATATCTAAATTATAATCTCTCTCCATTAAATATTTACTTTATTTATGTATAATCTTCATTAATCACAAAATTCTACAAAGGGTAAAATATGGAAAAAATCAATTAATTGTACCTTGAACTTCTAAAATGATAAATAATTTGAGACAACTATTTTTAGTAACCATGACATATAATTTGAGACAGAGGAAGTATTTAAATATATAAAATATTACTACCATATATTTTCTCTGTTTCAAAATGTTTGTCTTACTTTTCTTTTTAGTTTGCTTCAAAATAAATGTTTCTTTCCTTTTTTGGCAACTCTTTTGTTCCAACTTTTCACAGGGTATGTTAAAAATCACAAGATTAAAGGGCATTTTGGTACATTTTATATGTCTTTGGATAACAACCATATGATTCAAAAGTCTTTTTTATTTTCTCAAATTTTGGCCAAGTCAAAATCAGACAAATATTTAAAACGGAGGTATAGTAATAAATGTGTTTGGTTTGTTGTAATAGATGGTGACTATGGTTATTGTCCAGTAAAAAAAGTGTATGCGATGGTTGGCAGTAATAACGTTGGTGGTAATAGTAATTATTGTAATGGTGGATCTAGTTGATAGATATTTTATATACCTATGGGTAAATATGATAATTCTTAATGGGTTAACGATTTATCAGATAAGGAAACTGAGTAATTCGACTCCACACCGATAAATCTTTAACTATAGAATTTTAATTCGTTCACCAACCGTTAGTCCAATAACTCAATACCAATAAGCCAATAAGTCAATTTTGCAGTTGAGTATCGGTTACAATTTGAATTTGAATAGCCCTAACAACAACAATAATTATTCATAATAATAGTTGATGACAATAATAACAATTGTGATGGTAGTAATGGATAACATATAATAGTTGGTGTTATGGATTGATAGTGATAGTGGTAATGGCAATACGTAATTATGGTGATTGCTAGTGGTGGTGATAGTAGTTAGAAGTGGTAGCGGTGGGACTGTGATGGTGAAAGTGATTGATGATAATAATCGACAATGATTATTGATGGTGGTAATTTATAGTTATGATTGTGATAACGACGGTGGTGGAAGGTAGTGATAGTTAATGAAAATACTAATCGTGGTTAGCAATGATAATAGTGGAGGTAATTGACGATAATTGCGACTCTGATGGTGGAGGAAGTTGGAAGTAGTGGTTGGTGATAATGATAGTGATGGTTGGTATTAGTGGCTAATAGGTGGCAGTGATGGCAATAGTGTGACAGTGGTGATAATTGTGATAATGGAGGTGGTTAGTTGGTGGTGATTGCCAGTGGTAGTCATGGATGGTTCCGGTGGTGATGATAGTCATTGTGATAGTGAAAATGATTTTGTGGTAATGGTTGGTGGTGATTGATGCAAATCGAGGTAGCAAGATTGATATCAAGAGTGAGGCTGTGAGTTATCTCAGTTGTGGAAGCTTTCAATCACCCACGAAGAGCCCAAAGTGTCATGGAAGATTTATAAAAAAAGCGTTTAAAGTCCACAACATGCTCAAATGGATTTATGAGGAAAATGATGACAACCAAGAAGGTCATCAAAGACTTTGGAGCATTCTTCCAACCATCATGAGCTTGGAGGACTTAAATGAAGCATGGAAGCAATATTCTCAAGTGACTATTTTAATAATTTGATCATTCTTGCAATTTGATTATTTTTTCACAACTAATATAAATAGTCTTTAATGATTATTGTGTTTTAATTATTTGATTATCCCTTCTTTTCTTCTAAAGTCTATTCTCACTAATTTCTTTTTTTTTTTAATCATATCTTCATATCTTATCTTTTTTATTTGATTGTGGTTCAATTTATTATTTTTGTATCTTGAATTACATCAATTAGTATTAGAGCTTGAAAAAAATAATTGTTTCTACAATTCTTAATCTTTAGCTTTCTTATATTTTCAAAAGAAAAAAAATCGGATCTGAAAATTTATAACGCCCCGCTTAGTCGTTTTGAATTTCTTGCTTACTTTTCCCCAAATGACCCTTCCCGTAGTTTCGTATCGATGTTTATGACTTACGGGGATGGGTGTAACACTTTGTAAATTCGGATTAGGTGTGAATATATTAAATGAGTATTAATGTGATATTTTAGATATATGAAGTCCTATCAAGATGAGTTTGGGTAAGATCAAGACGAATAGTGGAGTGCATAAGATCCGATAGAATCGAATAAGTTTACAATAGGTCTGACTTCCAGCTTGTATACGTGAAAATTCATTGAGAATTTGAGAAAACTTATAATATGGAAGTTGTATCCCTTTGAAATACCTTCCAAAAATATATGGCATAGCTCAAATGGAGCTCTGTGTTAGGAGTTATGCCCATTTTACTGAACATTATTGGTTATCGCGACATTTATGTGTCGCGCGGGTGGCGCGTGCAGAACCTGTTTCTGAACTTTTTTCATCCTTGTGCTTTGGGTCGGCGACGCAGAGCCATTGTACTGGCGGTGACCCGCGATGGGGATGTGACGCGAAGGTGCCGCGCGACCCATTTTTCTGGTTTCGAACCCTATAAGTTTAAAACTCTGTTATAACTTTTCCCCACTTTGTTTTGGACCACTTAAGAGAAAACAACCCTAAGACTTTCCCAAAACATCTAAGGTATGTTCTTGATCAATTCCTATCATTATTACATCAATTTAACATTAAATTAACACTAGTTCATCCTTCAAAATCATAGATTCTTGAAAATCGAAAAAGAGAAATCGAATGAGACTTTGAGAAATATCTTAAAGGTATGTTCTTTGATCTTTACTGAGATTATTTAGAGGATTTAGACTTGTGTAGAGTTCATTTCTAGGAGCGATTACAGGTATGTGAGGCTAACTCTCTACGTGTGAAAACTTTATTAATCATTCACACGCCTCGTTCATCAAGATTACTACGAATTTCTGCAGATATAGAGATTATACCCTAGTTCATGAAAAGTCTAAAACTTCTATCTTTAACAATATAACCTCGTAGTTGTTCGTTATTATCACTTCGAATATTGTGAACTCATTACGTAATCAGTATAGACTCGTATTCGATATCCCACGAGTCTCAGTCGTGACAATTCAGTACTATGAACAGTTAATGCTTCAAACTTCATGATTAGTCTATGAATACATGTCTCAGTCTAGTTCTGTTCAGTATTACAATGTCATGCATTACAATATAATTCTCACTCCCGTTCCTCAACTTATGATACTTCTTCGAAAAGGGCAGAAATATGATGAACCCATATGTTACACACTTACGTTATGATTTTACATGATGATGAAATATGATGACTCTATAGTTTAGGAACTCATGACAGGATTCACGAAATCATAAAGTGTCATGATCCCCTTTCAGGAATCGTGATGACACCTACACAATCCCACCAGTAGGCAAACCACTCCCAAATCTCTAATATGAAATAATATAAGTAAAAGCAGAAGATAACGAAATACTACATAAGTTGTCTCATACTATAAATGCAGAATAATAACAAGTCTGAAACATCAACAAATACCTCCAAAGATCTAGTTTGTAGATACAAGAGCACTAACATAATATGAATCAAGTCTGAGAAAGTGACACACAGGACAAAACTTTAACATAGTCTGAATGTGTCTCTCAAGTATGAGTAAATGACAGTAAATAGAGAAAGAGTAACCAAGGTATGCTAGAGATAGCATCCTCACCCTGAATACCTAGAATCAATTACTCAAACTCTCAGCCACGCGGTGCTGCGGAGGTGAAAGATACTGAATCTGCATTCAAAAGAATGCGGAAAGTATAGCATGAGTACACAACATACTCTCGTAGACATCATAAACCGACAACGATGGAAATACATAATCAAAGATAAATACCAAGTTGACACCAAATAATCCTACACTAGCATTTCAATAACCATGTATAGCACATAATCACCAAGATGTTCATAGAATCCATAGTATCTCAAATATCAAATAGCAAGAATAATCCCTTTCAAGTTCACAATTCAACCAAGTTACTCAGTATCACCCAATGACTGCTTCCATTCACTGTATATCAAGACAAGGAATAAGTATGTATGATATAAATGCAATGCATATGCAAGGTACCTTTCTCAACCTCGTATATAGTACGTCAAGGTTTTATTATGATCCGTACACCCATGGGGAACCCGCGAAGTCCATATACCGCTCCTAGCCAGCTGGAATTCCACACACAAATTTGACTAGAGTCCATGACTCATTTGTCGAGTTCCAATCATGTTGCAGGCATGCAACTCTACTCCTCACGTATCTATATCATCTCAAGTGCCATAATCTCATATTACTCTTACATTTTCGATCTCTTGGACCACAACATATCCATACCATTCTCACATCAAGTCACAGAACCATGAGTGTATGAATATAATGACAATACAAGGCAAGATATCATGATATAATGAGATGCAATCAAGTATAGAGATGATATACACATGTTTTCAAGAGTTCAACAACACATAAGCAAATTTAGTTAAATCGGGATATTAAACAAAAACATGTGTGATGAGTAACCAAATAATAACAAATATGGTGACAAGCCCACATATGGAGATGAGCCAAAATAAACAGCAGTCAGAACCAACACAAGGTTGGTTCCTCAAACCCCATCATCATAGTTCAACGCCGGTACCCACTCAACCGTTCATCACAACCGGCTGAGTGAGACCTCCAAACACGCCCAATACCCCTCAATATTTATAACTAATTATATACTTCTATCGGAGTCTCAAAAAGCTAAACCGTAGCCTACCTCAAAGCCGAACAGGAGCGCTATCGAATCAAGTCTCAAATATAACCTTACCCTTTCTTCTTGCCTCATAATGATCGAAGTATATTCACGCGTATTACATAGTTAATAATAAGTTTAACACAACAAAAGCAAGACTTTAAATACCCATCCCGAGCCCACGCCACCAAGACTCGAACTTTAATACACAAAACCCAAGATCACATACTAGACAATCATATCCTTAAGTTAATTGAAAATCTATTCACATTTGATCCCTCAATTGGACAATAATCAAAAGCTCCAATTTGAAACCCTGGAAATTTTAACCAATTGAAAACATGCTTCTATAACCACTTTAAGACTTATAACATGATATGCTAACATAATTCAATCCTAATTCATGATATTAACATCATTAAATCCATAAATCCCCATTAAAATCACCCATACAACTCTCTTAATCTCACAAAAAGCATAACTCATCTTCCCCAACTTACATAGTATGCATTAAAAGTAATTATAACTTAAACTATAAAAGTGAAGGAATCTACTACCTCAAGGTTGGAAATACTCTTAAATCTCTGAAAATACCATTATGCGGCGTTTGTTTTGAAGTTAGCTATTTTTGGAAAGAAATTACTGACATAGGAGAATATATAGGAAACTTGAACAGTGATCCACCCCAGCGGAATCGACTCTGCTGGAGAGGATCTGCTGCGGCGAAAAAGCCTTCGCCGTAGCGGATGTCACTTGACACATCATATCTCGCCACAGTAGACCCGACTCTGTTGTGTCAGAACTTTCCATTTCCCCATCTTCCGCTTCGGCGAGCCAACCTTCCACCAAGGTGGACCCGTCGGAGCGGATGATGGTTCCGCTGTGGCGGACAATAGACACCAGCAAATGCAAATAACCCAAAACCTCCATCCAACACCCGAAACACTCTCGGAACCCCCCGAAGACAAATCAAACATGCTCGTTTATGGTAAATAGTGCTACGAACTCGCTCGTACACTTAAATTTCATAAATAATCGAGCCAAAACATACTTTTTTAAAGAATTTTTCAGGATAAAACCATAATACAAACTTTACAAATATAACCACAAAATACATCAAATTGCCTCGGGAAGCAAACTGATAACTCGACTAAGTCATAAATGACCCTCCGGAACTACTAGAATCAACGGAACCTGGAAACGAACCCATCTAGCCATAAGTCAACTTTGAGTCAAACTATCCAACTCTAAGTTTCTAGTTTTGAGTTTTTCATATGAAACTCATATAAATGGACATCGAGATCGGTGCCACCCATGCTCGCGCATCACAAACCCCACAAAGAGTCTACGGAAAGGGTTAAACAAGCAAATAAGGGTCTTTAGCAAGAAACGACCAAGCAAGTCGTTACATTAGAAACCAATTAAAACAATGTTCTTCCTTGAACGGAAAGAAACGAATAGAGGGAACGTACCAGAAGTAGTGACTAAGCTTAGATATCTACTCCGCATATCAAACTTGGTCTCTCAAGGTGCCTCATCGATAGGATGATGCCTCCACTGAACCTTCACTGAAGCAATCTCCTTCAATCTCAATTTCCTCACATACCTGTCCAAAATAGCCACATGCTCCTCCTCAAACTCTAGATTCTGATCAAGAAATACTGAGTGCCACTGGATTATGTAAGAACCATCGGCATGATACTTCTTCAGCATAAACACATGGAAGACTGGATGAATGCCTAAAAGACCCAGTAGCAGAGCTAACTCATAAGCCACCTCTCTCACTCTTTGAAGAACTTCGAATGGTCCGATATACCTCAGACTCAACTTCCCTCTCTTGCCGAATCTCATCACACCCTTCATGGGTGAAACCTTCAGAAGAACCTTTTCACCCACCATGAACTCTAAATCTCGGACTTTCCGATCCGCATACTCCTTTTGCCTACTCTACTCTACTAGGAGCTTGTCCTGGATCACTCTCACTATCTCTAAGGACTTTCTCAACAAATCAGTACCCCAAGGACGGACCTCAAATGCATCAAATCAACCAATTAGAGATATTTATCTTCTACCATACAATGCCTCAAATGGTTCCATATAGATACTAGAGTGATAACTGTTATTGTACGCGAACTCTGCCAAAGGTAGGTGATGTTCAATGACCACCAAAATCAATCACACAAGCTCGTAACATGTCCTCCAATACCTGAATAGTTCGCTCGGACTGACCGTCGATCTGAGGGTGAAATGTTGTACTGAGATCCAAGCGAGTACCCAACTCTCTCTGCAAAGTCTGCCAAAAATGCGAAGTAAATTGAGTACCCCGATCCGAGATAATAGAAATTGGATCCCCATGGAGATGAACAATCTCCCAGATATAGATCTTAGCCAACTTCTCTGCATTATACGTCGTCTGAACTAGAATGAAATGTGTGGACTTGGTCAATCTATCAACAATAACCCAAATCGCATTAAACTTGCCCAAGGTCTTCAATAATCCCATAACAAAATCCATAGAGATCCTCTCCCACTTCCACTCTAGAATGGGCATCCTCTGAGACACACCACCTGGACGCTGGTGCTCATACTTGATCTACTAGCAATTCTAACACTGAGACACAAAATCAACAATGTCTCTCTTCATTCTTTCCCACCAGTATTGATGCCTCAAATCACGATACATCTTAGTAGCACCCAAATGAATCGAATACCTAGAGCTGTGGGCCTCCTCTATAATCAACCTAGTCAAATGTCCCATGCGAGGCACATACACTCTACCCTTAATCCTCAGAATGCCCTCACTATCAATCATGGCCTCATTCGCCTCAACTCATCACCTTATCTCGAATCTTTCATAACCTCACGTCATCACACTGGTGCGCCCGAATCTGGTTCAAAAGAGACGACCTCGCCTCCACATAAGCCAGAATCATACCCGAATTCGAAAGATCAATCCTCATAAAATAGTTGGATAGAGTCTGGACCTCTAATGCCAAGGGATACTCGGAAATAACCAAATAAGCTAAACTCCCCATACTAACCGCCTTTTAGCTCAAATCATCTACCACTACATTGGACTTGCCCCGATGATACAAAATGGTCATGTCATAATCTTTCAATAACTCTATCCATCGACGCTGCCTAGAATTCAAGTCCCTCTAATTAAACACGTGCTAAAGACTATGATGATCAGTATACACCTCATAATGGATACCATAAAAATAGTGCCTCCAGATCATCAAAGCAAACACAATGGCAACTAACTCTAAATCATATATAGGATAGCTCTTCCCATACACCTTTAACTGCCTCGATGCATAAGCAATCACCTTACCCTCATGCATCAACACACAACCCAATTCAATCCTAGAAGCGTCATAGTACACAATAAAGTCCTTCCCTTCCACCGGAAGGGATAAAATTGAGGTTGTGGTCAATAAAGTCTTGGGCTTTTGGAAGCTTTACTCACACTCATCAGACCATTGGAAATGAACCTCATTCTGAGTCAAATGCGTCAAGTGAGAAACAATATAAGAGAATCCTTTGATGAACTGGTGATAGTAGCCAGCAAGACCCATAAAACTCCAAATCTCTATCACAGAAGTCGGTCTAGGCCAGTCCCTGACTACCTCGAACTTTTTAGGGTCAAGTATAATCCCATCCTTGGACACCACATGCCCCAAGAATGTCACAGAACTCAACCAAAAGTCACACTTCAAGAGCTTAGCATACAACTTCTTCTCCTTAAAAATCCCAACAACCACTCTTAAGTGCTACTAATGATCCTCCCGACTCTTCGAATATACCAGAATGTCATCAAGAAACACAATCATAAAAGAATCCATGTATAACTTGAATATCTCATTCATCAAATCTATGAACGTCGCGGGGGCATTGGTAAGCCTAAATGACATCACCAAGAACTCATAATGTCTATAATGAGTCCGAAAATTCATCTTAGGCACATCCTCAGCCTGTATCTTCAGCTGGTGATACCCAAACCTCAAATTGATCTTCGAAAACACAGAAGCACCCTGAAGTTCATCGAACATGTCATCAATACGTGGAATCGAATACTTGTTTCTGATAGTGAACTTGTTCAACTGTCTGTAATCAATGCATATACGCATAGTGCCATCCTTCTTCACGAACAAGACATGAGCACCCCATGGAGATACACTCAGTTGAATGAAGGCCTTACTCAATAAATCCTAAAGCTGCTCCTTCAACTCTCTCAACTCTGTTGGAGCCATATGGTGTGGAGGGCTAGAAATGGGTTGAGTACTCGGCTCAAGATCAATATAGAAATCAAAATCTTTGTCTGGCAGCATACCCGATAAATCTGAAGAAAAGACCTCTGCAAACTCACTCACTACCATAATAGAATTAAGAGAAGGGGACTTCACACTAGTATCCTGAATATGCGCAAGATAAGCCAAACAACCCCGGTCCACTAACTTCCTAGCATGAATATAAGAAATCACTTTCCTAGGAGCAGGACTGGGAGCGCCTCTCTACTCTAACCTCAGAAGACCAGGCATATAGCGTGACCATTTTGGAATAACAGTCCAGAATCACATGATATGGTGACACCCAATCTATACCCAATATAATATCAAAATCCACCATATCTAGATAACCAGATCGACCCAAGTGTCGTAACCCATAAAAGTAACTATACACATGCGATATACTATATCAACAATTACAAAATCACCGACTAGTGTAGACACATGAATAAGAATATCAAGCATATCACACCACATCTCCAATTTAGCATAAAAATAGGCAGACACATAAGAAAAAGTAGACCCTGGATCAAATAACACAATAGCAACTCGATGATCGACAATGATAATACATATAATGACTATGTACAATGCCTTAACCTCTACCCTACCAAGGAATGCATAGAAATGAGGGCGCCCTACCTCGAACTGAGTACCCTACTGGCCACCTCAGCCCGAATAAGATCCATCTCTTCCCGACTAGGATCCATCATGACTAGACTGATGGCTACCACAACTAGATTGAGATCTCTCATGCTAGTCTGACTACCACCTTTAGACGTTTGTGTTGGGGTCTTAGGTTCACGAGAGCCACTCAAAAACTTCCTAGGGCAATCTCTCATGAAGTGCCTAACCTCTCCATAAGTATAACAAGCGCTGGCCGCTAAGGGCTGCTGAATAGAGATAGAAGAAAACTAGTTGTCATGGTCTAAATATCTAGATTGAGAACCCCTCGATGACTGGCCCCCACTACATCCATCGACAATCTAAAGAGCTGCATGAACCGGTCGACTAGGCTGCGATTGATGAAATCTCCCCTGATAATCATAACCACGGAAAGTAGAACTACTGAACTGTCCATAATGCCTAACCCTCTTGTCATGCTCATATCTGGGCAACTTGCCCCTCACATTCTCTACTATCCTAGCATGCTCAACAACAGTCTCAAAAGAGGCTCCAGAAGCCACCAACTACATTATGCTAACTGGAGTGGAATAGTCAATCCTCTGATAAAATATCTCACTCGCTCCGCCTCAGTAGGAAGCAACGGCGCTACATAACTCGATAAGGCATGGAAGCGAGTCTCATAAAGTGCCACTGAAGAACTCCCCTGATCAATCTTCTGAAACTCATCTCGCTTGCTCAAATGCAAGCTCAAAGGTACTTACTTCTCAAGAAACACTATGTAGAACCTGACCCAAGATAAGGGAGGCATTTTTGTAGGCAAACAATCAACATATGCCCTCTACCACTACTTCGCGTTACTTCTAAGTTGAAGGGACACAAAACTGACTCCACGAGTCTTAATAATACCAAGAGTATGCAATCTCTCATGGCTGCTCACTATAAACTCATATGCGTCCTCCTCAGACTGATCAAAGAACTCCGGAGGCTTCATGTTTGAAAAGTGCTTCCAAATCTTCCGCTTATTGTGGGTTATAGCTATCCTACCAATAGGCCGAGGACTGAACTCTAGAGCATGAACCTTATCTATATGCGGCGTTAACATCACCGCAGGCTGAATACCAATATACAAAACTCGGGGGCTGAGTCTGCCCCCCTTCTACATGGATCTGAGAATAACCCGAAGTAGTAGGATGTGCACCTGTCTGAGCAAAATTGCCGAAAACACTCAATAACATGATCAGTGTGTCCTTAAGGACTGGTGTAGCAATAAATCCAGGCTGATCTTGGGTTGGTCCCATATCCTCCAACATATTATCCTGAGGATCAATAACCGACTTAGGGGAAATAGATCTAGTATAAGCCTGACTGGCTCTGCTCCGAACTGGTGTTGATGCTCTGGCTCTCTATTGACCCCGAACACGTGCTCTGCCACATCCACACACGGCCGGTGCCAGAGCCTGCGCCTCATCTCTCGCCACATCGGCATGAGTCCTCACCATTTGTGAAATTATATAAATAAGGGTAAAATACCAATTTGATTCAACTTAGCATGAAAGAAATGAAGAAAGTTAAATTTCCTAAATGTCCTATAGCCTCTTGAAGATAAGTATGGATGTCTCCACACCAATCCGTGAGACTCTACTAGATATTGCTCTTGTGTTCAAGACTATTTAACCTAGGGCTATGATATCAACTTTGTCACGAATCCTTTCAGGAATCGTGATAACACCTACACAATCCCACCAGTAGGCGAACCAATCCCAAATCTCTATTATGAAATAATATAAGTAAAAGCGAAAGATAATGAAATACTATATAAGTTGTCTCATATTATAAATACGAAATAAGTAACAAGTCTGAAATATCAACAAATACCCCCAAAGATCTAGTTTGTAGTTACAAGAGCACTAACATAATACGAATCAAATTTGAGAAAGTGGCACGCAGGCGAAAACAATAACATAGTCTGAATGTGTCTCTCAAGTATGAGTAAAATACAGTAAATAGAGAAAGAGTATCCAAGGGTATGCTAGAGATAACATCCTCACCATGAATACCTAGAATCAACTACTCAAACTATCAGCCACGCGATGCTGCGGAGGTGGAAGGTACTGAATCTGCATCCAAAAGAATGTGGAAAATGTAGCATGAATACACAACATACCCTCGTAGACATCATAGACCGACAACGATGGAAATACATAATCAAAGATAAATACCAAGTTGACACTAAATAATCCTACACTAGCATTTCAATAACCAGATATATCACATAATCACCAAGATGTTCATAGAATCCATAGTATCTCAAATATCAAATAGCAAGAATAATTCCTTTCAAGTTCACAATTCAACCAAGTTACTCAGTATCAGCCAATGACAGCTTCCATTCACAATATATCAAGACAAGGAATAAATATGTATGATATGAATGCAATGCATATGCAAGGTACCTTTCTCAACCTCGTATATAGTACGTCAAGGTTTTATTATGATCCGTATACCCATGGGAACCCGTGAAGTCCACATACCGCTCCTAGCCAGTTGGAATTCCACACACAAATTTAACTAGAGTCTATGACTCATTTGTCGAGTCCCAATCATGTTGCAGGTGTGCAACTACGCTCCCCACATATCTATATCATCTCAAGTGCTATAATCTTATATTACTATTACATTTCCGATCTCTTGGACCACAATGTATTCATACCACTCTTACATCAAGTCACATAACCGTGAGTGTACGAATATAATGACAATACAGGGCAAGATATCATGATAAAATGAGATGCAATCAAGTATAGAGATGATATACACATGCTTTAAAGAGTTCAACAACACATAAGAAAATCTAGTTAAATCAGGATATCAAACGAAAGCATGTGTGATGAGTAACCAAATAATAACAAACATGGTGACAAGCCTATATATAGAGATGAGCCAAAATAAATAACAGCTGAAACCAACACAAGGCTGGTTCCTCAAACCCCATCATCATAGTTCAACACCGGTACCACTCAACCGTTCAGCACCACCGGCTGAGTGGGACCCCTAAACACGCCTAATAACCCTCAATATTTATAACTAATTATATACGTCTATCGGAGTCTCAAAAAGCTAAACCATAGCCTACCTCAAAGACGAACTGGAGCGCTACCAAATCAAGTCTCAAATATAACCTTACCCTTTCTTTTTGCCTTACGATGATCGAAGTCTATTCACGTGTATTACATAGTTAATAATAAGTTTAACACAACAAAAACAAGACTTTAAATACCCATCCCGGGCCAATGCCACTTAGACTCAAACTTTAATACCCAAAACCCAAGATCACATACTAGACAATCATATCCTTAAGTTAATTGAAAATCCATTCACATTTGATCCCTCAATTGGACAATAATCAAAATAAAGAGAATATGAGCAATATAAAGTGAATAAATGTAAGGAAAAACATAATCAACCTGGGCCACAAGGGCAAACAATGAAACTCTGAAACTTAATACAACCTGGGTGCCATATGAGGCGGATGGAATGCAACACACAATATCAATGCCATATTGTGCACTTGAAGTGTTCTGAGTTGGTACCTATGAGTTTTATAAACTGTCCATAGGACCCACCGACTTTAGGTTGGACTACACGTTTCACCAGATCATCAATAGTCAACCATAAATGTGCACCTATGCGTATCACAGTCTATCCATAGGGCATATAATCTCTAATGAACTATGTATCTATGCGTATCATAGTCCGTCCATAGTGCATGTAGATCATGTATGTACAATGGGAAAATATGTAATGCAATAGCCACTAAGCAAGTGCTGATAACCATGTTTGTATGCCAGCATGTAGTAATACCTTAGGACTCGGGGGTATGAACAACAATTGTGATGATACTGGCTCTTTGGCTTCTTTTGAGACTCATAAACTCTTTGCCTTTATCGTGATATGACTTTTGATTGACTCGATGATTAACTCTTTAGAATGTTTCTTTTCAAAGACATACAATCAGATAAATCAGTAACCAACCACAATGATTATGAGAATGATACTAATCAATGAATATTTCTCCACAAGAGATTTTAAGATATGATAGGAATGAGTTTTCTTGTTGAGGACGATAACTATTCAGATTTCATGCTTTGAAAGAAAGGGATAGCCTTACATACCTTATCCATGAAGCGATACATCGTGCAATAAGCTCTCGTACCTCTCATTGACGATTATCCATAACAATTAAAGGATCGGTATCAATCCCCAATTCATATTCAAATAACAAAATTTCACTTAAAAAGGTTCTTAATCTTTTTTAACGAAAGGGGTGTTCATGTAATTTGGCCCCACGATCCTCCGAACACATATCCTCTTAGGATTATTATATCAACAATCAATATATCGACAAATATCAACTTACAATTTCAACAAAACAGCTCCCAAATCAACATATCTCAACTTTATAAGTTTACGGGTTTTGGTTACAAAAATCCCCTTACCTGATGAAAGAAAGGCCACGAGCTTAAGCTTCCAACATGAGCCAAGAGGTGACTTGCAAGGAGTGCCAAAGATTGTCGTCTATCATATGGTGATATGCTTATTTTGGAATGGAATATGGAGCGGAGTTGAAGATTGGACATGAAGATCCAAAATAGGACATATTTATTTTTGGCTTTTATGTAGGTCTTGGTCGAGACCATTTATGTTAGCTTATTTTAATTCCTAGATTAACTACTAACTCTCTTTAGGACATAATTAATAGGCCATGTAATAAGAGGACTAGGCCGTGTAATGACTGGGTCATGTAAGAGGTCGGGTAACAAGACCAAAAACCATCTAGAAGAAGGAGCTTCCAAGGAGATAATTCATGAACTAGCTAGTTCATGTACATGGCTACATAGAAGACACCAAGAATGGCCTAGGGAAAATGAAGGTTTGGCCGAGCATTTCCCCTTTCTATTAGGCAAAGGTACATGCTAGAGATGGAAGCTTCCAAACATATTCCAATGGGATGATTCATGAGTGGCCTAAGTTCATGCACTCATATATATGGAAGACACAAAAGAGTGGCCTAGAGAACATCAAGAGTTGGCCAACCACCCCTCCCTTTCCCATTCGGCCAAACTCCCTTCCCTCTTTTCCCATTTCGGCCGAAATGGTTCAAGTTAGTGTCTATCTAGTTCTCTTCTAGAAGGGTCTAAGTACTAGTATAAATAGGACATGTAGTTGATGTAAATAATCATTGAATATTTATAAAAAATATTTGAGTTTTACTCATTTTGCTAAGTTATTCAACTTTTGTGTTGTTTATCTTAGTTGGTCCTTTTGTGGGCCATCAATCCTTTTGTGGTCCGAACCTCGATCCTTTTATGGGTCAAACCCTTGGTGCAAGTATAGTTAGAACTTTTGTGATCTAGCTAAACCCAATCTAATGTTCCCCTCAGTGTAAGTCTAGTTGGGACTTTTGTAACCCAACCAAACCCAAGCCAAGAGTCTATCCGGTTACTTGTCACAAGGTCTTTTGGCCTCCCTCACTTGGTTTGTACCCTGAGGTTGTCCATAGCAACCTCGGTCAAATACTTGTCCAATTGGCCTACCTCACTTGGTTTTGACCCGAGCTTGTCCATAGCAACCTCATGTCCAATCTCTGTCCAAATTGCTCCTATCTCACTTGATTTCGACCCGAGCTTGTCCTTAGCAACCTCATGTCCAATACATGTTCAAACCACTTGATTGTTTTCACCACCATCTCCACAACACTTCCGAAACACCACCCTAAAGGAAATTAACTGAAACCATTCTCAAATACCCGTACACCCTCCACAAAACCAAATAGTCCGTAAATTACCCCTTAACCAATAATCTTACTATCTCGACCAGGTTCCGCTACCTTACCACCATCCAACCACTAAACCCCGACCACCAATATAACCCTCAACATGTTTATAATATACCAACAAATGCCTTAACCCATTTCCACCCTAAACTACCCATGCGAGCCCCACAACACCACATTGTCCGGTAAATCCAAGAACCCGACACCCCACCTTTTGAGTCCATTTTCATGTTAACCCGTGTTCAACCCAACTTCGACCAACCTACCCTCACAAACACCTCCTTATATACATCAGTTTGGTATCAGAGCAAGGCATTCCCGTCCCATGCCTTGACGTTATGGAAAATATAAATGAAAAACTTTGGAGGACCATACGTGATCTTATTGCGGAATAATTGCAACCCTTGAGAAGAGAATTTGTGGAGCGTGTCATAATTAATGATGCTAAGTCAGGGGAAGAGGTTGAAAAAAGCAACCCAAGGCTGCAAGAGAAGATGTCCAAGACAACCCGAGGCATGATAGAGAAAATGACCGAACCCTACGATTTGATCTTCCAACCTTTGAAGGAAACATGGACCCGGAAGAGTTTCTTGAATGGTTAAGAACCATTGAGAGGCTTTTCAAATACAAGCAATATGATGACCACACGTGTTTTAAGATTGCTACATTGAAGTTGAAGGAATTCGCTTCCATGTGGTATGGAAACCTCAAAACAAGCCGGAGGAGAAATGGGAAAACTAAGATTGACTCTTGGGAAAAACTAAAGAAACACTTGAAGAAAAAGTTTTTGCCAAGAGAGTATGAACAGGATCTATACCTCAAGCTCACCCAACTTCGTTAAGGAGTTCTTAAAGTTGAGGAATACGTCCGAGAATTCGAGAAAGTCACCATGCTTTGTGACTTAGAAGAAAAGGAGACTCAACGAATTGCATGATTCATTGGAGGCTTAAACATGGCAATTCAAGAGAAGGTTGAAGTGGAAACATACAACACATTTGAAGATGTATGTCACTTAGCCCTCATGTTTGAAAAACAACAAAAGAAAGTTACCCCAAAATCCTATGTAAAGCCCGCTAGTATTAAAGAAAAGGACAATACCTCTTTTTCTAACCCGTTGTATAGCTAAGAAAGTGTAGAAAAAGATAAAGAAAAGAATGTAGAGGTTAGAAAGGGGGTAAATAGAAGTAGAAAAAAGTGCTTTAAATGTCAATGATTAGGACACTTCGCAAATGAATGTCCTAACCCCCGGGTCATAACTATTGAAGAGTACCAAAAGTGTGGGGATTCCTTTGCTGTTGAGGAACCCGAGGTCGAGGAGGACCTATAGGAAGATATTGATCTTACGGAGGTGGGTGAAAGTTTAGTACTCCGACGTGTGTTGAATGTTCAACTTGAAGAACATGAGGAGACACAAAGAGAGCAACTATTTCACACTCGATGCAAGGTGAATAACAAAGTATGTAATGTGATCATTGATGGAGGAAGTTGTACCAATGCGGCTTCTATGGAGATGGTGGATAAATTGAACTTACCTACCCGCATTCATCCTAAACCATATGCTCTCCAATGGTTAAACAAAGACAAAGGGCTAAAGGTAACGAAATAAACCATTGTTAGCTTTCGAATTGGAAAGTATGAAGATGAGATATGGTGTGACGTCCTACTCATGGATGCTTGTCATATCTTGTTGGGGCGAACTTGGAAATTTGATACGAAAGCACAACATGATGGCAAAAATAATGTCTATTCATTTTAAAAGGATGACAAGAAGATCTGGTTGACACCATTGTCACCTAGTGAGGTGAAGAAAATGAAGATCCAAAACGGCAAGAAATGCATGGAAAAGTCCGGGGCCCTCTTGATTAATGCATCATAGATAGAAGAAGAATCGAAGAAGGGGAGTCCTATAGATACATCGATATGCAAGGAAGAGAAGAGTCTAGTGGGAGATGCGGTTGTAAATGCCGACTTGTAGAAACTCTTGGAAGATGTACTTTCGGATGATCCTGCACCTGGATTACCCTCAACCAAAGGTATTGAACGTACTATTGATGTCATCCCCGGGAGTTCATTACCTAATCATCCCAACTATAGATGTAATCCAGATGAGAATAAGGAGTTGCAATAATTACTAGACGAAGTCTTCATCCGAGAGAGCCTTAGTCCATGTGCGACACCCGCCTTATTGGCACCAAAGAAGGATGGAAATTGGCACACATGCATTAATAGCCGAGCGGTCAACAACATCATTGTGGAGTGCAAGTTCCCTATGCCGAGATTGAAAGATATTTTGGATGGATTGAATGGAGCCAAGTTGTTTTCCAAGATAGAATTGAGGAGTGGCTACCATCAAATGAAGATCAGAGAGGGAGGTGAATAAAAGATGTCTTTCAAGGCCAAGTACGGTTTGTACGAATGGCTTGTGTTGCGATTTAGATTGTGTAATACTACAAGATCTTTCACGGGGTTCTTCAACCATTCATGGGACGCATAATATCATCTGAGGGCATGCATGAGAATCCATCCAAGGTGGAAACTATCCGGAGTTGGCTCAAGCCTACAGATGTAAGTGAGGTAAAAGGTTTCCATGTTTGACTTCTTTTTCTGATCGTTTCATTCGAGATTATTGTACCCTTGCTGCCCCTATTCCGAACTTTAAAGAACTACTTGAGATGGAATGTGATGATGGAATTGGTACCGACTTAATTCAAGATAAGGGACATGTTGCTTTATCTAGTGAAGGATTGGGTGGTACACGGCTCGATTATTCTACTTAAGGCAAGGAACTTGAGATGGTAGAACCCTTGGTCCAATGGGAATACTACTTAGAGATATACAGATCCTTTCTACAAGGAAGAACTTCCGGACGGATATGGAAGTTCAACATTTCATGTTGGAGACTTATCAATATACTTAGACGGCTAGAATTTGAGGGTAAATTCTTTTAAAGAAGGAGAGATTGATTAAATAAAGGCCATGAGCTTAATCTCCCAACATGAGCCGAGAGGTGACTTTTAAGGAGTGCCAAAGATTGTCGTATATCATATGGTGATATGCTTAATTTGGAATGGAATATGGAGTGGAGTTGAAGATTGGACGTGAAGATCCAAAAGGGGACATGTTTATTTTTGGCTTTTATGTAGGTCTTGGCCGAGACCATTTTCTTTTAGCTTATTTTAATTCCTAGCTTAACTAAGCTCTCCTTAGGACATAATTAATAGGCCATGTAATAAGATGACTAGGCCGTGTAATGACTAGGACGTGTAAGAGGGTCGGGTAACAAGACCAAGAAGCATCTAGAAGAAGGAGCTTCCAAGGAGATAATTCATGAACTAATTAGTTCATGTACTTGGCTACATAGAAGACACCAATAATGGCCTAGGGAAAATGAAGGGGTGGTCGAGCATTTCCCCTTTCCATTTGGCCAAGGTACATGCTAGAGATGGAAGCTCCCAAATGTATTCCGAGGGGATGATTCATGAGTGGCCTAAGTTCATGCACTCATCTACATGGAATACATAAAAGAGTGGCCTAGAGAACATCAAGAGTTGGTCGAACCACCCCTCCCTTTCCCATTCGGCCAAACTTCCTTCCCCCTTTTCCCATTTCGGCCGAAATGGTTCAAGTTAGTGTCTATCTAGTTGTATTCTAGAAGGGTCTAAGTACTAGAATAAATAGGACATGTAGTTGATGTAAATAATTATTGAGGATTTATAAAAAATATTTGAGTTTTACTTATTTTGCTAAGTTATTCAACTTTTGTGTTGTTTATCTTAGTTGGTCCTTTTATGGGCCATCGTCCTTTTGTGGTCTGAACCCCGATCCTTTTGTGGGTCAAACCCTTGGTGAAAGTATAGTTAGAACTTTTGTGATCTAGCTAAACCCAAGCTAAGGTTCCCCTCAGTGTAAGTCTAGTTGGGACTTTTGTAACCCAAGCCAAGGGCTTATCCGTTACTTGTCACAAGGTCTTTCGGCCTCCCTCACTTGGTTTGTACCCGATCTTGTCCATAGAAACCTCAGTCAAATCCTTGTCCAATTGGCCTACCTTACTTAGTTTCGATCCGAGCTTGTCCATAGAAACCTCGTGTCCGATCCCTGTCCAAATTGCTCCTATCTCACTTATTTTTGACCCAAGCTTGTCCTTAGCAACCTCGTGTCCAATCCTTGTTCAAACCATTTGATTCTTTTCACCACCATACACCACAACACTTACCAAACACCCACCCCAAAGGAAATTAACCAATACCATTCTCAAATACCCATACACCCTCCACAAAACCAAATAGTTCGCAAATCACCCCTTAACTGATAACCTCAATGTCCCAACCAGGTTCTGCCACCTTATCACCACCCAACCACTAAACCCCGACCACAACTATAACCCTCAACGTGTCTAGAACATCCCCACAAAATGCCTTAACCAATTTTCACCCTAAACTACCCATGCAATCCCCACAACACCACACTGTCCGATAAATACGAAGACCTGACACCCCACCTTTTGAGTCCATTTTCGTGGCAATAGTAATGACTTGTCACGATCCATTGGTTCATATAGAATCCATGTCCTAGGTGTATCAAAAAACATTTTTTTTGCTCAGCGTATATAATAAAATAGAGTGAAAAGGTCCACTCCGAAACCAAGGGGGTACTAACTAACAGCCGAGTCCTCTCCGAACCGTAGGAGATAGTTGCCCATCATACGGCTCCCATGTCCAACCCAACTTCGACCAACCTACCCTCACAAACCCCTCCTTATATGCATCATTACCACTTATCCCAAATCATTAATTAATCACATATATAGATAAAATAGGATAATTTGTACCTCAATGCAACCAAGTCGCCTCAAAATGATAGTTTTCCCCAAATTCTAGGGTTCATGAAATCACCTTTCTACGGTGATGATGATTAATACGATAATAACATAATCAATGACGTTAATTCAATGTAATATACTTTGGAATTGGTTGTGAGTGTTTGGAAATCATTTAGAAAGAATCTTGGAGGTTTAGAATCTGATCTAGGTGAAAAATGAGCTAAAAATCGTGAAACCTGACTTTATACCCAAGAAAATCCACCGCCATACTTTGACAGTGGAGATCGACAGTCCATCAAAGTATTTCGTGGTCCATCAATCTTGACCATCGATGTGCCAGAGTATTTTGCAGCCCAGATTGAGTGCTTGACGGTCTGTCATTTGTCCCGTCAATTGCCCAAATTTTCCAATTTCATCAAAATGTACTTTCTTCGATCCGTTTAGCTTCAATATACTCAGAAACCTCCGTAAACGAGTTATATACCTTGATTGTCCTTTCGTAAAGTCGCACCTCTTCTCAGGACATAAGTATTAATTAGTGACGCGATAAAATGCAAAACTATGGGGTGTAACACCATCTAGTCACAAGTCAACTTTGAGTCAAACCATCCAACTCTAAGTTTCTACCTTTGTTTTTTTTACATAGGAAACTCATATAAATGGACCTCGGAATTCATGCCACCGATTCTCGCACATCATAAACTCCATAAAGAGTCTACAGGAATGGTCAACATGCAAATAAGGGTCTTTAGCAAGAACAACTAAGTGGGTCATTACATAAAGAGTTTAAGAAACGTAATTGTATCAATTGACAATCATGCCTAAATTCAAGAACGCTTATGCATAGTAACATTCTATATCCCATGAATAGTTCATGAGTTCATATCTTAGTTCAATATATTAATAGTCAGTACTGCATATGAACACCTCAGTATATTTTCATGTCTCAGTATAGGAACTCTCAGTATCCCATAACAATGTTACAGAATGACTCTAAAGATTCACATTAGCCTGGAAGTGGATGAAGCTACCCACCATGTTATGAAGCATGGTGCATGATGATATTATATATAGTCTGGCAGTGGATGATGCCGCCCACCATGTTATGAACCATGGTGCATTATGATGTATAGCCTGGCGGTGGATGATGTTGTCTGCCATGCTATGAACCATAGTGCATTATGATAAATAGCTTTGTAGTGGATGATGCTACCTACCATATTATGATGCATAGTGCATTTTTTGAGATATAGCCTGGTAGTGGGTGATATTGCCCATTATGTCACGACCCATGGTGCATTATTTGAGTTACCTATTCTCTAAGTTAAAATGGATTATGAATCCCTGTGTTACACCCCGTAAATTTTCATATCAAATATACCTTAATTTAATAAGCCTATGATAATGAAGAAGGTTCTATTGGAAAGATTAAGGAATGGTCGAGTTGGAACCGAAGAAGTCATGAGAATTTATAGAGTCGTTACGCCCTTCGTGCTTGAAATCCTTACATTGAGTGATGCAAGATGAGAAGAGTATAATGTTCATAAAAAGGACAAGGAAGGCCTTGGGCACAAGTTGAAAGCATATACAAAATATTCTGAGTTATACTCATCATTTCGCGCACGTTAGAGGACCCGATTAACCAATTTAAGTTCCAAAAACTCAAGCCCCATCCCGAGGGTCACATATGACATAAAGTGATATTAAGAAGGTCTATGGATGGTTATAAATCATTGGGAGCAAAGGAATAACATTTCGATGAAGTTTGACGAAGATCAACCAATATGCTAAAGTATTTTGTGCCAGGGATGGGATCCGCCTGAATCGAAGGCATATCCAAGATGGGCCTAGAGGGGTAATCTGCACTTAGATCTGTAGCCGCATATGGCTTCTGTGATGCATACCTTGGTGCAGATCAAGGGTGGTTCCACCTCTATATAAATAGAAGGAAGCGGTGGCTTCACTTCCACACCCTCATTTCCCACCCCTTCGACCCCTTGAGCTCCCAACCTCACTCCTAAGGTTCTCATATCATTAAATGACCCTTCTACAAGGCTTAAGATGTAAAGCTTACATCACAAGAGACTAGATCACCTTGGATCATCATCTTGATTTTTTGAAAAGAAACTGGGAGATTCTTGGAGATTCAAAGAAGAGCATGGTAGGGGAAACTCTTGGCTAGTTTGAGGTAAGATTCTTGTTACATCTTATGTCTTTAAACTCTTATAGTTGAGATTGACCTTGTGGAAAAAGTAATTCATGGAAAGATATTATAAAGTTATTGGATGGTTGTAATGAAGCTTGGAGGCAACTATGGCTAGATTTTATGAAATATGATTGTTGTAATTTTGTTAGAATTATGGTTTTTGTAAATATATGTGAGAATAGATTAAGTTGCCATAATAATAAAATGGGGTAAAGTAAGCACGCTAAGTGTTCGACGGAATATCACAACGCTAAGTTCTTGAAACTCTCGAATGGATTTTTATATGGATTGTCCTTACTGCTTAGGTTGACGATTGTAGAACAAACGAGGAATCATCAGAGTGGTATTGATCATCAATAAGGTGTGTAAGGTTCATTTCTTCATTCTTTTGGCATTATCTATGACTAAACGTAACCATAACGATGTCACTTCAAAAAGAATAGAACTCTATTCTTGAAGATAAAAGCTTGTGAACCTTATTGTTTTCATATCGATATAGGTTTCATGACTCTTATTGTTGTTATTTGTCAAGGACACTCTTCGTCTTGATAGACTTTAAATCTCATATCTTCTTATAATCTTTGTTGACTATCAAATAATTGATACATACATAGTTACATAATGAAAATCGGAGGATAACGATCTTGAGTCACTCCGATGGAACTCATAAGGACCTTCAGAGTCATTACTTGCATTGTACTTATGTATATGTATCTATTTTTTTTACCGAGCCGCATTATATTCGGTCGGGTATGACACTTATAAGTGCAAACCACTGCAGTTGGTTTTGATATTACCGAGTCTCATATTTGGGCCGGGTACGACCGAGTCCTCTACGAGGTCGGGTACGATATGACATGACATGATTTTCCCCACAGAGTGGCTTGATACTATATTATATATATATGGCCATGATGAGCGGCTTAATTTTTACAAGATATGCATACATACTCATGATTATGACAAGCAGGCCCTTAGAGGCTTGTTATGAGTTTTAGGTTGACCTCTATACTCTTCCTTCATATTTCATCATTTATTTATGTGTTGCATGTCTTACATATTCAGTACATCTTTCATACTGATGTCCCTTTCTAGGGCACTACATTTCATGCCCGTAGATACAGATAGACATTCAGATGATACCTTTGGGTATGTGGCTCGACTCAGATAAAGATTGCCATGCTTCTTTCTTCCGGAGCTGTCTAGTGAGCTGATAGGTATGATGGTTGCATATATGTGTATAGTTGGGTATGACGGGGCCTTGTCCCAACCATATGTTGTTGATATACTCTCTAGAGGATTGTAGATATTTGTTTTATTTATAATGGTCATGTGCGGCCTTAGTGCCCTTTTGATAGACTCGTTCTGTTCATATTAGCCTTGTCAACTTTGTTGTATATATATGTATATTGGGCCTTTTCTACATGCAGGTGGTTGTGTTTATTGGTCAGGTAATCTTTTGTTAGAGGCCTTATCAACCCATGTTTTGTCAAGTATGCTATAGGTATCATGATTAGTACGCTCGGGCCTTAGGTGTTGGGTGCCGTCCATACCCCCCAAGGTTGGGGTGTAAATAACTTGGTATCAAAGTAGGTCTATCCTAGGGATGTCTACAAGTCGTGTCTAGTAGAGTCTTGCTTATGAGTGTGTTACGCGCCACACTTATAAACAGGAGGCTACATGAAATTTAGAATGGTTTGCTTCTTTCTTGATCTAGATCGTGCATTAGAGCCAAGTTGTAAGTATCTCTTTCCTAATCTTTCCATAGTTACGATTTCAATGATGTTCTCTTCAAGAGATACACCTTCTATCGAGACAGACCCGTCAAAGGATACAAGCAGATTACCTCTCAATCAATCTTCGACCCAGATACGATCAGTGGCATCGAGAGAGAACTCTATACCTTCAGATATACCGCCAATACCATCTAACGAGGATGTTAGGAGGGCAGTTCAGGTATTGACCTAGTTTGTGGCCTCTCAAACACAATACCGTCATGGTATGATTGACAGTAATAGACCTCTAAAAGGGTCAGGGAGTTCTCAGCCCAGGGAGTCTATTGGTCAGGGATATTTAATGATTGGTAGGACTGACTCAGTGAGAGAAAGGGAAAGGACTAAGAAAGTTAAAATGGTTGGTAATTATCGAGGAAAGCAGAATGAGGAAGGATTTTGGATGCATGATTAGTATAGTAGATGTTTGCGATAGATTAGGTATGGTTAGAGTTCTCGGGTAAGGCCGAGGCATGGGTCATAGCCCTCGATATCTTAAGATTAGAATAGGAGTGGTTTAGATCGAGTAGGGTTGTCTAGGCCATGTTGTAAGATATGTGAATGGATGCATGATGGGCCTTGTTGCAAGGAGACATGGGGTTGTTAGTAGTGTGTTAATCGAGGACATAAGATACGAGAGTGTCCTAAATTAGCCTACATGAGGAAGGAGGAGAACGAAGGCATAACCTCGAGTTCTTATGATACCCGAGGGAAGATGGCGAGTGCAGGTTTGCTACTGGTTCTCTTACTCATTTATCTACCTTCTACATGCACAGTATGTACCTTTCTTATACTCTAGAAGAGTGACACTATTTTAGGAGTCTATGTTCTGAGTTGCCTATTGGGGTAAAATGTCTTGACGAGAAAGAATCCTGATTGTAATGATGTTAATTGAAGAAGATAACTTCTGGTCCAAGTGACAGTAAAGTTACGTATACACACTGCGAATTGAGAAGATATAGAGCTCCTAACGCAACCTAGAGTAGGAATGGGTGGCATGTTTTCAAATGACTATACTAGATGAACTTCCAATTTGTGATAAGATATCATCTGACGATTGTATGAGATCTCAGGCTTCGAGCGAGGAAGGGCAAGTTGAAATAAGATCAGAGGCAAATGCAAAGCAAAAAAGGGGTGTTAGACAGTTTGAGGTGTTTTGAGAATGTTTTTCGTCCTTGGTGAATTACATCTTTCTAAATATGAGAGTTTGCTATGAATGCCTGATTTAAATAGTAACACCGAGCCAGAGAAATGATAACGGAATAGATTTTCGGAATCAAGTACATGAAGCTTCATTTCTGAAGGTGGTTAAATAAAAAGGGGCGTAGAATGTTATGCCCGAACTAGCGGCCCCAATTTCTCCATAAGAGTTAGACAATGTGCGAGGGTTGGAAACAAGATAAGTCCCGATGATCGAAAAAAAAGCATACCTCATATAGTGTGAACAACTTCGTGTGTGGGTAGCAGTAAAGGATTATAGATTTTAAACAATGGGTGATGAGTACTTTAAGCGTGGTGGTGTGATTCTACGAGCCGACTGAGTAAGGATACCTGGTTAAATAGAGCTTGCGATAAAGATTACGACAAACATAGGAGTGATTATGAGATGTAGATGGATGGTCAACAAGTACAAGCGGAACATTACGATAGGATACTAAGGCCATATGGTATTCCTTGTAGAGGCAGACAAGCGAAGATATTTTAAATGGTAAGAGTACCAATGATAACACCAGGAAGGAACCCACGACAGTATGAACACCTTGACGATGACGACCATGGCAAATGAATGATATGTAGATCCTTCCATCCAAAAAAAAATAGAACCCTGATGCACGGGAGTGATAAGTATAAGGGATATATCAAATCAAGGGATCCTTAAAGGAATTTAAGTTGGAAACGTAAAGGTTAATGGATCGAGTAGTGGTTTATGAAAAGATCAAATACTTATTAAAAGGGGAGCCAGAGTGAGTAGTAAATGTAAAAGGGCTATGATTTGAACATAGATATGTCAAACACTAGCTTAGTCTTGAATACCATCAAGACGATGAAAGATAAGTAAGTAGAAGTAATGGGGAATAAGTCCTAAGGTGGGCATATAACGGAGGGACAAAATGATCGGCGAACCTCAAAGAGGCCAATGTAGACATTAAAGAAAGGAGTTGAAAAGTAGGGATGAAGAAATAAGGATAAAGGTAAGCTAATAATGGTAAATTTTGGGAGTTATCAGATTGACCGGAAACTCTGTGAGATGGGTGATGTGGTTAACGTGAATGCTAAGGACGTGGGTTGCAAAAGGGAATATGAGTCGAGCTATAAAGGTGAAAACATTAATTCAAGTACGGTGATCACGGTAAATTCGGCAGATCGACGCTTTGTAAACATGAATCCCTCGATAGGAAAAAGGGTAGGACGACCCTTAGTGTGAGAAATATTGAAAAACAATATGATGGTGTCAAAGGTTTTTCTCCAGATGAGATATATACGACATACCCGGCAAAAGAATAGTCGAATGTGGCGAGTAGCAAATCTTGAAGTTATTAGAGTCCAGCATTGCGCTCTTAGTGTGAAGTTAATATTCCTCTTAAAAGGGCACAATCCGGAGTAAGTAGAAATAGTGGACACCTAAGGAATAAGACCGACAAAAGGAAAAGACGTCGAAGGTGAGAGGATGTCTGGTCTTCAGTATGAAAGAAAAAAGAAAGGTAGGATGAATGGTAAATGAGCGATACACCGCGAGAAAGAAAACTTAAGCAAAATAAAAAATGGAGTATGACTAAGGGAAAATGGACCTATTTTGGATTAACCACTTATAGAATATCCGGATTGAAGACGTTATGAGAAATAAGAGATTTCGACATAATAGACAAAGATGTAATTGATGGTATGGTTGAGCATAATTAGTAAGAGAAGGAATATGATGACTAAAGGGAAAAGTAAGGTAACAAGCAGCTAGCGGAGATAAAAGGCAAGGGATGATAATTCCCTGAAGTAAAATACGGAAGAACCCTATCGTATATTGGCAATTAAAAGAACACTGAGATGAAGGATGTGGTAGCAATCTAACCATCTAGAATATGCAGAGATGTAGCATGACATGAAGTAAAGGTAATAACTAAAGCAATACTAAAATTGAAGATTGATGGTTGACACCTAAGAGGATGCACACTCAAAGCGAAAAGTTAATTATGGATTACTAGGTGGCACGGGAATTGGTAGAGTTTATCCCATGATCTTTGTAAACCCTTTTGATCTGGAAGACTGATATATAAATGTCTTGATAATTCGCATTATGGTAATCAGGACCATCATAATATCGAAGGTTAGCTGATAATTCGTATTAAAAAGAATACCCGCTTTCTGGAGATTATCTCGAATCATGGTGTAAGCACTTTCTCTTTGGAAAATGACCTTTAAGGAACCAATTCAAAGAGGACTTTGGATGTTCAGAGTCGGCTTACGAATTGGACTTGAAATAACGATAACTACTATGTGAGGTACTAGTATGCCAAAACATAAGGCTTTGTGTAATGAAGATCGACAACAGTCCTTTTAAATTGTCGAAGAAGGAAGCAATTTATGGTAGCGGTAGTAAATGGGATACATTAGGGTATGAGGAAATGTCTGGGTTAATAGAATGATGTTTTAGAAGACTTGAAGATGAGAGAAGAATATAATTTGAAAAGAAGGAACGACGTAATCCGAGACATTAATGATCGTCGTACCTGAATTTGACCAAGGAATGCAATGACAGACCGACCTATCTATCTAGTTCTTACATTAAACATTATAGGCGTGTATTGGGTATCCCCTTCAAATTTTACCATGATAGGAATGTGAAGGTAAAGAAGAAGTTATCGAGTGAAACGATTGCATCTATAAGTGTGATGATATGACTAAGGTAAGAAATGGATGTATAAAAGTATGGGATAGAGATAGAAGAAAAGAATGAAAGAGAAAATGAACGCAGAAAACCATATTGTTGTCAAAAACTCCTGACCTATGATGATCATCGCGCAATGATCTTTTCATTATAATTCTACTTATGCTCCGTACCTATGAACTTCTATCACACAAATCCTATTGTGCGGTGAAATTTGTAGCAAGGGAATGAAAGATATAGTTTTGATGTCAAGATTCAATAATTCGAGTAAATTACAGTTACTAAGTGATATTATAAGGGAGATGTACGACCGTGTGGGGTCGATGATGTATTGATAAATACTATGTTTGTGTAAACCTATGAGGAAAAAATTATGGTGTCTAAATGCGCGACAGGTTTAGATGATCTTATGCCCAAAACAAGTTTTTCCAAGGTTTTCGAAAAAACATAAAAATCGCTATACCCAAGTGATGAAGCCCCGACATTCGAGGAAGGATGTCCTTAAGGGGGGAAGGATGTTATTCCCCGTAAATTCACATATCGAATATACCTTAAGTAATGAATCCTACGATACAAGAAGGTTCTATTGGGAATATTAAGGAATGGTCAAGTTGAACCGAATGAGTCATGAGAATTTAAAGAGCTGTTACGCCCTTCGTGCTTGCAATCCTTACGTTGAGTACTTCGCATCAGGTCGATGCAAGATGAAAAAAGTATAATGTTCATAAAAAGGACAAGAAAGGCCTTGGGCACAAGTTGGAAGCATATCCAAAAGATTTTGAGTTATACTCATTATTTCGCGCACGTTTGAGGACCCAATTAACCAATTTAAGTTCCGATGACTCGAGCCCTATCCCGAGGGTCACATATGATATAAGTAGATGATGAAGGTCTATGGATGGTTATAATTCATTGGGATCAAAGGAATCACATTTCAATGAAGTTTGACGAAGATCGGTTGATACGCTAAAGCATTTTGTGCCACAGATGGGATCCGCATTGCAAAATCGCAGGAATATCCAAGTTGGGTCTAGAGAGGAAATTTTCCCTTGGATCTGCGGCTTCATATGACTTCTGCTACGCAGACCTTGGCGCAGACTAATGGAGGTGCCACCTCTAAATAAATAGAAGGAAGTCGTGGCTTCACTTCCACACCCTCATTTTCCACCCCTTTGACCTCTTGAGCTCCCAACCTCACTCCTAATGTTCTAATCACATTAAAGGACCCTCACATAAGGCTTAAGATGTAAATATTCCATCACAAGAGACTAGATCACCTTGGATCATCATCTTGCTTCTTGAAAGGAAACTTGGAGATTCTTTGAGATTCAAAGAAGAGCATGGTAGGGGAAACTCTTGGCTAGTTTGAGGTAAGATTCTTGCTACCTCTCATAGTTTAGAGTGACCTTGTGGAAAAATTAATCCATGGAAAGATAAGATAAACTTCTTAGTTGATCATCATAGTTGTTGAGTTGGTTATTGGATGGTTGTAATGAAGCGTGGAGGCAACTATGGCTAGATTTTATGAAATATGATTCTTGTAATTTTGTTAGAATATGTTTTTTGTAAATAAATGTGAGAATATATTAAGCTGCCATAATAACAAAATGGGGGTAAAGTAAGCACGCTAAGCGTTCGATGAAATATCACAACGCTAAGTTCTTGAAACTCTTGAATGGATTTTTATATGGATTGTCCTTATTGCTTAGGTTGACGATTGTAGAACAAACGAGGAATCATCAGAGTGGTATTATCATCAATAAGGTATGTAAGGTTCATTTCTTCATTCTTTTTTCATGATCTATGACTAAACGTAACCATAACGACGTCACTTCAAAAAGGAACTCTATTCTTGAAGATAAAAGCTTGTGAACCTTATTGTTTTCATATCGATATAGGTTTCATGACTCTTATTGTTGTTATTTGTCAAGAACACTCCCCGTCTTGATAGACTTTGAATCTCGTATCTTCTTATAATCCTTGTTGACTATCAAATAATTGATGCATACATAGTTACATAATGAAAATCGGCGGATAACGATCTTGAGTCACTCCGATGGAATTCATAAGGACCTTCAGAGTCATTACTTGCATTGTACTTATATATATGTATCTATTTTTTTACCGAGCCGCATTATATTCGGCCGGGTATGACACTTTTAAGTGCAAACCACTGCAGTTGGTTTTTATATTACTGAGTCTCCTATTTAGGCCGGGTATGACCGAGTCCTCTATGAGGTTGGGTATGATATGACATGAAATGATTTGCCCCACAGAGTGGCTTGCTACTATATTATATACAGATGTCCCTAATTAGTGGCTTAAATTTTACAAGACATGCATACATACTCATGATTATGACAGGTTGACCCTCAGAGGCTTGTTATGAGTTTCAAGTTGACCTCTATACTCTTCCTTCGTATTTCATCCTTTATTTATATATTGCCTGCCTTACATATTCAGTACATCTTTTATACTGATGTCCCTTTCTGGGGCACTATATTTTATACCCCCAGGTACAGATAGAGATTTAGACGATACCTCTCGGTAGGTGGCTCGACTCAATTGAGAATTGTCATGCTCCTTTCTTTCGGAGCTATCTAGTGAGCTGATTAGTATGATGGTCGCATATATATAGTTTGGTATGTTAGGGTCCTGTCCCCACCAGATGTTGTTGATATATTTTCTAGAGGCTTGTAGACAGTTGTTTTGTGTATAGTGGTCCTGTACGGCCTTGTTGGCATTTTAATAGACTCATCGTGTTCATATCAGCTTTGTTGGCCTTGTTATATATACAAGTATGTTGGGAATTTTCTGCGTACATGTGGTTGTCTCTATTGGTCAGATAATTTCTTTTCAAAGGCCTTTGTCGGCCCATGTATTGTCAAGTATCATGATTGGTACGCTCGGGCCTTAGGGTGTCGGGTGCTGGCCATATCCCTCAAGGTTGGGGTGTGACAACCAATATAGTTCATTATAGAACAAAGGTGACTCCACCCATGTTAAACAAATTATTATGCTCAATGACAACTACGTCTATGTTTCAGTTCAGCCTTCAGTATTCGTAATTTTATTATGTTCATGTATTTGGGCTTCCGATTCCCCCGAGCACCCCACAACTATTTATTGCTTCAGTTGGTTTTACATACTAGTGCAATTCAAATGTACTAATATCCTTTTTCCCCGGGGCCTGCACTTCAAGGTGCAGTAATGACTTTCAAGACGACGCATCTGCACGCTAGGATCTCTAGTATCAGCTGAGTTGGTGAGCCCTAGTATTTCGGGGCATTATCATTTATCTTGCAGTATTTATAGTTTATTACAAACAGTCAGGTATGTCGACCTGACAAACAGTTAGCATCTCAGTACTCTTCAGAGGCTTCATAGCCTAGAGTAATAGTTAGACAGAGTTTATCAGATTTTCATGTTTGCCGTGTTTGCACTTTTACTACGTTCAAACTTACCTCAGTATTTTCCGCACTTAATGATTATTCAGTCAGACTTTTAGTACATCAGCATGTTTAGCCAGTCAGTTGGTTCGCTCGGTCACATGCAGCCAGACACCGAGTGTTGTGTTACGTCCAGGCTATGGTTTGGGGTGTGACAACTTTGGGAAATATCTTAAAGGTATGTTCTTTGATCTTTACTGAGATTATTTAGAGGATTTAGACTTGTGTAGAGTATTAGAAACAATGATAATCTATGAGTGATTCATGGGGAATTCAAGAACACATTTTTGACACGAAAAACCTTAGTTTTTCGATTAGAGTGGGAACACTTAAAATTGGTTAAAGTTTTGAACTTTATAATTAATAATCACTATAGAATGATTTTTGAACTTGGAAGAACATGTTTTCTAGCTTTTAGCGGGAATTAAGGTATCTCTTTTTTCAAACATAATTTTCAGCCTTTAAAATGGTTTCTTTAGTAAGGTTTCATGTGCGTGAGGGACAAGCCCTCAGGAACCTTAGGTGTATCATCTCATATATATGTATTTGTGATTTTTCCTATCAAAGGAGTATTGAAACTGATTTTTAACTGTTTAAACTGTTAGTGTTGAATTTTAATGATGACACTCTATTATGCAGGTTAGCCCACAAGGTAAAGGCAGGCCCATCTGACTCACAAGGCCCGAAGAAAGATGCTAGCCCAGCTGACTAGTAAAGCCCAAAACAGTACATCTAAGCGAAATAACTAAGTAAGGACTTATTTATGGAGACAAGTAAATCATGAATCAAATCAAGTATCTTAGGAGATCTCGGCGTGTCAATCAAGTATATCCAGCTCACATCAATAAGGAACCAAGTACCAACCTTTGAGGAAATATTTAAGGATACGCATCTTGAAGATTCAGCCATAAAGCTCACAAGGAAAGAAGATCAATCTGCCAAAAAGCTCTAACCTTATTCTTGGAAAATAGGATTCCTTATTCCTTTTTCCAAGGATCAAATCTCTTGGGTTACCATCTCTACAAGATCCAAAGTACTATTATACAACTATAAAGGAAGGCTCCAAATACGAAGGAAGATATACTTGTGTCTCAACTTCTCAAGCTCTCTACTTTTAACAAGCATTATAACTCTAAGTGATTTATATTGTACACAAAAAAGTGAGAAGAGATATAGTATAGTTAGTGAGGCATTGTATCAAATGATTATGAGTATTTGAGCGTAGATGTAGAAACTTCATTCAATCTATCATTGTACCAAACTCAATTCCAAAAAGAGTTGCAGAGAACACCCTTGTATCCCAAAAGGACTGGATTAGGATTCACATTGATTTTGAATCAATATAAAACCATTTGGTTTCATTTATGTTCAGTTATTACTTTTTGCACTATATCTATTAGCAGTCGACTGGCACCTTGAGGTAGTCGAATAAGGAACAAAAAATTACAATTCACCCCCTATTGCACTTTCAATTGGTATCAGAGCAAGGTCATATTGTATTTGCCTAACTGCAAGTGACAAAAGATTATGTTAAACCACATAATAGCTGGAGCTTTATTTCAAGAAGGCACTTCCCAAACTAGACTACCTTACTTCAATGGGAAGCATTTCTCTTATTGGAAGGTAAGAATGGAAACCTACATTAAGTAATATGATGTAAAGATCTGGAGAGTCATCAAGTTAGGAGATATTCCTACTCCAAAATCAAAGACTGATGATAAGAAGAAAGAAGAAGTCATTCTAATGAGCTGGCCTCATTGACCAACTACACTGATGAACAAATTGAGGTAATACAAATAAATTCTAAGGCTAGAAATATGCTATACAATTCTATCAATGGACAAGAGTATTAAAATATCTCCACCTGTGAAATTGCTAAACAAATTTAGGATAAACTTGAAGTCACTTATGAAGGTGTTGACAAAGTTAAGGAAACTATTATTAGTCTTATTATCTATGAATATGAGACTTTTAAGATGAAAGATGGAGAAACAGTGGAGGACATATTTGTAAGGTTTAACAAGATTCTAGGAGAACTCAAAGCCTCTGGAAATGTATTCTCTTCTGTGGACAATATAAGGAAAATGATCAGATGCTTTCCTCTATAGTGGCATGCTAAAGTTGTTGCTCTTGAAATAATAAGTCTCAAAACACTCACCTATGATGAAGTAAGAGGAGATTTAATTGCATTTGAAAAGACCTATCTCAACAAGCCTGAACAGGATGAGAACAAGAAAAATGTGGTGTCATTCAAATCTCAAGATGAGGAATTTGATGATGATATTAGAGAAGCTGAAGTTTCTATGATATATAGGTCCATGGTGGAATCCATGAGAAGATCTAGAAACAACAAAAGAAATTCTTCAAACTTTAGAAAGGGGAAGTCTCAAGGTGATCAACCAAGAAATGATGGGAAAGTCTATGAATGTGGAAAGTTATAGCCTCTGAATGTCCGGAGTAAAAAAGAAGATCATTTAAAGGACAACAAAGGCAAAGAGTCTTCAGCAGCCGGAGTGAAGATGAAATCTCAGAAGATGAAAAGAAAGAAGCTGATAGCATATGCTTCATGGCAATTGGTGAAACTAGCGACGTAAGACCTTATCCATGTTCTAAATGTCATGAAACTCAAGAGTTATTAGATCAAACTCTTGAGGATCTAAACAAAATTTTTGATGAATATAGGAAATTACGAAAAGAAAAGAAAAACTAGAAAATTAACCTAGAAGTTTGTGAAACTGAAAGAGATCTTCTTCAAGAAGAATTTTATGATTTGCAACTACAATTAAATGGTTTACGCAAATATACCAGTCATAGTTCTATTAGGTCAAACCAGTCGACTCGTTACTACAAGTCAACTGGGAAAAAGCTTATAAGTGGTAAATCTGCTTCTACCTACTCAACTGATAAGTTTACTACTTACATTAAGACAGATCAGTCGACTAGATCAATCAAGTCAACTGATAGGAAGTCTGTTGAAACTTTTACACTATCAAGTTGACTAATTAGCATGTCACCAAAGAACATTTTTCTCAAAACTGTTTTTATTGTGGAAATATTGGACACAAATTTTATAATTGTAGATTTCGTTATGAATCTACTCTTGGTTGGATTTGGAAACCCAAAGGTAACGATAACTATGTCAAAACTAACCCTTAAGGACCCAAGAAAACTTAGGTACCTAAAAGAAATTAATCACCTTGTTTTGCAAGAACACCACAAGAAGAAATCAAGAGGTAAATAATATTTATACAGTGCGTGTTCAAGTCACATGACCGGTAATAAAAGCTTATTCAAATAAATTATGGATTTTGATGGAGAACTAGTAACCTATGGAGACAACTCCACTGGAACTTTAATTGGTATAGGAACTATTGCTTTTAATAATTACTATGATATTACTAATGTTTATTTTGTGAAGGGTCTTAGATATAATCTGTTGAGCATAAGTCAACCATGTGACTCCGATCTAGAAGTTAGATTCAGAAAAATAAGATGTATCATTAAAGACGTCTCTGGAAGATCTATGCTACCTGGAAGTGGGAACAAAAATGTATATATACTCAATTTTGTGAAAAGTCTAGTAGGGCACATCTGCTTAGCATCAATATGAGAAGATCCATGGATATGGCGTATGAAGCTTGGACATGCAAATACGCGCTTAATATAAAAACTTGTAAAGCATGAGCTAGTGCTAGGACTACCCAAGCTAAACTATTCCAAGGATCATATCTGTGATGCATGCCAAAAATGTAAGCAAACTAGAAACTCTTTCAATTCAAAGGATATTATGTCTACCTCTAAATCTTTGCAACTACTTCATATGGTTGGTCCTACTAGAACTGCTAGTATTGGAGGAAAAAGGTATGCTTTTGTTATAATAGATGATTATTCTCGATTTACATGGGTCATATTTCTTGCTCATAAAGATGATACTTTAAAGAATTTTAAGTTCTTCTGTGAGAAAGTACATCATGAAAAGGATACTACATCTCATCTATCAGAAGTGATCATGGAGGAGAATTTGAAAACAAGGCATTTGAAGAGTTCGATAATGAACATTGATATGCTCATAATTTCTCTTCACCCTACTCTCCTCAACAAAATGGTATTGTTGAACGAAAAAACAAGACCTTACAAGATATGGCTAGAACTATGATGATGAAAAATAATCTACCACATCATTTTTGGGCTGAGGCTGTAAGCACAACATGCCATGTCTTAAATAGATGTTTCATTAGGCCAATTATGAAGAAAACTCCATATGAACTCTGGACGGGAAGAAAGCCTAACATAAGTTACTTTCATCATTTTGGGTGTAACTGTTTTGTTCATGACAATGGAAAATACAATCTTTTTAAGTTTGATCCACGTAGCGATGGAGGTTTTTTTCTTGGCTACTCAATTAACAGTAGGTCCTATAATACTTTAACTGTTGAAGAATACATTCATGTGATCTTTGATGATACTAATGGCTTGGTCCAGAAAGGTAAACATGTATATGATGAAGATAATCAACTGCCTACTACATCAATCACTTCCACTGTTGAATAGAAAAATGATAAAGAGTCGACTGTTGAACCTGCTAAGTCGACTAACTTAACAGTTGAAATTGTACTAAATGAATGGAGAAGCGAACCTGACTATCTAAAGAAGTTTGTTATAAGATATGTAAATGAAAACCAGATCTTCAACCAAAAACAATACAAATGTGTCTCTCATATCACAGCTAGAGCCAAAGAAAGTTGATGAAGCCTTGAAAGATAATCAGTGGGTTAAGGCTATGAAGGAAGATCTAGATAGAGCTTTTCCTCATTGAGCTATATTTTTCATTAGAGGTTAAAGAATCTCTTTCTAGTTGCTCTAGAACAATTAAGAGATTCTTTAGAAGAAATACGGGGTTCTGCTTCTGGCGGCAGGGGGGAGGGGGGAGACTAGCCTCATTACTTCCCACTGGGCGAGAGGTGCACCTAACCCACCTACCCACTCATCAATCACGGTGTTCAGCTAATTTTCACCGATAGACCCCTATTGTATTGGAATTTGGTGGAAGAAATGTAAGGTCACGCGTTAGCACTCATTTGAGAAAATAAAGTGTGGAGTCTGGTTACGAGAAATGAAAATGCTTCAATTGTTGAACTAAATGGGTATTTCGAAACAAGCTCAATGAAACTGGGGAAGTAATAAGAAATAAAGCTCGACTTATTGCTTAAGGTTACTCACAACAAGAAGCAGTCGACTATGATAAAAAAAAATCTCCAGTTGCCCGGTTAGAATCAATTCGAATGTTACTTGCTTAAGCTGCATTTAAAGGATTTAAACTTTTTAAAATAGATGATAAAAGTACTTTTTATATAGTTTCATTGATGAAGAAGTTTATGTTAAACAACCACCTAGTTTTGAAAAATCTAAGTTTCCATACCACGTGTTCAAACTAACTAAATATCTATATGGCCTTAAACAAGCCCCGAAAGCTTGGTATGATAGGTTAAGTCCTTTCTTAGTTGAACATGATTTTTCTAGAGGAAAAATTAATTCTACCTTATTTATTAAAAGGACCTCCTCTGGAAATCTCATTATTCAAATCTATGTTGATGATATTATTTTTGGAAGTTCTAACCCCTCCCTGTGTAAAATATTTTCTAATCATATGCAAAGTGAATTTGAGATGAGCATGACGGGAGAATTGACATTCTTATTGGGGATACAGATTCACCAATCTGAGAAGGGAATATTCATTTGTCAAAGTAAATACACCAAGGAGCTCATTCAAAAGTTTTGTATGAGTGAAGCAAAACTCATGGGAACTCAACACTTAGAAATTGGTTAAAGTTCTAAACTTTATCTTTAATAATTATTGTAGAATGATTGTTGAAATTGGAGGAACACGTTTGCTAGCTTTTAGCAGGAATTAAGGTATGTCGCTTTTCGAACATACTTTTCAGCCTTTAAAATGGTTTCTTTGGCAAGGTTTCATATGAGTGAGGGACAACCCCTCATGGAATCTTAGGTGTATCATACCATATATATGTAATCGTGATTTTTCCTACCAAAGGATTATTGAAACCGATTTTTAATGCTTTAAACTTGATTTTGGAAGCTTGGATATTTCATGTGTTCTGTCCTATGAACGGGTTTTGTTGAAGTTGAAACTTATTTAATTGTCACACCCCAACCTTGAGAGGTGTGGCCGGCACTCGGTGCCTGGATGACCCGAGTGTACCACATATATATCATAACATGAACGTATAACAGTTTGGGCTAACAAGGCCTCATAATGATAATCTCAAAAGGACTCTGAATAAAACACCATGCAGCTAACCAATATATACATAACAAGACCGGTAAAGCCATACATAAAGACTATACAATGACCACTAGTCTGCAAGCCTCTAGGAGTAACACAACATGTCATTAGGTCGGGATAGAGCCCCCTAACATACCCATAATACAAAATGACATATACATAACCCTGACTAGGTAAAACTCCGGAAGGAAATGGAGTTCACCAACAAAATATGATAACTGGAGGCAGCCTATGGTGGAGGGTCCTCTCCTCATCTACCTAAACCTACGTGGTATGAAACACAGCGTCCCCTAACAAAAGGGGTATCAGTATGAACAATGTACTTAATATGTAAGACAGTAATAAAACATAATAATAAGAAATCATAAAAAGGGGATACAAATCAATCTGAACCTATGAAATACCCCTGAGGGCCATGATATGTATAATGATCGTACTTATGTTATAATATCATTCTATGACACTACATCGACGATGTTACTCTAACCTAAAATGTCCAACTAATCAATGGTAACTGCCTAACCGGCCATAGCCCGGTGGTGAGTACATATCTACCCTATCGATAGTAAATAACGATACACAACTACCCAACTGGTGGTAAATACATTACTACCCAACCGATATTCATTCGGTGGTGTTCATAGTCTACTGCAATAGTAATAGCGCTTTTGGCTTCTCTAGCTAGTAAGGCACTTCTCTTTCTTTAGAACGACACTTGATCGACTTCCCGAATAACTCTATTCGACACACTCCTTCTAGGAGGTACATGATAGATAAGAAATTCAGATAGCCAACTTACAAACCAACCTATACAGGACATGATATCAAGACAAGAAAGTACTTCTAACAAAGGACAAATAAACATATGGTTAAGATACCTATTTGACATTTCATTTAGAAATTGATATATGTTTGAAATTCATGCCTTCGAAAGAAGGGTTAGTCTTACATACCTTGGTTTATGATCCTTGGAACAACTACGACGGATCAACCACTCTTTAAAATTTTATCTTAAACCAAGATGAACCAGCCCATTCTGCCCCGAGCTTACAAGAACCAAACAACTACTACAACCATGAGGGAGAGAACGATGAGAACTAGTGAACTCGGAAGATAATCGAAGATGGAGTTTAGCTACAACTTACCTTAAAATGAAATACAAGTTATGTTGTTGTCCATAATTCATTTTTGCATTAGTCTCCTTAATATATAATCCTTCAATTATATCAAGCTTGAGCTTTACTTATAACACAATACGTTGCTGCTTCTCTTTTTCAATTTAAGTAAAAGTACACCACAACTCTTTGTGTAATCTAGAAGTAATTGAAGTGATTAATTAGTATAAAATTATGGATATGTGTTTCTCCACTATATGGGCCATGGGGTCCACTTATCTTTTAATTTATTTGAATAATTTTTAAGTACAAAAGATGCCACCACGTCTAATAAATGATTAGTCACCACTTTAATGTTTTGCCATGTGTCAAGTGGAGGTTATCCACTTCATCTATAAAACGTATTCCTAATGTCATGTGGCAGCCCACTGAAAGTCGTTGTCTAATTAATTCTAATTGATACCATAATAAATTCCTTACTCTCCCACTTTATTTTAATATTTACCAATTACCCATATAATTAATTTCTTTGTCTAAATTCACTAAAATATTTAAAATATTAACACATTTTTTATATTCATTATCATGATTATGTGAAATAGCACTAAACGGCCTCTCTTGGCACACACAAAATATTATTTTCATCCCGGACATCCCACTTTTTAAGTCTTGAATCATTTCGAGACTTCATCCTTTTATAAACTAAACTTTTGATTTGTATACGACCAAAAAAATTTATATTGATTTACTTACAACACAACCTAACTCAAAGGTACGGGGTGTTACATAACCTTAATTCCTTCAAGTTGATATGAATTTACTATGAACACAACTTAACGTATGAAGATATGGGATGTAACATCATCCCCCTCTTAGGAACATTCATCCTCGAATATTGGACTTACCTGTCTCATTACTCGTCGCCTGACATATAAAGTTATTTGCATGATTCACCTTAGGGACGACACTATATCTTAATAACAGTATTCCATAGTATATCAACATGATTCATCTTATGAGAGGTATTCTATTCCCACGTGATACTTGAAATTCTTTCTCGGTGAACCGTTACTTCAATTATAGACTATATCCTTACACTTTATTCTCTAATCGCTTATCATTTTACTCACTTATTCTGCGATTAGTGCAGTGTTCCACCTCTTATAAGTTCTTCTAATCTTAAACTCCTCTGATTTCATTCAGGCTATACCAGTCTCTCCATAACTTAGGAAAACCGTCAGCTCACTTATTTTGATGGGCTTAATCCCAAAGTCTTACCTTTCCTCGTCACTTCCGCACTCATTTTCTCTTACCCTTACTTATATCCATCTAAAACCTTGTCCACTACCATACTTTGGCTTACGACCTACACTTATCTATTCATACTATTCGTAACCTTCTACTTAACCTGCTAGCATCATAGACTTTCTTATGTTGTTCTAGAACCTCAAGCGGGACATCACACCGATTCTAACTTTTCCTTAATCTCGTAACTAGACCTCCTGGTACATGGAATCACATAAGCTGGAAGATATGATACTAATAATACACACCATCATTTTTGGATATTGAATCACGATGCTTCTGGCCCCCTATCTAAAGTCTGGACTATTTACAATTTTATGTACTTAGGTATCTAGTACCTTATTCATACTTTCAGAACAATTCTCCCGCATTGATGGAATTAACATTCATACCTTAATGTTGTAATATAATACTTTCACCTCCAGTGCATACATAGTCTGGTAGAAACTTCACACTGACTCATCACAAGCACGAGTCGAAATCAAATTCTTATGACTCAGCTCTATTGCACGATCTGGAATATCAAAGAAGGTTAACCAATCCTAAATGCCATGTACCTTTCTAATTATAAGTTTGATACATAACACACACATAAGAAAGACTCTATTACACATAGCTTGTAGACTCCCTAAGACACGACCTGCTCTAATACTAAGTTTGTCACACCTCAACCTTAGGGGTGTGGCCGGCACCTGGCGCCTGAATGGCCTAAGCGTACCATCTATATTTCATAACATGAACGTATAACCATCTGAGCTGACAAGGCCTCAGAATGATAATCTCAAAATGACTCTGAATAAAACAACCTATAACAATAGACAGCTAACCAACATATACATAACAAGGTCGTACATAATGATTATATAATGACCACTAGTCTGCAAGCCTCTAGGAGTAATACAACATGTCATCAGGCCGGGACAGGGTCCCCTACATACCTATAGTACAAAATAGCATATACATAACCCTAACTCGGTAATACTCTAGAAGGAAGTGGAGCTCACCAACAAAATCTGATATCTAGAGGCAGCTTACAATGGAGGGTCATCTCATCGTCTACTTGAACCTGCTTGGCATAAAACACAACATCCCCTAACAAAAGGAGCTCCAGTACGAATAATGTACTGAATATGTAAGTCAGTAATAAAACATAATAGTAAGAAATCATAACAAGAAGGATACGAATCAACCTGAACCTCTGAAATACCCCTGAGGGGCATGATATGTATAATGATCATACTTATGCTATACTCTCATTCCATGACACCACATCGATGTCGTAACTCTAACAGTCCAACTGATTAGTAGTAACTGCCCAACCAGTCGTAGGCCGACGGTGAGTATGAGTCTGCCTACTAGTGGTAAATAATGATACACAACTACTCAAACAGTAGTAAATACATTATTTCCCTACCGATATTCATTCGATGGTGTTCATAGTCTATTGTAATAGTAATAGCACTTTTGGATTCTCTAGCTTGTCCTCTTCTCTTTCTTTAGAACGACACTTGGTCAACTTTCTGAATAACTCTTTTCGACACGCTCCTTCTAGGAGGTACATGAGAGGTAAGAAATTTATATATCCAGCTTACAAACCAACATATACCGGACACGATATCAAGACAGGAGAGTACTCCCAACAAGGGACAAACAAACATGTGGTTAAGATACTTCTTTGACATTTCATTTAGAAATCGATAAATGTTTAAAATTCATGCCTTCTAAAGGATGGTTAGCCTTATATACCTTGGTTTACGACCCTCGAAACAACCATATCGAATTAACTACTCTTTAAAAATTTATCTTAAACCAAGATGAACTAGTCCATTCTGCCTCGAGCTTACACGAACCAAACTACTACAACCATGAGAACGAATGATGAGAACTAGTGAGTTCGGAAGAGAATCAGAGATAGAGTTTAGCTACAACTTACCTTAAAATGAAATACAAGTTGCATATGTGTTGTTGTCCATAATTCATTTCTGCATAAGTCTCCTTAATATATAATCATCCAGTTATATCAAGCTTGAGCTTTACTTATAACACAATACGTTGTTGCTTCTCTTTTTCAATTTAAGCAAAAGTACACCACAACTCTTTGTTTTATCTAGTAGTAATTGAAGTGATTAATTAGTACAAAAAGATGGATATGTATTTCTCCACTATATGGGCCATGTGGTCCACTTATCTTTTAATTTATTTGGATAATTGTTAAGTGCAAAAGATGCCGCCACCACTAATACATGATTAGACCACTTTATTGTCTTTCCATGTGTCAAGTGGAGGTTATCCACTTCATCTATAAAACATATCCCTAATGCCATATGGCAGCCCACTAAAAGTTGTTGTCCAATTAATCCTAATTGATGACATAATTAATTCCTTACTCTCCCACTTTATTTCAATACCCACATAATTAATTTCTTTGTCTAAACTCACTACAATATTAAAAAAAATAACACACTTCATATACTCATTATTATGATAATGTAAAATAGCACTAGACGGGCACTTTTGACACACATAAAATATTATTTTCAATCCATCTCGTCCCATTTTTTAGTCTTGAATCATTTTGAGACTTCATCATTTTATACACTGAACTCTTGATCTGTATACGGCCAAAAAATTTCATAATAATTTATTTGAGACGCAACCTAACATAAAGATACGGGGTGTTACATAACCTTAATTCCTTCAAGCTGATATGAATTTACTACGACACAACTTAACATATGAAGATATGGGATGTAGCATTAATGGCTTGAAATGTGATTTCTCAACATATTAATGACTTGACATACCTATATTAACAGGATATTAAACATAATCTATAATAAGTGATTCGACTTCTATGTTATGATTGTGATTCGGCTAATATGCCATGATGTATGTTATTGGTGTTTGGCCTAGCTACTCGGGAGAAAGGGTAGTCACTATGGATCCTAGTAGGGTTAGCCTAGTCATTCGAGAGGAAAAGTGGTAATCGCAGGTTGGTAGCCCCGGTATGGTCTTTGCCTTCTATTCGGGAGGAAAGGTAGTCATTATGGGTTAATAGCCCCTGTGTGGTGCTTTATGTAGTTTAGGGAACCTTATGTGGTCTCCATCCATTATGTTGATTTGGGAATGTATTGGCATGACTGTGATTGTCCATGAGTTGTTTTATTATTGATCTTGAGTTCATAAGTTGGAGACTTATCATGTGATAAACAACATAATGAGTTGAAGTTGATTTATTTCTTCTCTAATGGCTTCCATTAATTGTTTTACTAAGTTTAATGATTTATTCTATCTCTAGATTTCAAACTATTTTTAGTGACATTGTTTTGCCAATTCTTATTATATTATTTTGTTATATTAACTATTATCTTGGAGGCACTCACTGAGTAACCAGTTTTCAGGCATACCAATGTTGTTTTTGATTGTGTGTCAGGTAACGTAGAAGGCAGGTTCGTGATACGCGTACGGTATAAGAAAACTTGATGCTTTCTGAACTATTTGGTGAGCCCATGATCTTTTTCATGGGACACCGCTCTATCTTTATTATTTATTTCATTTTTTTTGGTTGCGTCGCGAAGTTAAACACTTGTTTTAATTATCTTAAAAGCTCCACAGATCGTGTCAGATTGTGGGTAGATTTTGAAAGTCTCGTATGACTATTGTGGGTTGCTATGTTTACGATTGAGTATTTTATATTAGACTTCCGCATATTTTATAACTATAAGCATGCTTACCTTTAACTACTTATGACTTGTTATAAATGAATATTGAAAGAGAACAGACATTTAATAATTTTTATAAGGTTCTTCCGGTGTTTTTTATGGCATCGAATGCCTGTTACATCCAGGGTGGGTTTTTGAGTGTGACAAGAGTGGTGCAGTTCTCGAGGCAATTAGGCGGGTTTTAGAGTGATTTTAGTAAATTTGGAAGTTTTTTATATTAAAGAAAGGGAAAAGTTTGAGCAAAGTCAAACTTGGTGTTAAATGCATCATTTCCGAAGTTTCATCATTTCCATCAGGTCTGAAATATCATTTATGACTTAGTTAAGTTATTAGTTTGATCCCGAGGCGTATGGGTATGATTTTGGTAGTTGGATGGAAATATAGGATTTTAGAATTAAGAGTTGACCTTGGTCAACATCGAGCCAAAGAGACCTTTTTGGGAATTTCGAGTGCGTGAGCGAGTCCAGAACGTGTTTTAGGAATTAAATGCATATTTTATTTGTGTCAGAGAGATCCCAAATGAGTTTTGAGTGTCGGATCGAGCTTTGAAATATACCAGAAAAATCAGCAGTTGTCATCTAGTTTTCTTCATCGCGATCATAAGAGGGGGGGGGGGCGATCGCGATGAGATGTCACACATGTGGTCGTGATCGCACCTTGGAGGTTGGTGATCGCATAGAGCAAAAGCTGGGATGGGTAGGGTAACTCTTCCCTATCACAGTTGGTGGGCCTCGCGATCGCAAAGACCAATTTTCACATGTATAGATTTTTAACACCCCCATTTCGAACTTCATCTTCCCAAACACATTTTGAGAGCTAAGGAGCTCGGATTTAAGTGATTCCAAGTGATATTTTCAAGATTTATCATTGGGGTAAGATCTTAACTATAATCTAAGCATTTATTGTTATTTCTCAATGCTCACCATGATTTCAAGTTAGAATATAAGGGTTTTCTATGGATTTGAGATTAAATTAAATTAGTGAAATTGAAGGACCAATTGTGATTAGAACTTTATGATTTTTAATATTATGACTATCTAGACTATGGGTAACATTATTTTAAGTTCATTTCTAGTTTTGACCTTTGAGGCTCGGGTGGGTTTTGGGTTGACTTTTGGACCCGGAACCTTTATTTAGAAATATGGGTATTTCATATTCTCATATAGATACCATATTTGAATAGAGTGGGCTCATTCGGAGGCTCGAGAAAAGGGAACGCCGCAGAGTGACTCTTTGGCTTCTAATTCAGGCAAGTTGATACTTACTGTGTTGGTTTAAAGTAATTAAGAGGTGTAATAGGGAATTGGGGATCCTGTAAAAATAGATGGTGACAATGGTTATTGTCCAGTAAAAAAGTGAAAATGATGGTCGACAGTAAAAATAGATGGTAACGATGGTTAAGTGGCCTAAAGGATATGTGATTTGTTTAATCAAAGCATAAAGTAATTAAATTAATAAGGCAATAAATAAGTGAAATGTAATGTAATCAGGTAAGTAATTAAACAGAAGTAGCATGTTAAGTTTAGGTCTGGAGGAATCTCTTAGCAGGGTAGACCTCCGAAATGCTTATGAATTCAAATCAATTGACAGAAAACCGGAAAAAATGACTAAAACATAAGATATATTGCTTAATACAAGTAAGAATGATTGCTAAGCGAAAAATGGATGTCCTTCCAACATAAAGGTTGAGCTCCTTTTATAAGGATCAAGCTAGAGCTTTAATGCCCATGAATTCTTGTGAATTAAAGTACAATAATTACATTTAAACCTTTTAAGTTTAGTTCTAGAGGAATCTCCTAGCAGGGTAGACCTCCGAAATGCTTATGAATTCAAATCAATTGACAGAAAACCGGAAAAAATGACTAAAACGTAAGATATATTTCTCAATATAAGTAAGAATGATTGCTAAGCGAAAATTAGATGCCCTCCTAACATAAAGGTTGAGCTCCTTTTATAAGGATCAAGTCAGAGCTTTAATTCCCATGAATTCTTGTGAATTAAAGTGCAATAATTACATTTAAACCTTTTAAGTTTAGGTCTAGAGGAATCTCCTAGCAGGGTAGACCTCCGAAATGCTTATGAATTCAAATCAATTGACAGAAAACCGGAAAAAATGACTAAAACGTAAGATATATTTCTCAATATAAGTAAGAATGATTGTTAAGCGAAAATTAGATGCCCTCCCAACATAAAGGTTGAGCTCCTTTTATAAGGATAAAGCTAGAGCTTTAATGCCCACGAATTCCTGTGAACTAAAGTGCAATAATTAAGACATTTAAACCTTTTAATTAGAAAAACAGTAACGTCTGGCGCTATATCCGGACTGGATCAATCGTCATTAATGTCCATAATCTCTCTCGGATCAACGACAAAATCTTGTTCGGTTTTTCTCCCTAAGATCCGTACTTCAGGCATGTTTTATAGCAAATCTTATGAACGTCCAGTCCTACTTCTGTTGTACACGTGTACACGCCACTTATGACACTCAACTTTACCGTTACAGATAGTCCCCACACTTTTCGGTCCAAAGTTGCTACTTGACAGGGAAGTGGAAAAGAGTTTACACCCGATTATGACATAATTCAAAAGCCAAACTGCCTCCCTTAATGGCGGGAAAGCAAAAGTTTCCACTTCTCCATATTCAGACGTATGTCCCTTCACCTCTGCCACCATGACGATATGTCTCTTCGTGAATGACCTATGTAATTAGTTTGAGCCTCGAACCATTCCCGCAATGATGATGAATCCTTGCATAAAACACTCGACCCATTTACTTATCTTCATTTTTGATCTTTTTTGCAAAAAATCATATTCCTAATTCCATCTCTTTGCAAACTCCGCCAATTTCTAACAATCTTCCCCTTGCTTCCTTTGATCACAACGTAACCATGGCCAAAAACTCTACTCGCACATCCTCTTTTGCTGCTCACGATGCACCTGCATCCTCTACTATACCACCGGCAGCCACTGGTGCTGGTGAAGGGACTGCAAAGGCTCCTGTTCCTCCCAGGGCCTACACCATACTTCCTCTCTCTTACAACGTCGACAAGGTATTCTTCATCCGAGCTGCTACTTCCAAGAGTGATCAGGGCGAAATGGTCAAAAACTATCCCTCTTGAATTCGAGTCTTAGACTTGAAAATAATCTGGAAGGAGTGCCATTGGGAGGGAATCTCCTAAATTATTATTTCCGGTCTAGACAATGACATCACTATACCCAGGTCGGGTTTTTCCAACGTGTACACCTACTCATTCACGCTTGGATTTTCTCTGGCTATCAATCCAGTGATCATAGACTTGTGTAAGAACAACAACGTCTGTCTTGCCTAAGTCAGTCTTTCAGTATAGAGGGTAGTTTCCTGCCTTTGCTTCTTGGCCACCGAGGCCAAATTAGAGTTTACTTTGGATTATCTAATGTGGCTCTACGTCCCAAAATGCGTTCGGGGTAATCATCATATTTTCCAAATGGGAAAGAAACCCTATAATCATCAGATTGGATGAAGACCATGACAGAGGTTGGAAGGAAAGATATGTAGTTGTCCCCACCACCGAGATTATATCAAAGAATGATAATCTTTTTTCATATCTATAAATCAGTCTGCAGACTTAAACTCTCAACCAAAGCTGAGAAGAGCATTACCAAGAGTGCCAACAATGGCACATCGTTCAACACTTGGATGTCTAACATGGCATGGAAAATGTAATGGCGTTGGAGTTGTGACATGAAGATTTGAATTGGTCACCCTCATCAAGGTGTCTACTTGGGAAGTAAAACCCTTTTGTCATTATCCATACCATATCGACTGTACCTCACTTGAACCATACCGACCGATCCAACACTTAACCAAATCAATCCTAAACTCACCCGAGGTTGCTACTCGCAACTCATATGAAACCCTTGTCCATACCACCAAATATTGATCACCCTCACCTCCCACAACACCTCATAAACACTCACAATAAACGCCAATACCCAAAACCAAGCGTACCTCCCCGTTCAAACCCAACAACACCAAACAGTCCACAAAGTCAATCCTTATCGGAACATCAATGGTTCATTTCAGTTCCGACGTCTTTCCATCATCAAACAACCAAAGACCTACCATAAAAACAACCCTTAACATGCCCACAATAACTCCACAAAATGCCTTGAACCGATTCCAAACACAAATACCCAAAACAGTTCCAAAACACCACCTACCCAGCTGTAACACCTAACCCGAGAACCCCTATTTCACATCCATTGTCGCGTCAACTAGTTTCTGCTGAACTCAGTCCCACTCACCCTCTCTCACCCCTCCGTACATACATCAGCTCTACATCCCAAAATTCTTTTGAGGCCGAATCATCATGTTTTCCAAACGGGAAAGAAACCCCATAATCACCAGACTGGATGAAGACTATGACAGAGGTTGGAAGGAAAGATATGTAGCCATCCCCACCACCGAGATGATATCAAAGAATGATAATCCATTTTCAGAGACATGGAACATGTCCCGTAAGAACTTTCTTACACACCTTCCTTTCTCGTTTTTTTCTTTATTATTATTTTTTAACATCTTCGTTCTTTCTCAGCATCCACTTGGTTACCTGCAATACTCATGGGCCTTCCTACTTGGGTCCAAAATGTTTTAGACGTCTTGAGTTACGAAACTCGGACGTGGATAAAAATCTCTTGGGCATGATAGAAAGCCAAAAACCATGGTAAATACGTTTGTAATCTCTTACACAATTCCAAACTCAACTATAATCTAAAAAGAATTAATAGGTTTGCCCAAAGGATCTTCCCGTCCCAAGGCGGTCAATACCAATCATGTCCTTGATCTAGCCACATCTGCTCTCTAGATAAATCAAGTGACAAAGAAAAATAAAATGGAAAATCACCTACCATACGGGCATCACCTTCAGCACCCCCTCCAAAAAGAAGATGGTCTACATAGAGGGAAGTTCCTCTGGAGTACTAATCACCTCCAAAGCCATTAGAAAGACTTCATATCAATAAATATTTCCTCCCTCCAATTAGAATCTCTCTGTCGATTACGAAGCCGCCATTATTGACGATGAAGAAATGGACGATGATGTGCCTCTTAAGAGGCCAAGGACACAAGTCAACCCCAGTCATCAAGCCAGACAACCTTAGGACTCTGGTCCTGATGAATTAGAACTGATCTTTAAGAAACTGGATGACGCTAGTGGATTCATTTCTCTTGCGAGGCCTTCTGGTTCTGCTTGCCCCAAATTCCGCCAAGAAATTCATCCCTCCATCCTCTTAAAGGCCCCTGAGGAATCATGCTTCCTCTGGGGCCAAACTGGTTAACATTTTCCCGACCCCGAGTGTTAATCCAACTCAGGTCAGGACGGCCACACTATCATTCCCTGCAGACACCAACTTCCTTTCGCGACCAGCCAGAATTTCCAATTATCTAAAACCATTAATTTCAGAATCAGATAAAGAAAAATGAAAGGAGTCTCCTGGAAATGCTTGTTTCATGAAGGCATGCATGCTTCTTCTAGGGAATGCTTTCTTATTTCATTTTTTACCATTTTTCTTTCATTTTCGCGATTTCTGATTTGGCTACATTTTGACTGTCTTATGTTGTTTTGTATTTTTTCTATTTAGGATTCTGACCGGAGAAGGTATTCGCCTCTTTATTAAGGAATATAAAGACCTGAAAGCCCAACTCAACATCCGAGAAAGGAAAATATAATTTCTCCAAAATGAAATCACACGAAGGGAATCCCAGCTAGTTAGGGACCTCCCGATTGTAAAGGCTAAGCTCGATAAAATAATGAGAGACTACAGCCAGGCCATGTGTGACCTTGAGCAGGCGAATAGAGAGAGAGAAGTTTTTGGCCAACAAGCGAAGCAACTTGGCACCGAACTCACCAATATCAAGTTTGACTTCACTCTCAAGAGGAAGCCTTGCACTTTAGCATTCAAAACAAAGCTTCCCTTTCCTCCAAAGTCGATCGACTCACGCTGCTGTTAGAGAAAGAGCTCCCATGGAACTCAGGTTGGACCAAGCTCATAGCTGTTACGGAGTGAAATCCGTTAACAAGTCCTGGTGACTGAAGGACTAAGGGCTGAACGATTGCTCTGCATGGGAAGAATGACGAGCTCTCCACTGAAAGGCACAAAAATCTTGATGACCTCGAGGCTGAGGAGGCTCGGCTGGTTTAGGGCCTAGTGTACTACTTGGAATGTTAGGATGTACACTTTGGAGCATGCCAAGTGTTAGTCTGCACACGTATACTTCTATCTTATGCGGTACCTAATGTTTGCCTAAGGATAGAACACATTACACTACTTTTTTTAAGCTAGCGCTTTGCAGAATAAAAGTGCTGAACAGTAAAGTAAATACACAGTATTTTTACATAGAAACCACCCGACTCACAAGGGCAGAAGTAAACACGACCTACACCTCTGTAGGAGTTATCCCCAACTCCACTACAATGGTGATCTTCTAATAATTCAAGTTACAAATTCTGTAACCTAGGAACTACATTCTAATTCCTATCTTACTAATCTACTCCGACTAGCAAGCAACCTTCAAGTTAAACTCTACCTTGAAGTTGAATTTATAATATCTTGTATCTAACTGTACGCTTCTAATAAAGTGGATAAAGATATAACTCGATAAACAAACCTATACACAAATCTAGACCCAAGAACTGTAAACATAAACTCTATAACACAACCTCTTTAATCTTCTTCAAGTATTAGGGCGGCACTTCTTCGAATCAGAACTTCTTAATAAAACATTGATAGTTTATCGCTCAATATTCTAATTTCTCTCTTTGAGTGCTCAATGTTATTCATGTTAAGACTTGGTATATATAGAAACTGGACATCATCACTGCGGCTGATCTAAACCCTACTTGATACAACCCATCAAGGTAGAATAGGATTTGAGGTTAATTGAGATTCTTACACCTCCTCGTATATTTAGTTTCCTTGTAGGTCTGAAATATCTTGATAAGTATGGTGTGGAATCCTGATAATATAACATAGAATCCTATCGCATTGCACGCCAAATCTTTTCCATAAAAAGCACAAATCCTAGTTGTTGCAGGATTTATTTGGAATATGTTGTTGAACCTTGTTCAACCACCTGGTACTCTAGTCTCTAAGTCTTCTGACTATTATGAGCTTGAACATATTCAAATACTTGTTCCATAGATCTCATCTCATACACACAACATCTAACTCTGACCTGCTTCTGAGATGTTGGATGGAATATGTTGATAGGCCTATTTCATTCATCATGTGTAGCTCTGTGTCTATTTCTCGTTGATTGCTCTCTTTGGTCATATTTATGTGATGGAATAATTTCATGGACCTGATTCATTTGCCTTGTGCAATTTCTTTGTCAATTATAAAAAAGAAACACTAGTTAGTCTTGCTAATGCTAACACCAAGCAAGGCATCGATGATTTATATGCTTAAACTATCGAGGCTTGTAAGTTAGAACTCCAGGCTTTCTATAATATTCCTCCTTCTTCCCGGACCAATGCAGACATCTCTAATAAAAAGCTCCTAGAAAAGGAGTCCAATCCCGGTTCCGGAGCTGAAGACTGAGCCCTCAGTGCTTTTTTGCTCTTTTTCTTGGTGTTTATTCGGGGAATATTGTCCATGATTGCATGAAATGACATAGGTCTTTTTTTACCCTATCAATGGACCCTTCTTTTTTCTCTTTTAAATATCGCACTTTTAGTTATTCAAACTTCAAGTCAATCAAATTTTAAATTGGAAGGGGAAAACACTTTCGAGAAATGACTTTACAATCCGGGTAAATAATTGGTCGGCTAAATTCTTCTGGCAACTTACACTACACATTCTCATTTTTTTTCTTTTTTGGTGCTTATGAATAAGACATCTTTTATTTGTTTATGGCACAATCGTTGGAATTTTATTTATTCTCAACTTTTCTACTTCTTGGTGTGTTTGAACTACCATAAATAATTAATCATTAAAGACTCAGCAAGAAGCAAATAAAGGAGATGAAAATTTCTTATTTCATAACTTCCTCAGCTTACATTTACATCTAAAACAAGTGAAGACCGTATCGCCTTTGTATGGCCAGTCAAACTAAATTAAGTTATCATGTATTCTTCATCTCTGATCTTGCAATTGTGATAGTCCCCAGTGCTTCAAGTCTTAGACTTCAGACTCAATTTATTTGGCCCTTGCTTGAAAATTTTTGGACTTCATTGCTTAATATCTTCCGATGGGTATATTCCCCCAGTGTTTAAGTGTGAAGTATGAAGACTCAAACACTGGTTTCTATCCATATATGGGGCATCCCTCATTCATTATCTTAACACATTTTACAGCGCTGCCTCATTAAAACTCTCACCGAAAAAACCAATTTGGGACAAAAATGGGTCTAAGGGAAAGAGAGTGCAACATGTGTTTTCAGTGTATCTTTCAAACGGTGCTCGATGAGCTTGAGCTGTAAAATTTTCATAGCTTTTCCTACGAACACCATTAGTGCACATGGAAATAACATAATTAAATTAAAATTAGATATCAAATTTTACCTTAGCAATAATACCGCTTCAGATAACTGATGTTTCAGTTGCTTGGCAACAGTGTTTCGTCTTCTTAAGCTTGTTGATGTGACCCTTTATCGGTTATTTTTGCCACTCAATACAGCACTTCCCAATTTGGACCTAGCTTTCCCTCGTTCGGATCCTTAGTATTTAAGGTTATTTTTAGGAGGACTAAATCTCCCACTTGAAAATGTCTAAGCTTTGTCCTCGGTTGTAATACCTTTCCATTCACTGCTTTTAAGCCATCATCCAAATCAAGGCTCTCTATGTATGCTCCTTGGTCAAATATAATTTAATTGTCATGGCCTCATTATTATCCTCTTCGTTCCAATTGATGTAGCGCAAACTTGATTCACCAACTTCCACCGTTATCAGTGTTTCCGCCCCATGTACAAGTGAAAACATAATTTCTCTGGTGCTTGAATTTTCTGTTGTTCTATATGCCCACAATATTTTTGACAACAACTATCTCCATCTCCCCTTGGCTCCTTCTAGCTTTTTCTTCAAATTCTGAATCACTATTTTATTCATTAATTCAACTTATCTGTTAGCTTGGATGATATGGGGTTGGCGCGATCCTAATAATCTTCAAGCCTTAAAAGAATTTCGTTACTTTCTTACCCACAAACTAACGCCCGTTGTCACAAGTTATCTCTTTCATAACCCAAATCGACAGATGATATGATTCCAAATAAAGTTGATGACTTCCTTTTCTCAGACATTCTTGAATGCTCCTACTTTAATCCACTTAGACAAGTAGTCAGTCAAAATTAAAAGAAATTTGACTTGACCTGTAGTTTTCGGAAGAGGGCCAACGATATCTATCTCCTATTTCATGAATGGCCACGGGGACACCACCGTATGAAAAAGTTCTGTCGGCTGACGGATCATAGGAGTGTGTCATTGACATTTGTCACATCTTCGAACAAATGACTTTGCATCTTCCTCCATTTTTTGGCCAAACATATCCGACTCTTATTAATTTTCTAACCAGTAGCTCTGCTCCTGCATGGTTGTTGCGGACACCCTAATAACATAATCCATTTCTCCATGACCGAGGCATCGAGCTAATGGCCCATAAAAGGACCTTCTATACAATTGCCCATTATGTAAACACCGTGCAACTTTTGTTCGAAGTACCCGGGAGTCTTTAGGATCCTCCGGTAATTTATCATTTTTTAAATATTCTATGTATTTATTCCTCCAATCCCAGGTTAACCTGATGCAATTTACTTCGTCATTGCTCACATCCAAAGCAGAGTTCAACAGCTACACAACTTTCCCTGAACTTAAGCCACTAACATCCATTGAAGATCCTAAGTTTGCCAACACGTCTGCTTCCTTGTTTTGCTCACGCAAAACGTGTTCCACCATCCACTCCTTAAAGCTGCACATTATATTGAGCACTTTGTTGAGATACTTTTTCATTTTGTCATATTTCCCTTATAACACTCCGTTCACTTGATTGACTACTAAAAGGGAATCACATCTTGATTCGATAATTTATTTCAACCCCCAAGATTCGAGCCAATTCCAAACCTACAATCAGAACCTCATACTTGGCTTCATTGTTAGTCAAATGAACGTTTTGATTGACTGCCTAATAGTTTCCCCAAAAGGGTCTTTAAACCTATTCCCTACCCGAGCCCTTTCACGTTAAAATATTCATTAGTAAATAAGGTCTAGACTCGGGGATGACCCAGAAGGCGATTATAAATTCCTTTCAACCTCCGGTAGCAACCCCGGGCCAAATATGCTACAAAGTCGGCAAGGACATGTGATTTAATAGTTGTACGAATCAACCAAGTGTTGGAGCAGTGTTGGGACAACGAAAGGACATAATTTTTCATCAAATTTACTATGGTAGTTGAACTTTGAATGAAACCCAGTTATATTATTCTACCACAAAAAAAGAACTATTGACAGTAGTTTTTATTTTGATATAATTCAGTCCGATCTAATTGAAACCAAGATCATTGTTTTTACAGATCATGCAACATTAAAATATCTTTTAGTGAAAAAAGATGCTAGTCCTAGACTGTTAAGATGGATACTTTTGTTGCAAGAATTTGACCTTGAAATAAAAGATAAAAAGGAATAGAAAATAAAATAGCAGATCATTTGTTTAGATTAGAAACACCGCATGTTGATACAATAAAAATTACAGAAGAGTTTCCAGATGAACATATTCTTCTTTCTTTCTCTATAATCACAAAAGAGGAACCATGATTTGGTGACATTGCCAATTGTTTGGTAGGCTAATGGCTATCTAAAAGAATTTTCTCCGCAACAGAGGACTAAGCTCAGAGCAGATGCTAGACATTACTTATAAAAAAATCCTTATCTATTCAAATTTTGTACAGATAATGTTGTGTACCAAAAGCAGAAATGAAATATATTTTGATTCATCATGATGGAGTTGTTCAAGGACACCAAAATTCCAATAGAATGACTTCTAAAATTTTGAAAGCGTGATTCTATTGGCCTACCTTGTTCAAAGATGCAAGATCATATGTTTTGATAGGTGACAAATGTCAAAGGATAGGTAATATTTCAAATAGGGATGAGATGTCCTTAAGTTCTATACTCATATGTGAAATATTAGATGTTTGAGGTATAAATTTATGGGCAAGTTACTTCCTCACAATCATGTCAATACATTCTAGTAGCAGTGAATTATATTTCAAAATGGGTAGAGGCAATTTCAACAGCAACAAATGATGCTAAAATTGTGTGCAAATTTCTTAGGAGAAACATGTTTACTAGATTCCAAACTCCTCAGTGATCAAGACACACACTTTATGAATAAATAATTTTCAATTTTACTGTCTCGATATGAAGTCACACATAAAACAGGTACACCTTACCATGCACGGATCTGTGGTCCAATTTAGTTTCAAATATAAAATTAAAAAGAATTTTGAAAAAATAGTTAGTACCTCACATAAGGATTGTTTAAAGTTAGATGATGCATTGTGGACTTATTGAATTGCTTTTAAAACATCCATTGGTATTTCACCATATAGACTTGTTTTTTTAAAAGCTTGTCACTTATCTATTGAAATTGAGCATAAAGCTTTTTGGGCAGTAAAATGAATTTGGTTAAAACCAATGCTGGTAAAAATAGACTGTGGCAAATTGATGAGTTAGATGAATTTAGGTTGAATTCTTATGAAAATGCTATTCTTTACAAAGAGAAGGTGAAAAGTGGCATGACACATTGATTCGCCACAGAGAATTTCAGACTGGTGATCATGTACTTTTGTATAATAGTCTATTGTGATTATTTTCAGGAAGCTCAAATCATGTTGGATTGGTCCATTTGTAGTTACAGGAGTTACACCATATGGAGCAATTAAAATTCAAGAAATTTGTGGAGCATAGAAATTCAAGGTAAATGGGTATAGGTTGAAGTTGTATTTTAGAGGACAATATGAGAAGCAAACTTTGGCGGTTGAGATCCGGTGATAACATGAAACATGAAACATGAATAAGTTGAGATGACGACATTAAACTCAAAACTATTTTTTTCTTTTTCTTCTTCTTCCTCCTTTTTTTATCTGTGGCCATTGAGGGTGAAGCAATGGAGCCTCGTAAGCTTAATATAAATTTGTTTGACAAAAAACTTGATCAATTAATCTAATTAATATTCAAGTTATTGTACAACTAGTATTTCAAATGAAGGCCTCTACAAAAATAGTGTCACATGTGCAGGAGTAATTCCATGGTGATTGGTATGCCTGAGTAACTGGTTGGTTAACTTTTTTTATTATAACTCATTAAATATTAACTCAAGTAACTTTTAGTTTATATTTAAACTAGGACCCCATGACTGGTAAGGTCTATAAATTGTTCAGTATATTGCACATAGAACATGTGTGATCATAATTTCTTTAAGCTTTCTTCTATGATTGTATATTTGAAAGCCAATTTTTTTAAAATATATAGTTAATGTATTAATTAATAGTTCTTTATTTTAGTAAAGTTGATCTATTAAATCAAGAAGTACTTTATTTGTCTCTCTCTAAAGATATGGAGTAGTATATATGCACTGGAGATAATTTTCAAAACAATAATAATAATAATAAATAAATATTTTATGTCAATTGTCAAAATCATCGTACCTTTGGCAGATGCTAGAGGTGAATCTTCAAAAAAGTTAAGTAGTAGACTCTCTTTAGGATGTAATTGTTATTTTATTTTAAAGGACACCATTCCTGAGCATCCGCAACTTAATTTTTTTCACAACCTTTTACTTTCTTTATATAAAACATTAAAAGTGGGATGATAATAAGATGCAAAAGAAAAAGCCCTAATTTTTCATCAAGCACCATAATGTCCAGATATATCTTTGATCTATTCTCTTTCTTGTCTCTTCTCCACCTTTCTCTTCACCATTCTTGACTTTGTTTTTATTAAAAGGACATTTTTTCACTCCAGCTACTATTTCTTTTTCTCTTACATTCGCAATGTCAAAGATAAACAAATCTACAAAAAAACATTCATCATTGACGAACTCTCAAGTAAAATTATTCATGAAATACGGTTAGATTTTTATCCATAGACAGGAGATATTCAAAAATTCATTGTGCAAAAAATCAAAAAGTACAAATAAAAGTTGTTTGCACAATCACCGGGTAGTTTCATTCTTGAATTTGTTACTGATTTTTACAAAAATATGAACAAGCAAACGAATGAAACCATTGTGAAAGGAAAAAAGTTAGATTTTTGTCCAGAAAGAATCAATAAAAAAATTCATTTAGACCCGGTAGATGATAGTGAGTCACAAAATTCTTTAAAAAATTCGAATTTGGATCTCATTGAGGAAACATTATGCCTTTTTAGAGCAGATTGGTAGTTGATTCAAAAGGTAACTGAAACTAAATGAAGGGTGTGAATATAGGTTATCAGCCTCGAATTTTCTTATTTTATCAGCTCTAGATTCAACACAAATACAAACAGCTCTAAAGTTCTTTTAACATAAACACTTTATTGGATGCTTTGTGTGTTAAATATACATTTGATGTTGTTATGTAACGATCTACTAGGTTGTTTTGAGCTTTTAGATTATTTTATTCCCAAATAGTGGCAAACATTTCATAGTCCGAAGGTATACCAGCAAGAAGGATTGTAAACATATCAGATTGGGACACCGGTGCATTGATAGATGCCAAGGATATCCTTTATGTAGTTTCATCTCACTACTTATTACTTTCATGGATGGGTGGTACGATTCCCAAGGCAATCAGATGATAAACACGAAAGAAAATCTAAGTTTTGGAATTTTGAAGTTCAAGTTTGAGAAGTTTGATCAAGAGTTGACTTTTAGGTAAATACATCCGAAATCAAATTTTGATGATTTTGTTAGGTCCGGAATATGATTTTTAACTTATTTGAATAGTGGAGAAGTATCTCGAGACGTTCGGGTGACACTTGGGTACTCGATAGAGGTTTATATCATTTTGAGGAAGTTATGACATTTTTAAAAATAAGTGTCTTAACAACCTCATATGGGTGTTTCGTTGATTCGAGCGGGTTTGTAGCGTAGTTTATAGTCAAGTTGCACTCTTGGTTGTTGTTAGTGGGTTTTCGAACGAGTTTCGAGTCGTTAGTCGAGAAACTAGTTAAAGTAAAAAATTAGAGTTGACCACAGTCAACATCTTTTAATATGACCTTTTTGGAGTGTTTCGCGTGAGCGATATAATTCGAAATGTGTTTTATGACTAAAATGCATATATGGTTTGTGTCTGGGAGGTTTCGGATGAGTTTTGGGTACTAAAACGAAGATTTGACTGTTGCTGGTTTTTCTGGTGTGAATTTTGAGGGTCGCGATCGCGAAGAGCAAAAACAAAAATTGGCTATCAGGATAGCGACACATGGTGGATCATGAACATGATGAAGAAAAAGTGGTTGGACAGTGTTTAAAAATGAAAATAGGAATTTCATTGTATTTTGAACAAATTTTGAGTTCTAGAGCTCGATTTGAGGTGATTTTGGTGACTATCTTCTCGTTTTTGAAATGGGTAAATATATAACCTTTATTTTGGTGTTTCCCCATAGTTATTCCCGTTGGTTATCATTTTTATCCATGTTTGAGTTGTAGAAATTAGGGTTTTGAGCCCTAAAGTTAAAAAGTGGTAAATCATGAATTTGAGGATCAAGATGATGGCTTTTTGAATGTGCTTTCAGGATTTAGACTAATTAAGCTATGAGTAAACTAATTTTGAAATTCAGTTTTGTCATTGGAGGCTCAAGGTTACCTTTTTGGTTCGTTTTTTGAGTTTTGAACTAAAGTACAACAATATGGATATCATTAGAATTGTTTAACATCGTAGAGTACTATTTTGACTAGATTGAACACGATTTTGTGATAAAATTATAGTTTCAACCTTCGAGACTCGGGATTGACTTTTTAGGTGACTTTTTGGTCCCTAATTAATATCATAGCAATGGTTGTTTATGGACTCGTATACTTACATAGATTACATATTTGGACAGTTTGGAATCGTTCGAAGGCTTTGAAGACGGTTAAGGCCATGTGGTTCTCACTTGAGCTTCAGACTTCAAATCAAGCAAGTTGAGACTTGCTAGACCCTTCATGTAGTGTTTTATGTTGGTTAAAATAATTAATGGACGTAATGCAGAATTGGGAGTCCCGTACTCGTGAGGTGATTAGCACATGTGTGGGTATCGCTATATCTCTATGGATAATTAAAATATAGAGAATTATGCCTTATGACGGAGATTATGTGTTTAGCCTTCGGGCCTTGAAGGTGGTGATTAAATCCACTAGATTGGTATTGTTGTTTCTTATTTGGTCTATGATAGGCTTGTTAGATTGATACTCATGAATATTGACTTATTTTCCATTCATCACTTCACATATTATCTAAACTATGAAAGAGTAATTGATTTTGATAAATTGAATTGATATTATGCATTTATATGGTGTATGCATATTCATTACATTCATTCATGATATTATTGGCATCTAAATGATGATATATGAGAAAGGGACTTAGGAGGTCGGATATTGGATACGGTACATGGACAGGGTGATGATGATATTATAGCTTATTGGTTGGTACCCGATGTGATATGAGAGATATGGTATTTCGAGTTGATATATGGACCTCATGAGTCCCCACGGGTTACGTGAAACCTATTGTAGGAGCGTGTGTATATCAGTGCATATTGCCATTGCATAGCATACATTTCAATTGCATTCCATACCATTTATACTTGATTGACTTGTTTTCATGCTACACTTGTCTTAATTGATGGAAAGTTGAATCCTTATGACTATACTTTTTTTAATTGATGGAAAGATTGGATTTTTATGACTATACTTGTCCTAATTGATGAAAATACTGAATCTTTATGACTATACTCGTCTGAAGTATTAAAAATGTTGGATCTTTACGACTACCCTTGGAGAGGGACAAACTTGATGACTTGGTTAAGTTTAAGGTTCCTTACTCTAACTATTGAAATGCTCATAAAATGTGAATCTTAATACTAACAAAGTAAGAATGTGAGTATCGAAAGTATCAACCCTTGTCATCGCTATAATTTAGGGTCGGTCAATGATGCTTCTAGGTACACGTGTTTCTCGTACTCACTCTACACTTGATGTACCTTTTGTGTGCACGTTCAGATACGAGTACGAGTGGATTTTAAGGTTCGGGCGATCGTTGAGGTGTACCATCTTTGGAGTCTATAGTGAGTTGGTGATAGTTCTACAACACCAGACTTCTTCTTGTCTTTATTATCCGTCTTTCTTCATTTTAGACAGTATTATGTAGTATTTCCATACTTGTATTCGGATTAGTAGCTCTTGTACTTATGACTTCAAATTTTGGAAAGTAGTTTGACTTAGACTTACTTCTATTTAAGTAGTTAAGACTATTTCAGTACCTTGCGTTGTTATCTTTACTTTTCTGCATTTACTTTATGTTTTGGAACTTATTTGATTTGGGGTTCGCCTATAGTTTTTAGGGTACATGCCCTCACAACTTAAATGGTGCCCGTGACAAATTTGGTATAAGAGCACTAGGCTCACATGTCTTATGAGTACAAGAGCAATGTCTAGTAGAGTCTTACAGACTGGTACGGAGAGCTCTGTACCTATCTTTGAGAGGCTATAGTACATTTAGGAAACTTCCATTATTCATTCTTTATCGTGCGTATGTGATTCGGTTTAGGATCTAAGCTTCTTTGTTTCAATCTGTCACTAATGGTAAGGACTCGTTATCGCATCCATACACGAGCTACTTGATGTGACATCACGCGGTATGGTACTAGATGCGTCACCGCGATAAGGACGCGAGATCAAGTTCAGATGGAAGCTATAACTTGAAGACTCAATTGAGTGGGGTTGTGATTCAGACTCTTTAGTTTGGTGTATCCCTAACAAATAGGAGTAATGGTACAAAGGACTACATAATCGTCATATCTTCAACGGTTAGTTACTGGTAAGTCGAAGGAGTTCCTTTACGATATAGCAGGTGATGGGAGGAGAGTTGACGATTTGAATGGGTATGGTTAATGAATTAGCTAAGTAATAGGCATTGTGGCTTAAAGACTACACTTGAGGAGGGTTGACATAGCAAATGAGATTTACTCGAGGTGTGATGGGTGTGGAAATGCTTCAACGACATTTGAATTTATTATGACGGTCTTATGATGCGTGTGTATTAACGACAAGTCGATAATTTAGTAATGGAAGACTAAAAATATGGGTACCGTGAAGACAAGTGTAACATTTGGAGGACCAATTGATTATACGAGAGGATAGAAACAATGGTAAGACCGTGGACAGGAGTTGAGAAAGGGCTAAGGCATGGAAGGTGGTCCTTGGTGATGAGGTTGGAGGAGGTAAGACTTGTTATATGATTCGTATGAAGAGTTTTATTCTATTCTACGTACTTGAGTTGTACATAAGAGGATTAGAAATAGTTTGAGTTTGGTGACACGACGGTCACAATGATGAGGTGTTTTTTTGAAGGAAGCACAAGGTGTGTTAAGTCTAACATTGAATGGAAATATGAAGGTCTAGGTTAAGTTTCAACAGGATGGCATTTTGGTAGTGGAATAAGAACAAAAGGTTTGGCGGTTCTTTAAGGAAATTTCTATTGACTTTCGGTCAAGTAAGGAAATTACCCACAGTGATTGAACCATTATGGGAGTAGGCAGTTGTGATCCTTCAGTAAAAAGTGTGGTCATAAGTTCGTTTGATATTTTGGGGTTGGTTATGAAAGAGATCATTTTAGGCCAAGAGCTTGTTGGTCAGATGTACTGCAATTGTTGATGTGCAAGGATGATGAGTGATACCAACATGATATCTACAAAGGTTATGGTGTCATAAGTAGGATGAATTCATTAGGTTGTCGCGGAATGAGGCTACCCTATTTATAAAGTGGATATTAAAGCAACATGAACTGGTCAGTAGGTTTGACTATGTCGTAGGCTATCATGAGTACAGAGATCGACTAATGAGGATGGTCACAGCGATGGACAACTAGGAAAATGATTATTTAAGGAGTTATCGGCTCTTGCACCTAATTTTGGAGCATCGATATGGACATTGTACCGATTGCTTAGGATTCAACAAGTTTCTACAATTATTGGTGATGTGACTCTGTGGGATTGATGAAATAAGAAGGATGATCGCATGATTTGTTGGAGACATTCTATTTCGACGAAAAAAATAAGAGATGGTTAATCATGTGAAGGTATCATTTAAGGACCTTTGAGGAAGGTATTAGACAATAAGTACATTTAAAATGGTTGATCAATGGTATACGCTAACTAATTCGAGTTGTGAAGTGCATCTCGAAAATTGAAATAAGTATCAGTAATATCAGTTGAAACTAAGAGGAGTGAATTCACTATAGGGCTTTCAGTGTCAACGTTGTACTGTTTTACTCATGAACCAGTATGGAAAAAGGATTCGTTAGATTAAATAATTTTGGCAAGAATACTTGTATGGAACTATAAGAATATTAGTAGGATCATGTGTATGGTAAGTAAGGATCACCCTGCAGTTTATGGACTAGTGCAGTGGTGGTTCGGGATATTACATCAACAATAATAAATAACTCTATTGGAGTAACTGGAATTGTTCGATACTTTTTTATGGAAAGACCTCGTGAAGGAGTGTTCATGTGATGCGCTTGATTTAGAGAGTATCCAGTTTTGAGGTTCGAGTGAGGCAAGGAAAACTTTTAGTTGCTTGAGTTTGTGGCTTACTACTATCTCCATTTAGCTGTTCTACAAGAGTGATATTTTGGTGCACCCCTCGAGTGGGTTTGAGCAATTTTTGGTTTATCACGGTGAATGTGATTGTGAATGGAAAGTGGAAATTGAAGAATTAAGATAAAAATATGTTTGATCTCGAATTGGGAGGATGAAGGTATATCTTTATAAGAGAAAGGGTTTGGATTTGAAACAATGAGATTACGTGAGTTAAGTATGGATTATGGCACAATTATCTTGAATCATTTAGATGAAGTGTGATTGTTAAGTATGTTCGAAGGAGGAAGTCTACGAAATTTAACTAAGTGTTATGACAAGTGTCATTGGGCTTCACAGTTGGTGATTGATAAAGTGCAGATGATTGTCGTGATGAGATTGATGGAATGTTAACTTGCATTCTACGAAGGATGGTAATTTCATAGCATTCTTGAAAGAATTGGTTAGAGTTGATGAATAAGAAGTCTTGAAACCTCTACACTTTGGAAGGTTGAAGTCATATTTTCGAGGCGAGACTGTGTTCGTGATAGTAGACTATGTCAAAGTATTGATGGCTAGATAGCATGGTTGAGTAACCTCCCGAACACAAAACATGTATGCATTACAATCATAAAATACGCTACGAACCTGCTCGCTCACTCAAAACATCGAAAAGAGGTTGTCTTGACCCGATGTTGATCGTGGTGAACTATAAATTCTTAACATAACTAGTTTTTCAACCAATGACCCAAATTACACTTGAATCCCTCAAGACCCAAATCAATGACTCGACTAAGTCATAAATCACATTATGAACCTAATGAAATCGATGAAACTTTGAAAAAATGCATTTACCCCCGATGTTGACTTTGATCAAACTTCCTCATTTTCTTAATGTAAGAACTTCTAATTTTGCTAAAACTAATTTGAAACTCAACCGATTGCCTCAATAATTGTGTCACTCATCCCCGCAAGTCATAAACACCAAGATGAAACTACAGAAAGAGCATTTGAAAAAAAGAGTGCTAAAGCTCAAAACGACCAAACGGATCGTTACAATTTGAAAGCTTTGAATTGCTTGCACAATCTCTTAGTCTGTGTGAATTGTTATTTCTTGCAAGACAATACACAATATATATCAATACTATTAGTAAGCACATAAGTATAGAAATCAATTATTTTAGAGTTCTTTACGGAGAAGGATTCTCAAGATACGTTTTAAAACTATCTACACGGTCAACCATACTTAGAATCCTTTTACAACTCAATTAGTTGAGAAAGATCTTGTGTAAATATCCCGAATGCATTGCATGAATATAAATGAAGATATACACATATATTTTTTCTAAAATTTCTCAACATATTACATAGAATGTCAAGAGCCTGGTTCGTAGAACAATCCACACACAAAGTACATTGTATTTGTCAATCATCAAAAATACATTAATGCTCAATACAAACAACCTAAATTATTAATATTTAGATTTTAATATTCAGATGGGTAATCAGATATTCAATAATTAAATCAATGAATATTCAATTAAAGAGTGTGCCACACATTGGTGTAGCTACATAAACAATTGGGATAAATTGAATATATACTCTTTTTATTTTAATTTGTATGTCTTACTTTCTTTTTTAGTTTGTTTAAAAATGTATATATTACTTTTTATATTTAATGACTTTTTACCCTTAACATCCTACATGACATATTAAAAATTTTAAAAATATTTTAATACATTGCATGCGTTATCATAAAATTAAAAGATGATACCATTAGCAAACTCGTGGTTTGGGTAGGGGTGTCATTGTTTTTTCAAAAACTAATTGAACCGATCGAACTGTAGAAAATATATTTTATGTATCAAATTTTATAATATATAGTATTGGATATTTCAACCTTAGACCTTGCCTTGGGATGAATTTAAATGGAGAGGGCTATAATTAAACTTAAACCTATTCTGCCCAATTGAAATAAAATACATAAGTCTCCAACACTACTACAAGACAATATTATCAACTACCTCAAAAAATGAAAGTATATTTATGTCCTAGAGACAATCTATATTAGGACAAATGTACTTTATACACATTCGTATTATTATTAATGGAGATTAATATTTTGGCATTTGCAAATTATTGAATTATTAATTGATTGTTTGTAATATTCTATAATATGCATCCCTGGAGGTTACGCTGTTAATAATAGTGTGAGATATTAATATTATAACGAAACTCTTAAAATAGCCTCGACTAATGATCATCGAGAATGGAATATCGATGATATGTGATAAGTCGATATGTGATCTGCATCACATCCTTAGAGGATGTAGTATGTCTCACCTGCTACGAGTAATGACTACTCGTGATGGACACATGGATACTTTGAAAGTATTGGTATACCCTGCTGATATATTGTTTGTTATACTTGTCTAAAGTATGATCAGCGTGTGGGAGATAGAAGTCCTTAGGCTTGAGGTTAATACGCGTCTTGTCTACAAAGTAATGTACTTTGATCCCGTCCTAAGCTCAAATACCTTATAGGTTGGGATACAGCTTGCATTGGATACATTACGATGTGGATTAAAGGTGGTAGTTGATCCAAGATTAGGATTCATTCCTCGAATGTATATTTGAGAGAACACTCGGATTCTCAGTGATATTAGGTTGACTAAGTCGTTGGCCAACGCAATAGACGTATTTAGAATATGGTCTAGTTGTCAACTAATATAGATGAGATACAATGATTAAGCCATTTGGATAGACACTTGACAAATCCTAATCTTGATCGGGTGTGTCGTGAATGAAATGATTTTATCTTACCACATAAAGATTAAGTTTACTGGATTCGCGTAAACGTACTTCACATATTGAGTTCGTCTTTCGGAGTCATCTAGGAGTTCCGCGTAGACCGTAATTTGATTAATGTCGATATGAGAAGGCATGTAGGGTCACACTACGTCGATTGTCCTTTCGATCTAAGGATGTATTGAGAGAGTAACTAAATGTTCGATTTAGAATCGAGATATATAAATGAATAATGATTATTTTAATTAAGTCAAAATTGGATTTTGGATTTAATTAAGAATGCGTGACAAATAAATCGAGACAATGCAAGAGCACGTCGAGCGCCGCGACGCCTCTGCCTCAATTTTTGGGCCAGGCCCAAGATCAAACCCTAATCCGGTTTGACGTAATTTTCACCTATAAATAGTGGCATTTTCTTCATTATTCAAAACACCAATTTCATATTATCATTCTAAACCTTAGAGACTTAGAATCAAAACTCTCTCAAACCTCTGTCGGATTTCCTAGTTTTTCGAAAAAGAAATACATTGAAGCTTGGAGGTTGCAGTCGAAAGGGCAACCGCGTGTCAACCCCATAGTAGATAAAGATTCCAGATACTATAACCTGTAAGTATTATGTTTTATGTTACAGGTTTAATTGTTGTATAACCATACCAGAAAAGTTGTTGGGGTAAGTAAGAAACAAAATTTTAAACTTCCGTTGTGCCTTACTTGTGTGTTTCGAACTCAACTAACCCCTACAGTGGTATCAAAACCTAGGCTGGTTCAAGTGTTATACAACAATTGAATAAAGTAATAATATGGGTTAAACATAAAATTAGATTAAAATGAGGTTTCTTGAAATACTACATGTCTTGAACGAATGTTGACCTTTTGATATCACCCTAGATTATCTCATACGCTAACTCGAGGAAGTCATTCCGCTCCAACTCGAACTAAACAAAAAGTGTGGTGTCCGGCTCATTGCACGGTGCACGGCTAAGAACGGGTAAGAACGGATGATTGTCGATATGGGCGTTATTTATAATGGTGGATGATGATAAAGGACTTGTGAATTGATCCCTAAATTGGATTTATGGGTTGAACGATTTTGAAAAATCAACACAGAAACGTTTGTCAGGACATCGGCGCCGCGGCTCGTGCTAGAGTTTCAAGGCGGCGCCGCGACACTAATAACTCGTTTCAAAACTTGGACTCACTGGACAATAGGCGTCGCGGCTCCATGGTGGAGCGCCGCGGCGCTAATGCATTTGCAGAAGCAGAAATATTTTCTACCTCTGCAGCGCCGCGACTCCATGGTGGAGCGCTGCGGCGCTAATGCATTTTCCAGAAGACGAAAGGTTTTTGCCTCAGTGACGTCACGGCCCTAATGATTAGCGTCGCGGCCCCACTTGTCCAGAAATAAAAAAAATCAGAGTTCTGAATGTTTAACTCAATATTATTATTATACAGTAAATTTTATAAGTATATTATTTATGTGTTAAATGTCAAAATGTTTGTCATTTACATTTCTAGAATAGCGCCGCTATAACTGTCTGGGCAGGCGGCGCCCAGTATTTAATTAAACCATCTTATATCATGCGTATTGGGTTGATGGTTCCCAACTATATGTGTTATTAGTTTTGCATGATGTTAAGATGCCATATTGGATATGGCGTAAAAGAGTTGATCTTGGTCAAAACCTTGAACTAAAATGTTCCCCAAAATTTTAAATACAAGTCTAAATTAAAAATGTGTCGTCCATTATAATTGTTAGAGTGCAAAATCCTTTTCGGCGATTCGAGTATTTATGCCAAAGCATTTGTTCTAAGTCTACGAGGACTCAGACTCTTGCATAAATGTGTTTTAATATAAAGGTAAATGATAAACTTTTGTGGGTATTTACACCAAAGTGTTTGCTCACAAAGGCTAAAATTGCTTAGATACATAAACGCAGTCGTGTAATGGGGTTGACTTGCTTAGACAAATCTTGGCGCCAAAGTGTCAGACTAATCTAAGGACGTAAGATTAAATGTAATATTTGATCAACCAAGAGTTGCAAATAAGTTTTGCAATTGGTTTAGAACCTACCAAGATGTGTTATTGAAGTTATCAGCCAAAGCACACGCGGAGATAGCATAGGCTTGAATCTTGGCCCATTATGACCTCAATTAAAATAAGTCTTTATTCTACCATAGGGTCGTAAAAGTATGTTAAAATAGTGGGAGCTAATTAAACAAAAGGTCATGTTGATTAGCCTAAACGAATGTGTATAATAGGAAACAAATTTTGAGTTTGATTTCCAGTCTATCTAATTCTTCAGATTGTTAAAGATGTCGAGCTTATCGTTGAAAATGTTGATTGAGATGAACAAACTTACTGGACCGAACTACCTTGACTGGCTAAGGAATTTGTGAATAGTGCTGAGACAAGAGAAAATAGAATACGTGTTGGACACGGTGTTCCCAACAGTCCATGCGATAGACTCTGCTGAATATGCCTCTTTTGATAAGGATGCTTAGCATAAACACCTAGATGATGCCACTTCAGCGCAGTGCATGATGTTGTCTGCCATGTCTATGGAACTTCAGAGACAACATGGGGCCTAATGAGATGCTCGAACACTTGAAGAGTCTCTATGACTCACAATCCCAGACTATGGAATATGAGTTACTGATAGAACTCTTTAAGTGTAAGCTCAATGAAGGGGGTCAGGTCTAGAAGCATGTGTTGAAGATAACAGGGCTGATAGAGAGGCTTGCTTCATTTGGAACGAAGCTTGAAAAGAATGTCGCTACCACCCTCATCCTGGACTCTCTCCCTAATTCTTTTGAGAACTTCATAGTGAATTTCAATATGAATTGAACGAAGGCGACTCTGCTGGAGCTACACAACATGCTCAAGACCTTTGAATTATTAATTGATTATTTGTAATATTTTATAATATGCATTCCTGAAGGTTACGCTATTATTAATAGTGTGAGATATTAATATTATAACGAAACTCTTAAAATAGCCTCGACTAATGATCATCGAGAATGGAATATCGATGATATGTGATAAGTCGACATATGGTCTGTATCACATCCTTAGAGGATGTAGTATGTCTCACCTGCTACGAGTAATGACTACTCGTGATGGACACATGAATACTTTGGAAGTATTGGTATATCCTGCTGATATATTGTTTGTTATACTTGTCTAAAGTATGATCAGCGTGTGGGAGATAGAAGTCCTTAGACTTGAGGTCAATACGCGCATTGTCTACAAAGTAATGTACTTTGATCCCGTCCTAAGCTCAAATACCTTATAGGTTGAGATATGGCTTGCATTGGGTACATTACGATGTAGATTAAAGGTGGTAGTTGAGCCAAGATTATGATTCATTCCTCGAATGTATATTCAAGAGAACTCTCGGATTCTTAGTGATATTAGGTTGATTAAGTCGTTGACCAACACAATAGACGTATTTAGAATATGGTCTAGTTGTCAACTAATATAGATGAGATACAATGATTAAGCCATTTGGATAGACACTTGACAAATCCTAAGTTTGATCGGGTGTGTCGTGAATGAAATGATTTTATCTTACCACATAAAGGTTAAGTTTACTGGATTCGCGTAAACGTACTTCACATATTGAGTTCGTCTTCCGGCACCGTCTAGGAGTTCCGCGTAGACCTTAATTGATTAATGTCGATATGAGAAGGCATGTAGGGTCACACTATGTCGATTTTCCTTTCGATCTAATGATGTATTGAGAGAGTAATTAAATGTTCGATTTAGAATCGAGATATTTAAATGAATAATGATTATTTTAATTAAATCAAAATTGGATTTTGGATTTAATTAAGAATCTTGCAGAAATAAATCGAGACAAAGGCAGAGCACGCCGTACGCGCCCATACCCTAGGGCCGCGATGCCTCTGCCTCAATTTTTGGGCCAGACCCAGGGTCAAACCCTAATCCGATTTGACCTAATTTTCACCTATAAATAGTGGCATTCTCTTCATTATTCAAAAAACCAATTTCAGATTATCATTCTAAGCCTTAAGAGACTTAGAATCAAAACTCTCTCGAACCTTTGCTGGATTTTCTAGCTTTCCGAAAGAGAAATACATTGAAGCTTGGAGCTTGCAGTCGAAAGGGCAACCGCGTGTCAACCCCACAGTAGATAAAGATTTCAGATACTATAACCTGTAAGTATTATGCTTTATATTACAGGTTTGATTGTTGTATGACCATACCAGAAAAGTTGTTGGGGTAAGTAAGAAACAAAATTTTAAACTTTCGCTGTGCCTTACTTATGTGTTTTGAACCCAACAAAACCCTACAAAAAAGGAAAGATTTGTTTTCTCCTCTTCATTTTGTTCCCTCTAATTTTTTTTCTAAAATTTTGAAGCTCTTATTCCAATTAACAATGGTAGCATCTACATATAACTTCATATTGCAAATTCTTAAACTAAAAATTTAATATAATTACCCTTTTTTACTGCACTGGAACTTATATGAAAAAATAATTTATGTAATTTAATTTTCAATAATTTTTATAATAAAAACTATTCTTTAAACACTAATTATCATGTCTTGAAACAATCATTGGCTGCCTTGCAAATACTTATTTTATAGTGTATTTCTTATAAGTTACTATATGTATTTGTGAGGTTCATCAATAGTGTTAGTGTACTTTCAGGTTATTTTTCCATAATTTTTTAATTCTTAACTTGTATAAAATTTTTGTATTGTATTAGTTGATTTTTAAAAAAATATAAAAAATTTATCAAACTGTATCGATATCGAAGAAAAATCTATATAATACAAATGATTTTAAAAAAACTTAATTTTGATTATATATAATTGAGTAATCGAAAAATTGATATAGTATATTTTGTTGTTTGTTGTAAAAAATCGGCAGAACCAAACCCCTACGTTTAAGGAGAATTTAGCTGGAAGGAAAAGGAAAAGGAAACGGAAAAGTAAAATTGACAATGGGTCGGATCTGGACCGGATCCTACTAGATCCAGATTCAGATCCAGATCCGTTTTTATATCTGAATCCAGATTCGAATCCAGATCCATCGGATTCATAAAAATCATATCCGAATTTGGATTCATCGGATTCACCGGATCCACGGATCAGATCTGGATCCACATGTAAAAAAATTTGCTTTGCTAAGAATGTAATCTTGCTAAAAAAAAAATTTGAATTGACAAATGATTTTTACTTAGCTAACAGTTTACTGTGTTTCAATTTTGAAATGTTCATATGAGATATTTTGTTCGTTGTCTCGTTTTGATTGTGAGCTATTAATTGAAAATGTTGGACAATGACAATAGTTGTGGAAAATACTGACTAGTATTTCCATAATGCTGAACTTGCATGTGCTTAAAATCTTTACAAATGAAGTTAATATAATTTTAATTACTTGTCTATGGAGATGTTAGTCATTCACTAATATAACATTAATTTTATTATCGAGTTTTTGGTTTTTGAGTTAATACGGGAATAAATTAAATTTGTTTTGAGAATTAAATTTGCAAGGATGTGCTTAGCAATTTTAAGAAAATACTTATAAAATTATATTATAAGTTATGAATATATTTAATAAAAAACGGATCCACAAATCAAATCTGGACTGAATACGGATCTCAAATACAAGATTCAAATTCAAATCCGATTCATCAAAAATGGATCCGGATCCTATCCAAATCAATCGGGTTCAAATTTTGAAAATGCATATCCTATCAAACGAATCTGGATCCATCAGATTCGGACCATGTCCATATGCACTGCCATCTCTAGTAAAAAAAAAAAAAAAAAAGAGACGGGGAACCAACAAGAAGGCAAATATCTGTCTCCAGTAGCGAAGCTACTGTAAATGAACCCCCAACTTTAGCAAATTGATGATTTTGTACTGAATTCAAACAAGTATTAATGGATCGGGCGCGAACTGCAAGTCCTCGACAGTTAAGGAAGTGGAGCATCGAATCTGGAGCTCCTACTCTTACTGCATCTCCAGGACGTCCTCATCATGGACGGTCTTCCTCAATCTCAGGCATGTCCAACATTAAGCGCACTCAGAATGTTGCTGCCAAAGCTGCTGCTCAACGCCTCGCTCAAGTTATGGCCTCTCAAGCAGCTACTGGCAATGATGATGATGACGATGATGATGATGATCTTGGATTCCGATTTGCTGCTCCCACACCTCCCTCTTTTTCCAGGTCCAATGGCAACAGCAGCAATGCTATCAAGCCTCCTATTCTGTCCTCTAACAGATCATCTTCCCCTGCGGTATTTTCAGCTTCAGCTTTATAGTTCTACCTAGATAATGAAGTATAATCCACTATGAATGTATTCAAATTGAACTGCATTTGTATGTAATTTCAGTTATATAACCGTAAGGCAAGAAATATTGAGCATAAGTTTAGACAAATTTAATCTAATTGAGAATAAGCATCAACAAGTTTTTTTTTTTTTTTTTGGCTGTGAGTACCTCTGTATGATAATTGTTTCCGTTTCCTGCTTCTATGAGTAGCTAGCGAGGAATTTGGTGGAGGAATCACCGTCTCTTCGTTCAACATCAGCAGGAAGACCGACTGTGCCAGCTCGTCCTCCACCATCAGTTCCAATTACCCGACAACCTGTGAAGACTCCTTCACCTATACCACCAACCGATCCCCCAACCAACAAGCTGATAGAGAAAAGGTACTAATGGTGAAAACCTCTTTTTCTATCTTTCCTTTTTTCCTTTGCAATCTGACACCTACAAATAAGCAGCTGGAGCAAAAGGGTCTAAAGGATGTGCTTTTGCGAATTGCCAAGTTCTTATAATTATGTCATTTAATCAACTTTTAGAGCCTAAACAATATTTGCTATTTGATTGTGTGCTATTGCTATGACATTTCAAAAAGATATTGGACTGGCTTAATCATCTCTACATCTGTGTAGTTCTGTTAATGTACAACAAGGAAGCAGTCCATGTGTGTCTTAAGGCGCATGAGCTTCCTTCATATATATATATATATATATATATATATATGCGCAAGATGCTTTAGCATGATTCAGTTCCTTTTCTCTGCATTCATCATCTAATGTGCAATGCAGATTCTCGCCAGATTTAAGACAAGTTAACTTGAAAGATACAGGAGATCACCGTGCTGCTTCTGCGCTTCGTGATGAAGTATGTTTATTGCGCTATCAAATTGACATTCTCGATTCTTACATGCATAGTATCGGTCATTAGACACATAAAGTGTCTGTTGTGTCTCTATATACATGTAATTACTTGGATATATCACTTGACTTCAGTGTGCCCTTTCTGCTCTGATCTTTACTTTTTCTTGGCAGCTTGATATGCTACAAGAAGAAAATGAAAATCTGCTTGGAAAGGTGCACGTTTCAGCAGTTCTTTTCGTCTGCTTTACTTTCATTAAGCCATGCATCTCTGAATATGTTTATACTGAATTTGAGAAATTCTGTGCAGCTTAGAGTTGCCGAAACGGGTTACGAGGAAGCAGAAGCTAGAGTGAAGGAGCTTGAGAAACAGGTTATCCACTATTAATCCCAAACTGTGCACAAATCCCTTATCTTTGTTGCACTTAAATACTTGTAACATTCATTTGCTTTTCCCCGTTGTGTACAAGAGCCTCAGTGCTTCATTACTGAAATTTACTGGTTTACCTGAAAGAGGATGAAGGGATTGAACTTATCTGTTGTCTTTGTATTTTGTTAAAATAAGAGAGGAAAAATTTAAAGATAGTGAGCGTGTTATTCTATGATGAACTCGTTTATCAAAAAAAAAAAAAAAAAAGAAGGTGATAATGATAATGGACACCTTATGTACAATTTTTTCTGGATAAATGTTATTGATTCTCATTTTGTGATATATGCGCCACGGATGTCTTAAATTAAAACTTCAATTCATCTGACAGTTGAAAGGCATTTCTTATGCATCAGGTTGCAGCACTTGGAGAAGGAGTATCCCTAGAAGCAAAGTTGTTAAGCAGGTAAAGTCTTCCACATATTCCTCTTACGACTGAATTTGTATTTATATCGCAATCAGACTTTTTTGGTGGATATTCTTATATCATAATATCATGATATTTTTCAATTGCAGGAAGGAAGCCTCTTTGCGCCAAAGGGAGGTCAGTTTGGTAATTTTAGTTAATTGCAGATTAATTTGGTCACACTGCTTCTTCCTTTGGTCTTTTGTGTGAGAGGAAATTTTCTTAAAAGCATATAAAGTGTTAAAGTCATTCTTCATCCAACAAATAGCAGAATGCAGAAGAAAAAGTTTATCTTGGCCTGTATGTCTAGACATGACTCCACGTATTGAGGAAAACACACATACAAACATGGTTAGAGTAGCATGGACCATTCTATTATTTCTAGTATTCTACTAGATGGTTGGTAGAGTATATTAAGTTCCCTGCTTATTCTCGCTAAACTTTCATATAGAAGTTCGAGTTTATGTTATTCATTATATGTTTAAACTGTCTAAGTCTTCTTCAAAATACCATGCCCGCATGTTACAATAGCATTGTCCTGTCTCTTTGTAACTGCTTTCAAGTGTGCTACAGTTTCAAATAATGTTTTACACCTCAAAAGCAATTGCGGAAGATTAATTGGTGCAGGCTGCACTGAAAGATGCAAAACAAGCAAAGAATGGGATAGACGTGGAACTTGCAAGCCTCCGTTCTAATGTTCAGGTAAACATCACCACCATGTGCTACTGCTATGTCTGGTTTATTCTATCTAATTTTTTGTTACTATATTTGACGTAGAAAGCAAAAGATGACGCAGCTGCTGCTGTAGATCAACTTCAAGGGACTGAATCTGAAGTTAAAGATCTACGCTCTATGACTCAAAGGATGATTCTAACCCAGAATGAGATGGTATCTTGCTGCACTTTCTGACTCTGCTTTCATCATTTGCAAATTTGTCAACACGAATTATTTTCCTGGCATATTATATTGCAGGAAGATGTTGTTCTTAAACGATGTTGGCTTGCACGTTATTGGGGTTTAGCAGCTCAGTTTGGTAAGTAATGAATAAAAGTTTTGTCTTTTTCCTAGTCACACACATGACCTCTATTCTTTGTGTTTGAGAAGGAACATGATCTCTATTTTTTTCTGAATTAGAAAAAACTTTTTTCTTGACTTCTATCCTTTTCTTTTCCTCTTAAAGTTTAATTATAAATTTTTGTTTTCCTGTGTATGCTGCTCACACTGACCTTTTATCATCAGCTATAGACTTGAAATGGTTTTATGAAGTCACCCAAGTTACGTCAATTTGACAACTGTATTTGATTTTCCAATTGATTTATCATATGAAGTACCTGAAACCCTGCCATCACCCTCAACCACAAGATAAAAAGGAAAAGACAAAGAGCACATAAGAGATAGTGAATAAAGAAAGAAGAACGAAACATTGCAATAGCATATTCAAAAAATTGCTAGATTGAAAGGGACCGTCTTTGCTCCTCCAGTGTTACAAAGAGGACACTTATAGTGGTGGCACTAACTTCATCTAGAAAACTTGTTGAAAATTAACTATGATTAGAAAACTTGATGCAAATTAACTATGATTACATTGTTTTACAACTATACAGAAGGAGACTGACTTTTCGTAATGGATTGCATCAATTAAATGCACCCAAGGGTGTGGCCTAGTGGTCAATGAAGTGTAGCAAGTACCCCGGACCCCACAATTATCAAAACAAAAGAAAAATACTCCCTTTGCCCCAATTTATATGGCACTCTTTCCTTTTTAGTCGGTCCCAACAAGAATGACACATTTCTATATTTAGTGAAGTAACAATTAAACATTATATTTTTCATTTTACCTTAATGAGATATTATAGCCACACAAATATCTATGGCTAATTTGAGACCACAAGTTTTAATAGTCTTCATTTCATTCTTAATCTCCATGCCTAGTCAAACACCATCACATGAATTGAGCGAAGGGTATACTTTTCTCGCTATTTCCTGTGCATGAATGCTGTCTACTGCTCTGTACTTATTTAATTGCATTCTTATCCACCCAATGCTTTACCTTTTTCTTAAGTTTGACCCCATGTGCCCCTGTACTTTTGTTTCATTGCTTTATGTATATAAGAAATGTTACCGGTTTGGACTCTTGAGTCTAAAGTTAATGCTGCTTTGCTTTTCCTTTCAGGCATTTGTGCAGATATTGCATCTTCAAAACACGAGTACTGGTCATCCTTCGCACCACTTCCTTTTGAATTGGTTATCTCTGCTGGCCAGAAGGCAAAGGAAGATTGTTTGGAAAAAGGCAAGCATGATTTATTTAGGGTTTTCTATTTGCTTTTGTGGATTAAACCTTGCTACGGGTTTTTCTACATGGTAAATATATTCAATGGGCATAATCAGTGTTCTCTTTTGCAGGTGATGACAATCCAGAGGGGGGAAAGCTTGTTCAGGATTTGAATGATCTCACTGGAGAAGGAAATACAGAAAGCATGCTTTCTGTTGAAATGGGCTTGAATGAACTTTTTTCTTTGAAGGTTACTCTACTAACTAGAGTCATTATGTTGTTCTTGCTACTGTATTTTTCTTTAGTTCCTTGAACTAGGTACTACGTGCATTGCTTGCCGTGTTTCTAAACTTTAGCTTCTAAGTTCTTCTCATCTTGTTTTTTCGGAGATTATAAATTCTCTCATCAGTAACATCACAAATCAGTTTTTTTGTTTGTTCAAACTAAAGATTCCAATACTCATTCATTTTCTTCACCAAATCAATTATCGATTTAAGCTTTAACATTTCCATGTTGTAGTTTAAAAAGATTATGATCAGGTTAGATTGATATTATGAATTTGTTATGTCTTAAGTTGACCTTAGGTAAAATTTGGTAAAATAAGAAAGGACCTACTGAATATGTTTCATAATGGTTATTACAGAAAGTGAAAATCATTGGTTTTGTACTAGAAGATGGAATTATGATACTTATGGTGTTCAGCTGAGGGATAAGGCACAGGCCAATATCAAGCCAGTCTCCGGATTTGGAACACCAAGTTAATATTATTGGGATGAAATCTACTCCTTCAATCCATTCTTTTCCTGTTTTCCTCTAGAAGAGTTGGGGGTGTAATAATCTCTTCTAAATAGAAATAATGTCGACGAGCATATTCTTTTGTTCTCCTTTTTAGTCGGAAGAAAAGGGCACTGCTTTACCATTTAATGATATCCCTGATCCAGGTTGAAGATGCCATAGTGCTTGCGCTGGCTCAACAACGGCGTCCAAACTCTACTCGAACGTCAATTTCAGGTTTGTCTCTAGTTTGTTGTGTAAAAACATTGCTAGTTAACTACTGATATGTTCATTAAATGTAAGTGTAATAAAGATAAGAAATAGATTCATTGTGTTTTATTATCTGATTTAACTATTGCAGACATCAAATCACCTAGTGATCCGAAGTATATGGAGGCATTTGGTAAGTCCATCTGATCTGTCATGCTAGTGAATATACAACTTTTTGCATTTAGGTTGTTAGATTTCCTTTATCACCATCAAATATTGACCCACTCAGAATTCTACTTAACTAGCTGGAAATAAACAAGCAGTTTATTGTGTTAAATTTCCTCAAGTTTTCTTGCCTTTGGATATTTATCCCTTTTATTTTTTACATTTCGCATGTTGGCTTAAACATGTAAACAATGAGGTGCCCATCTAAACTTGTCTATTGATTTACTTATTGGTTATTGGGCTTAGACATGGCAAAAGAAGGGCGTGCTACTGTGCCTATCTTGAGCTTGTTTGGACATATCGCTGGTCCTGTCTAATTTAAATGTTTTGTGATGCCTTGATCTTGTAATTTCTTCCTGGATTCTTTTTAGATATTTAAACTTTCCAATTTTTACAGAACTCAGCCCCGAGGAGTCTGAGGACGTCCTTTTCAAGGAGGTATTGAATCCGTCCTGCAGTTACATTTACCTTTCTGATTCCTGCTATATACGACATATCTAGCGAACTGTGATCCTTTACCATTTTGTCAATGACTACTTCCTTTTTTATTTTTTCAGAAGTCCACTTACTTCTCTGCAAACTGTGATAAATTTAAAAACAGTTTAATTGTATTCTTAATTAAAATTATCAAATTTCAAAAGATAAACTACAAAATAACAATTTCCTTCTCTTACATAAGAGTCTGTATCTTATCACCCTATGATACCAGTCTTCTGTCCAGCTTAACTATGTTCTTATCAGGACAGCATTGAGATGAATGACCTCTTTCAATTAGCACAAACTTAACTCCTCCTTTTCTCTACATTAAGTTTACCTTCAAAATTTCATTTTTTTAGGCATGGCTAACTTACTTTTGGAGGAGAGCCAAAGCCCATGGTATACAGGAGGAAAAAGCCAATAAAAGGCTTCAATTTTGGAGTAGTCGCAGTGGGCACGCTCCAACTTCTCATGACGCTGTTGATGGTACATTTCATACTTTTAAAGCCTATTACCCAGATGTTTTTGATAAAGCATGTTTAGAAGTACTGAATTGGTTAGACCATCCATGTGGTCTGTACTGTATTGCACACAAGAATAATTTGATTGTGTTGTGAAAACTTAAGTTGGTAAATAAGCAATTTGGTGTATAAAATATAAGGTACTCCATTAGTCTTACTTTGACTTTTTAAGCTATGCAGTAAATTGATCTCTATCATTTTTCTATAGTACTTTCAAATCTAAATGAACAAGAAAATGAGAAAAATGTTAACATAGAGAAAGAGCTAAAAAAATTACTTAGTTACGCTTATCTGAGACTTTTTTGAAAAGTTTAAGGACTCCAACTATTTTACTTTTTCTTGAAATAAAATTGCATAATGAATTAGTCAGAAAGATAAATAAAACTGTATAATAACTTACTCAGAAAGGTAGCGTAAGTCTTACTAGTTAAGCGAAATTGTTGTGCAAGCTTTCCAACATATGTTGAATAAACAGTATAATTTAATGTAATTATAATATGGTTATTTCTTTCAACAATAGTCTTGTAGCACAGTCAAGACAAAATAAGATTTCACTGTGTTGATGCATATATGATGCAAGAAAGACCACGGACTTAAACTCCCAACTTGAGCCATTAAGTAGCTTGCCGAGGATGCCAACAATTCACCATATACCTAGGATAAATGCCTCAAATGGGATGAAATGTGGAGTAGAATGAATGGCATCACGTGAAGATCTAAGAAGCAAGTTTTATTCGGCCTTTGTATGTAGGTCTTGGCCGAAGACCATGTTTGTTTTTCTTTTAGCTTATCTTTATTTCTTATCTTAGTTTTTAGTTCTTCTTAGGACACATTTAATGAGTCATGTAATAGGAAGGATCTAAACCATGTAATAAGGTGACTAGGCCAAAAAGTCTTCCAAGAGGATGACTAAGCCGAGAGGTTAAGGACAAGAATGGTCTAGAAGATGAGGCTTCCAAGAAGGCAATTCATGAACTAACTAGCTCATGAATGTGAGTACTTGAAGGCATCAAAATCGTCCAAGGGGAAAGTCAAGAGGTGGCCGAAATGGTTCATCAAACAAGTGCAAGGAATGGAAGCTTCTAAACACATTCCAAGAAGATGAGATTGTTGGAAGAATCAAGTTCATGCATTCTTCCACTTGGAATCCACAAGGGGAGTGTGAAAGATTCATCCTTTGTCCCCAAGAAAAGCCAAGACCTTTCCCATTGTCTTGGTTTGGTCGAAACACCCTTGGTCACCAAGTAAACGCAAACCCGTTCCCATTTGTTCTTACTAGGCCGAGAAAGTAGTTAGAGTTTGTGTCCTTTAGTTTGTCTTTTAGAATAATCCATGTACTACTATAAATAGGACCCTTAGTATCTTGTAAATAGGCAGAGTTGATTGAGATATAAACTTGAGTTTTACTCATTTGCTAAGTGTTTCAACCCGGGGTTGTGATTCGTAGTTGGTTCTGTGTGAGCCAAACCCTTTGGTGTAAGTTGAAGCTTGGACTGTGTGATCTAGTTAAACCCAAGCTAAGGTTTCCCTTTGGTGTAAGTCTTGGTTAGGACTGTGTGACCTAATCAATACCCAAGCTCGAGGAACCCCCTTAGTGGTAAGCGAACGTTGGAACTGTGTGGACCAACCTAGCCTAAGCTTCGGGTTACTAAAAGGGCTTCCGATCACCCTCACTTGTCTAGTTCACGGGCATTGCACTTAGCAAACCCCGGTCTTGACGTTGTGGAATTGGTCACATTATCCGTGGTGTCGACTCGGGCAGTAAAACCCCTGTGTCTCTATCCTTGGGCTCATCGACCGCATTTCACTACAACCACAGCAACCAAACACTTAACCCAAATCGTACCAACCAACACTTGGTGTGTGCCCGGATTGCAACTCGCATTTCGTGTTCATTCCTCATCCAAACAACTTCAATCCTTTTCACCACCACGTCCCAAAACACCTCCCTAACATCCACTACAAAGGTCTGCAACCGATTCCCCACAAATACTACCGTCCAAACCCGACAAAACTAAACTATCCGCATAACACACCTTACCGACGACCTCACTGTTTCAATTATGTTCCGTCACCTTTCCACCACCAAACCACCGGGTCCCGATCATCACCCTGACCCTTAATAAACCCGTGACAACCCCACAAAAAGCCTCAGTCTGTTTCCAAGTACAATTACCCGAAACAATCACCAAACACCACCCTACCCAGCCAAACTGAGAACCCCATCTTTATCATCCAAATTCGGGTCAACCCGAATATCACCCACACCCGACCCACTTACACAACATCACCCCTCCTTACTTGCATCAGATTGGTATTAGAGCGAAGCAATCCCGTCCCACGCTTTGACGCTATGCCTCCCACAAGAAAGGAACTACGGAGGGTTATGTGTGACGTTTTGACCGCCCGTGTGCAAGCCTTGAAAAAGGGACTTGCATATCATGCCTTGATAAATAATGTTAAATCTGGGGTAGTGAAAAACAGCCCAAGGCATGAAGATTTAGTACTCCCAACATGTGTTAGAGGATCAACTTGAAACACATGAGGAGACTCAAAGGGTTCAACTCTTTTACACACGATGTAAAGTAAAAGATAGAGTGTGTAACATGATTATTGATGGAAGAAGTGGTGTCAACTTGGCCTCCGTGGAAATGGTGGACAGGTTAGAACTACCCACCCGCAAGCATCCTAACCCGTACACTCTCCAATGGGTGAACCAAGATGAAAAGCTAAGAATCATAAGACAAACTCTTGTTAGATTTCGGATTGGAACATATGAAGATAAGATATGGTGTGACATTCTCCCCATGGATGCATGTCATATTTTATTGGGACAACCATAGCAACTTGATCGAAAGGTGCAACATGATAGAGAGATATAGCTATTCTCTTCGAAGTACTGACAAGAAAATCCGGTTGTTGCCAATGTCACCTAATGAGAATCTGAAGTGCGATGAAACGCAAAGCCGAAGCTCTCTCAAGTGATGCACGGAGGACGAAGGAGGAATCAAAGAAGGGGAGTCCTATGGACTCATTGGTATGCGAGGAAAGTCTCGGAGTAGACACGAGGGGAGATGCAAATCCAAGGGAATCCGTGAAGGAACCTCTTGAAAATGTATGTGCGGATGTTCTTGCAATCGGGTCATCACCGATGGAAAGTAGTGAACACTCTCCTGGTTTATTTCCAAGAAGTTCATTACCCAATCCTCAAGCCTACGAACGCAATCCGGACGAGGCCACGAGCTTGATGGAGTCAAAAGAAGGTGAAACTTGGCACACGTGTGTTGAAAACCGAGAGGTCAACAACTTCATCATAGGGAACAAAATTCCTATGCCAAGGTTGAGATACCCTTTTAATAAGTCGAGTGGAGCCAAATTGTTCACCAAGATAGAATTGAAAGGTGGCTATCTTCGAATGGGAATCCGAGAAGAAGATGCACGGAAGATGATCCTTGAGGTCGAGTTTGGTTTGAACAAATGGTTTGTAATGCCGTTGGGATGGTGTGACGTCCCAAAATTTTTCTTACACATGGTATCACGCCCATCCTTGGGACACTTGACATCATCCGAGGACACTTGTGCTAACCAACCCTAGATGGAGTATATCCGAAGTTGGTCCGAGTCTACGGGAATCGTTGCTGCAAAAAGTTTCTTTGGCCTGGCTTCTTTTTCTCATCACTTCATTGGGGAGTGTTGTAAACTTATTGCCCCTATAACCGAACTAATGAGAAGGGATGAGTGTGAATGGCTCCCAGCGTCTTTGAGACCTTGAAGGAAAAGAATTGTGAAACCCCGGTTCTAACCGTGCCAAGCCATGAAAAGCCATTGGACATCAAACACGAAGCTAGAGTAGGTGCCATCTTTTGCTCTAGCACAAAACTGAATGGTGCACCGTGTCATTCTTCAACCTATGGCAAGGCATTATATTTTATGGGATTCGTGGCACAATACGAACATGATAAAATTTTCGGACTTATCTAATGGTGGAAGTATTAGATCAACACTTGTTGAAAAATTATTACCCCATTTAAACGACACGAATTTGAGGGCAAATTCTTTTGAAGAAGGGGAGATTGATGCTAGAAAGACCACGGACTTAAACTCCCAACTTGAGCCATTAAGTAGCTTGCCGAGGATGCCAACAATTCACCATATACCTACGGATAAATGCCTCAAATGGGATGAAATGTGGAGTAGAATGAATGGCATCACGTGAAGATCTAAGAAGCAAGTTTTATTCGGCCTTTGTAGGTAGGTCTTGACTGAAGACCATGTTTATTTTTCTTTTAGCTTGTCTTTATTTCTTATCTTAGCTTTTAGTTCTTCTTAGGACACATTTAATGAGCCATGTAATAGGAAGGATCTAAACCATGTAATAAGGTGACTAGGCCAAAAAGTCTTCCAAGAGGATGACTAAGCCGAGAGGTTAAGGACAAGAATGGTCTAGAAGATGAGGCTTCCAAGAAGGCAATTCATGAACTAACTAGCTCATGAATGTGAGTACTTGAAGGCATCAAAATCGTCCAAGGGGAAAGTCAAGAGGTGGCCGAAATGGTTCATCAAACAAGTGCAAGGAATGGAAGCTTCTAAACACATTCCAAGAAGATGAGATTGTTGGAAGAATCAAGTTCATGCATTCTTCCACTTGGAATCCACAAGGGGAGTGTGAAAGATTCATCCTTTGTCCCCAAGAAAAGCCAAGACCTTTCCCATTGTCTTGGTTTGGTCGAAACACCCTTGGTCACCAAGACGCAAACCCGTTCCCATTTGTTCTTACTAGGTCGAGAAAGTAGTTAGAGTTTGTGTCCTTTAGTTTGTCTTCTAGAATAATCCATGTACTACTATAAATAGGACCCTTAGGATCTTGTAAATAGGCAGAGTTGATTGAGATATAAACTTGAGTTTTTCTCATTTGCTAAGTGTTTCAATCCGGGGTTGTGATTCTTAGTTGGTTCTGTGTGAGCCAAACCCCTTGGTGTAAGTTGAAGCTAGGACTGTGTGACCTAGTTAAACCTAAGCTAAGGTTTTCCTTTGGTGTAAGTCTTGGTTAGGACTGTGTGACCTTATCAATACCCAAGCTCGAGGAACCTCCTTAGTGGTAAGCGAACGTTGGAACTATGTGGACCAACCTAGCCTAAGCTTCGGGTTACTAAAAGGGCTTCTGATCACCCTTACTTGGCTAGTTCACGGGCATTGCACTTAGCAAACCCCGATCTTAACCTTATGGAATTGGTCACATTATCCTTGGTGTCGACGCGGGCAGTAAAATCGTCGTGTCTCTATCCTCATCAACCGCATTTCACTACAACCACAACAACCAAACACTTAACCCAAACCGTACCAACCAACACTTGGTGTGTACCTGGATTGCAACTCACATTTCGTGTTCATTCCTTGTCCAAACAACTTCAATCCTTTTCACCACCACGTCCCAAAACACCTCCCTAACATCCACTACAAAGGTCTCCAACCGAAACCCCACAAATACTACCGTCCAAACCCGACAACACTAAACTGTCCGCATAACACACCTTACCGACGACCTCACTGTTTCAGTTATGTTCCGTCACCTTTCCACCACCAAACCATTGAGTCCCGATCATCACCCTGACCCTCAATACACCCGTGACAACCCCACAAAAAGCCTCAGTCCGTTTCCAAGTACAATTACCTGAAACAGTCACCAAACACCACCCTACCCAGCCAAACCGAGAACCGAAAACCCCATCTTTAGCATCCAATTTCGGGTGAACCCGAATATCACCCACACCCGACCCACTTAATCAACATCACCCCTCCTTACTTGCATCAATATATCCCTCCCAAAAATAAGTTTGTCTGTGTGATGCATGCGTAAGCACACCACACGGAATATAACTTGCAAAGTAAGTAGTGGTAAATACACAGTTTTGGAGTTTGAAATATCAAATCTTATTTTTGTAATATAATATTTTGCATAAACTTCGTGACATTTATCATTATCAACATAAAATAAGCTATTTAGTGCACAATAATATCATACACACACACACACTATCCGAGATTAGTTGTTTGAATTGTCTTACTATAGTGATATTATTAGTTACTATCCCTTGTGCTCTAAACTCTTATACATAAAGACTCGTTCATTTTCTAATAGTTTTTGTGGTTGATATTTTAGTTGAGCAAGGTCTGATGGAGCTAAGGAAATTGGCCATTGAACAAAAACTATGGGAATCATCTCGGAGATAAATTGGGCATTGGTTGAGATTCTTCCATTACTGGAGAGGTCTTCCCTGCAGTCTAATATTACTGATTGCCTTCTATTTTTACTCACTACATTCAAGAGTCTCTTTCTCTCTTTTTCCACTCACAGTAGTATTCTTCTCAAGATTCATGTAATACAAGGTTCCAATCTTTTTTCTGTTTAGGTCCAACAGGAAGGGAGGGTGTCCAGTTAAGGTTACACGGAGTTTTATTTAGTACAAACATGAGTATCTTGAGGATGACCATGTGTAAATTCTGAAGTGAACTGTATTTAGAAGGGAGGATTTGGCTATGCTTGTAGTTCTGGGATTGATTTGCTTAGCTCCTAGTTTTGGGATTCAGATACTGTCATTACTACACTGACTTCTATGTATCATTAATATCCATATTTTTGTCTATTGTAGTAACCTTCAGCAGTAATTACTGTTTCCAACTTAGATGTTCCTGGTTAAAGTACTTGGCTGCAAAATCATAACTTGTGTATTTCGAGGGTTGACAGGAAAAACTAAATATTGCAATTGATTACCCAGCTGGCTAAATCTGTAGGCATAGAGAAGATGCTTGATGACATATTTCTTTTGAGGGTCACTTTGTTCTATGATCCGGGATAAGGTCCTCTTAGAATGCTTTCATTGGTATATTAGTAAAACAGTCCAGCAAATTTCACAGGTCAGTTACTATCCACTGGTGCGAGGGAGAAAAGGTAGAACTGCATATATGAATGAGATAGAAACTCAGCAGCTTCATTTGATATTTTTTCGCCTGATATACACAAAAAGGATAGTTGGATTAGTTGGCCAGGTTTGAACCGTGGACCTCTTCGAAGTTAACAAAGCTCTAAATCAATCAGTCAAGCAATAAATTGTAAAAGGATTTGGAAAGGGAAGGATGCTTCTGCTTCCCTTGTGCTTTTTTATGCCCTTTCATCTTCTTTCTCGTCAATAAGATTAATTAGCGAAATCAAATGAATGATGAGATTTTTAGTCATCGTTTGGTGCCTTATAAAGTGTATATTTGTGTTAATATTTATATTGTTTTTTTTTTAATATGACGCTATAGTATTTTGTATATTTGTTCTCATGTTAAAATCTAACACTGCTTACGAAAAATTCTGTGTATGCCATTGAAGACAAGCACAAACGTTTAGCAAAAAGACAAGTAGAGGAAGAATTTTGAAAAGCATGAAACGGATGTCGTTTTGCTCGTGGATGGTTATAGAACTAGCCGAAGTGAAAGAGGGAAGATGCTCATTCTATATACAACAGAGGGTAGCTAGCATTATTGAGTGGAAGCAGGTCCACACACATACAATTATACGTATGGGGTATGGATGGCACCTTGGCATGCGCTTTAGTTTCTGTCTTTCATGCAATCTTTTCTCTTACCCATCACTGATGTTGGCGTGTAGTCATTCCTTTAGGGAAGAATGAGGGCACACCAGGAATAAAAAGGGTCATCTCTTTGCTGAAAGTATACGTAAAGGGACCAACTTCTGTTATTAATATTATTCCTTTCACTACGGTAAAGAGATGTTTGCTCTATTGAAGCGTTGGGTTTAAAACCATATGTTCAATTTATAACGTTTATTCTATAGTCAACCGTTTTCATGATGGAACAGCTGACACGGATTATTATTTGTGATTCCAATCCAATCACTAATCCACAATGCATCTATTATTATGATTGAAGAGTAACCTTTACTAAATCAGGTATTATGTACTCGGAATATATTAGTATTCTTTTCAACATCTGAATGCTTCACATTAATTAATCTTTGTTAGTATTCCTGTCCCAAAAGGTCAAATGAAATGGGAGTATTGAAGAGTCAAAAGACAAAAAGGGACTGAGTCGTTTCTCTGTTTTCACTTTTCAGTAGGGTCAACTACTGTCAATTGTCAATTCACTGGCAGGCAAAGCACGTTCTGTCGACGTGACGCTTAAGAATGCCAGTTTCGATGGGGTTGGGTTTTAAACATTGATACTCTAGCAAAGACAATTTTCAACAAAGGGTAATGCTAAATGGGCAGAATTTTATGGGCAGAAAATGGTAAAATGTCTATATTGTTCTTTTTTACTTTTAGCTCCAAACATCACTATTTTCCCTCTAAAATAAGTAATAATTATGGTTTAACATGCTCATCTTTTTATCTTACATTGAACATTTAAATTAAATTTATATCTACAAACACTTTAGTATGAAATTATATGAATTGAATTTGAATGAATATTAAATTTAACGGAAAATTCTTGCTTGTAAGAGTTTCTAATGAAATGTTTAAATTTTAATTTTATTTCATTTAATTAACAACTAATGTATTGAAATTGAACTACTATCGAATTATTTTTTATTTTTTATTTTTTAACTATTATATATATATATATATATATATATATATATTAAAGTAACTCCTCCACATTTTACAAAAAATAATTTATGACTCACTTTTTTGCATACACATTTCTATTTATTTTAAAATTAAGCAATTGACTCTTGCATTACGAATATATGATGTTATACTTTAAAAGCAAATAATTATCTCTCTTAATATACATCCTTATATATCTAAAACCTTAATGATTAACCATCTCATATTTGAAGTATTGCTTTTCTTATATTAAGAGTTGTATTATTTGACTTGAATAAATACTAATTTAGTTAGAATATATATATATATATATATATATATATATATATATATATATATATATATATATATATATATATATATATATATATATATATATATATATATATAATTAATTTTTCTTAACCTTATATTACATCTATGATTGATTTTAATTCTCTTTTTTATTCTACATTATCTTTTTCTATCTTTAATATTACACCTCAAAAATTTCGCACTGTTTATATCGTAAGTAAATTAATATGAGTTTGTAGAAGCCATGAAACTCCTACAAGGCTAAAGGAGATATTAAACAAGTGTTAAGCATGTATCAAAAGGTTTCGGGGTTAAACGAATCAAAGATGTTATAACGCGTACTTTTGAGGTAAAACTAGGAGTGATTAATATATTAAGGAGGTCGTGTTTTAAGTTATTTGGATCATATAATATCCGTATGTTATTTTTTGAAGTCAAGCAAGTTATAAAACAAAAGTCGGCAAAAGTTATTGCAAGTTACGTTCATATTTTTGCTGAAATTTGGGTCAAATATTGTAGAGCTTTTCTCCCAATCTATTTAAAATTACGGGGTGATCCAATCATGAAATTGAAGGTCTATGAGTCTAGTTTCCAACTCATTAAACCGTTCATCGATACGACATCGGAGTAGAGAGATATTTACGTTTTTGTGAGACTGCGCACGCATACTCTTTTGACACCCACTATGGCTATGGCCGACCTTACTTTTTATAAAACTATTTGGGGACTCATTTATCATCATTTTTAATCAACTTTCGTCCCCACACTCCTCAAAAACCCTCATAACAGATTCTTACGACTTCAAGGTGAATCCAAGGTGATTTAACTTAGACCCAACATCAAAGTTAGCAAAAGATGAAGAATAATCCCTCTATGATGTTGTGATGTGAATAAGGATGATGGTGAGCTAAGTTAAGCTTAGCGTTCGAATTGTATCTACTGCTTAAGATATGTTTAACATCTTTTGGGTGATGTTTAAGGTTAATTACATGGTGGTTGTGGTGTTTGAGTGAAAGATTACAAGATAGCACTTGAAAGGGGAAGATATGTTGTTATATTTTTGTTGGACTGTTTAAGGCTATATATTTAGGTTCTTCCGAGGTTTTTTGCCTAGGATGGTCCGGGGTAGTAAGTCCTCAAGGATGTAGGCAGTCAAACTCCGCGAAACGCCTGGGATTGTAGGAAGAATCTGAGTTTCAAAAATAGAGTTTTATAAACATGAATCCGTTTCTCAACAGATCTACTTCTTATGATTTTGGTTCATCTTCTTTCATGGATTCAAAGAAGATAATAAATTCGAAAGAAATCGTTATACAAGATTTTGAAAAATCGATTGATAATTGAGAAATACCGAGAGTAAATCGAGATCAGATTTACAAAAATTTCAAATACCAGTTTTTCAAAACCGATTTCATTATCAAAACAGAGGAAAGATATATCCAATTATCTCAACCCTTTGAAACAATCCAATTGCTTTCTCAAAATTCCTTGAAAAAATACAGAGAAAGAAATTACAAATACATTCATATTGGCTTAGTCCAAGTAGGGATAAAACCCCTTACTAAGGAAAGATTAAACATCTCAATCCTTGCTATCTTACGAGATGCCAGATTCACAAATTTTGAAGATTCCTTATTGAGTTCTGTTGAGTCTAGTCTCTGCACAAGACCAATATCTTTTGATTGTTACCCAAATTTCTCAGTATTCCTCAATGATAAAAATATCCAAAAATCTATTGTCTTACAGATAAAGACACACAATTATCAAATGCTTGAAGGATCAATTTCTATAGCAATAATTTTTAAAATCCGTTACAAAGCTATGACATCTGCTTTTGCCACAAAAGTCAGATACCATAGTAAAAAATGTGAAACCCTTCTTTTACAAATAGATCTTTTCAGATCTAACACCGTAATACCAAGACCTATTAGGTGGAAGGATATTACCCTACCAGAAGAATGGATTCTGGAAGGTGTAGTTAAACCTGAACCTATAGAGACTTTCCAACCAAATACTCGTCTTAGAGAAATAACCCACTACAAGGATGATAGAGTTAGTCTATCATTCCATAGAAGATCTACAAGTAGTAGATACGATGATACCAGTTCCATAGAAACTCTAGACTTTGGAAGAGTCTATCAAATTCCTTCAGCAATAAATACTCCTTACAAAACAAAACCTAGACACTCTACGTCATATTTACCCAATCTAAGAAACGTAGACTACACCAACGAAATACCTAGACCCGTATATAAAAATTCCATTGTTAGAGAGAAAATAGAAGACCAGAAACCTACCAGTCCGACATTTTCTTCTATAACGGAGAACATAGTTAACGAAATTGGAGTTTTAGAAAAAAAATTCCAAATTGATAAGAAATTCCTACAAAACGATTTTTATGAAAATTATAACCTAGAAAAAAGAATTTGGTTCTTCAAAAACTTTTTAAATACTAGGACAAAAATACAAGAAAAATTCTATGATTTTGTAAATGAACATAGGATAAACATCCTATTGTTTGACTGGTTTGAAACTTATTCCTCCAAAAATTCCATAGAATATCCCTTTTCTAAAACGGTAAATCCCGTTACGACTAGGAACAAAACACCGGAGTGGGAAACCCTAGCTGATTCTAGAAAAGTCCAGTCCAACCACACTTCTCTACAAGATATTAAGCTTAACATTCATGTCTTCCTTGTAGACATAATTCATCTTAAAACACTAGCAGAGGATGAAAAAACAAATACAAAAAACATTCTCGCACAGAACAATTTCACCAATAGTAATCTAAATACTATAGGAAAACAACTAGATAGAGTGGAAAAACACATCAAAACCACCATTTAGTCACTATAGATTCCCCAGGAACGACTAAGGATATGAAATTGAAAAGCCAAAGCCCAATCTTTAAACCCTTTCAGGTGTCCAAAGATGGTGTCAGAAATATCCGACAAAATAAGTTTGAATTTATTCAGGCTATACAAGATCAATTGAGCAAAATTGGAACCTCCAATAGTTCTAATAATGAACCATTTGTTCCAGATACCCCACAATCATCTAATAAATTAACAACTTTAACTTATGATACCGATAACGATGATGCATTAGAACAATTCCAAAATAAAACACCACTTGTTAATAAAATAGATTGGAAGCAACCCGTACAACAAGTACAACAATAATTACAAATTATTCCTGCTTTAGATCTAGGAATAACCCCTAGCTCAATCCTGTTTCAATGCCTCTTCCATTTATGATTGAAACATAGATGGGATGACTGAATACAATATCCTCAGCTTTCTCCAACAAATGACCATGGCTGGAAATGCCTATAAAACCAAGAATAGTACACAAGACAAGACCATTACAGAACTGCTCATCGCAGGATTCTCTGGTCAACTGAAAGGTTGGTGGGATAATTATCTCACTAATCAACAAAAAGAAGACATCATCAATTCCATCAAAACTGATGAAGAAGGTATACCAATCCTTGGTGAACAAGGTGAACCCCTACAAGATGTCGTATCAACATTGATTCTCACAATCTCTTTAAACTTCATAGGAGATTCTTTGCATCTGAAGGATAAAAATGTCGAGTTACTTTCAAATCTCAAATGCAAAAACTTAGTGATTTCCAATGATACAAGAATACTTTGTTAACCAGAGTTATGCTTAGGGAAGATTCCAACCAGCTATTTTGGAAAGAGAAATTTCTGGCCAGACTACCTACCCCTTTAGGAGAAAAAGGTTAGGAAAGGAGAATTGTGAAAAACAGAATATACCTTACAGTGAGTTTACATATGGACAACTAGTCAGTATAACTCAACAGGAAGGTCTAAAGATCTGTCAAGACCTGAAATTACAAAAATACCTCAAATTGGAGCTAAAAAGAACTAGATGCGAACTTGGTACTTTTTGCAAACAATTTGATACAAATTCCACAAAATCCTCTCCAAGTTGTACATGAAACTGTAGCAAGACTCATAAATCCCTTAAGAGTACTTCAAGAGGTTACAAAAAGAGGGATTTCAGCAGGACTAACGAAGAGTAATACAAAAATCCCTATAAAAATACTCGTTATTCCAGGAATAAACCAAATCCCAAAAAGTCCTATTCCAAATACAAAGATATTACGTGTTACAAATGCCACAAAAAAGGTCATACTTCGAGATACTGTAAAATGAATAAAAATTACAAGAATTGAAATTAGATGATGAGGTGACCCAAAAAATCTCCAATCTTCTAATAGATTCCTCCGATTCAAATACTCAGTTAGAACCTGACTATTTTTCTGTCTTCAGAAGACAATAAAGCCCTTCAATAGATGAATTGCTCACAACCAGTTCATCTGAAAATACTGATAAGGGAAAAGGAAAATGTGTATGTGTTTTAACCAAAGATCAAGAATTCATGTTGGATATGGTTAAACACATAGATGTTCAACACCAAAAGGATTATTTGAATAAACTCCTCAAATCTTTTACAGACGAGAAAAAAGATATCAAAAATATGATTTTGCCAAATACTTCCAAAAATACATACGACTTGACCAATATCCTGAAGAAGGGTAAAAAGGTGAAATAATCCAAAGAAACACCAGTTCTAGAATTACAAAAAGAGATAAAACAAATAAAACTAGAGATCAAGGTTCTAAAAGAAAAACAAGAACAAGATTATCTATTAATAAAAACAATCCTTTCAAAAGAAACCCAGGAGAGTCTTGAGTCCGATAATTCTGACTCTGAAAATCCAGAAGAACCTTCTGAAAACCAACATCTTGAAGAGATCCCAAAAGAATTCCTTATTGTCTTAAGACAGATAACATAAAAAAATACCTAGTTAAAATAATTCTTAAATTCTCAGGCAATTTTAGGATCACTACAATTGCTATTTTTGACACGAGAGCAGATTTGAATTGCATAAAAATAGGGTTAATACCAGAAAAAAATCATGAAAAAACCCATGAAACTGTAGCAGCTGCTAATAATACTAAATTAGAGATCAATTCCCAAATCAGTGCGTCTATTATTAATAATGGAATTACTATAGCAACATCATTTATTTTAGTAAAAGACATACATAATTTCGTCATCTTAGGAACACCGTTTATAAATCTTATCACCCCATATAAGGTAGATAACGATTTCATATCCTTTGATTCTAGTAGTAAGAATCTAAAATTCCATTTTCTGACAAAAAAAGCTAGCGACCTCAATCTGATAAAAACTTATTCTTATCGTCTAGAGGTATTGAGGAATAGTTTTTTAGATTAGAAACCTGAGTCCCTTAGAACCTACGATACATGTTCCATCAAATTAATTGATACGTTTGCATACAAAGAATTTTTGAAAAATGATTTACGATGTCAAAAATATATTCAAAATATTGCCTTAAAAAATGTTTTCTACAAATGGATTCCTAATATTTTTTACTTTAAAGAAAATCTCTTAACTTGTGATTTCCTCAAAAATAGGAGAGAAAAACCCACAAATTTCTAATACTGGTTGTAACGCAGAGATGTCATATTACTGTCCCTTGCCCCACTGTTTGAGCTACAAGGACAAGATATCCAGGAAGGACATGCGAGAATTCGGGCAATACCGTGTCCACGCGATGTGTGGAGCCTTACTCCAAAAGAGAAAGGAAGAGGTATCTCTGCCAATAAATACACCAGTTGTTGCACCACAACAACAAACAAATTCCATGGCTCCCAAAAAACACATAAACTTCAACACTTCCAAACCAACAAAAGAAGAAAAAGAAAAATTCTCTATCAAAACTCCTACCGAAAACCCCCTGACATGGTATGACGCAGTTATGAAAGAAGAAAATGAAAACGCCCCAGCATCTGTGCAAAAAACACCAGCAACTCCCGCACAGGAAATAACTGCTGAGAACCTTCTACAACTCCTTGCAAATCCTCGAAACTACAACAGTCATTGTTACAACTTCAAATTCCCAAACAAGAAGTTGCTCAAAGTTTAGGAGAGGAAAAAACCTCTCAAAATTTTGCAAAAATCGAGAAAGAAGAATCTTTAAAAACACTTTCTCAAAAATAATTTTCAAAAAAATAACTTGTGGTACCACAAGTCTCCAAAAAACCTGCCCCTGATTTTTTCATAAAACCTTTTTTCCAAAATATTGTGACTATTGAAAAATGATTTTTTGAGCAAGACCCTTTTTAGCATTACAAAATTATTTTGGACAGGGATGGTTTTACATATCATGAGATATTTTAAAAACCTCATATTTTTACCATGCTATCCTTGAAATATCAGGATCATCAACTATTAAAAATAATTATTATAAAAATAATCCAGATCTCTCTTACTCTATTTGCAAAAGACTTAGCGTAATTGCTCCAAGCGATTGGGGGAATGATTTGTCTCAACTCCTAAATTTCCCTGATACCCATCAAAATACCTCATTTTTTAATATTCATTTAATTACTGGGATTACCAACAAGCTTGGTTCAATTCCTTCTTCATTCAAAATTCCAACCAACGCCATACCTGGCTTTTTCATTTTGATACCTCATTTATTCCATCCCAATTCCCAACATGGTGGAATTCATGGTGGGAATAATTTGGATCCACCATTGAAATACAAAAACCCAAGTCACTAAATCTTTCAGTCTCTTTAAATCCCAATAGAAACCTTCTGGGGAAGAGAAAAGATTTGTGTCACTACACATTTTTCACACCAAATTCCATTTACCATGGGTATTCACATGATTTGTAGATTATTCTGAAAATAAAATTTCAACGGTCCGAAGGAGATTTAAGATCAGATGGTGGGACAGCTTTAAAATACCAGCAAGCCTCACACCACAAAAAGTCCAGGAATGGCTAAATATCCGGAAGTCCATTAAGGTACAGACGCCTCTACAAACACCACAGGAACTACTACAAATACTAGAGCACACCCAGTTCCTTTCACAAAAATCTCAGATGGCCTCAATTCTTGCAGCGGCAAAAAATCCAGAAGAAATGCAAGCCATAATTCTGAAGTTTGCACCGTTTTCATCAAAACAAGACTCTTCATTAGAAGAAGAAAAACCAGAAATTGATATTGAAGACAGTCCAATTTTTGGCAACAGTGGATTCTGAAAAAGATTGCCAAAAGAAGACAAAATACCCGGAGTAGAATTCAGACAAAATTCTAACAAAAGAAAATGCCCAAAAAAGATACGTTAAAAAAGAAAACAGTAAAAGCAAAAGAAATCAGCAATAATTCAAAAAAATGTCAAAGTCAATGATGTCATGGATGACATCATTCTCCACTCAGATGAATAGTTAGATTCTTTTTTAATTATAGAAATGTCATGTAAAACTCCTATAAAAGGAGACCCCCTCTCCCTTAGTTAGTCAGGCTTTTTCTTTCACATTTTCTCTTTCATACATTTCAGATTATAGAGAGAAGTGAGAGGTCTAATGAAAATCCCCTTTAGTTAGATCAAAATACCCCTTATATGATTCAGTTCATATGATCCGAAATTTCCAAAATACCTTAGAAATTCCCAAGGTAGATTTTTTTGATATAATTTTTTGTAAATTTTAATATTTTAAATAAATATGATTATGGATGGTAATACCTCCTAATCTTTTAAATACTTCATTCTTTTAAATTCTTTAAATTTCTGCATTAAATACTTGATCGGTTCTACCGCATATTTAAATTTCTGAAGATCCTTAAGATTATGGTTTCCATAACTGGAACCTTAATTGTAAATTAATCTTACTTTACTTTCTGCATATCTCAATTCTCTTTTAATTCTTCAATACCTTATATATCAATTCCTTCCATGTCTGTTATCCCCTTTAGATCATCGGCTGTAGTTTGGTGTGTGTATATATATATATATATATATATATATATATATTATGGAAAATAACTTGATTATGATATGGTTGATGTTGTTATGCATGTCTATATGTTTATCAAGTGAATTGATGAAAGAAACATATGAAACTTGAGATTGAAAGTGAAGATTAAGGTGTTGTGCGTGTGGACTATTTTGAAAGGGCTTTAGGCTATTTTTTGGTTGGTTATTGATGCAATAACATGGCTATGATGTTTTTAATATGGTTATGTTTGTTTACATGTCAAGCTTGTTGATGAAATTGTTAACTAGAAAAGGAAATGGTTATGTAACACTTGGAAATAGTTCATAGTGTTGTTATCTTGTGTTGGACTATTTTGTGTGGCTTTGAAGATAAGTAGGAGGTTGGAAATCCTCTGAATGTATTTTTTTTAACATGCTGGACATATTGTTAATTTGAAGGATAAATGATAATGGGGTTGAAGAATTCTAAAGGGATCCAATCCGAGCTTGTCGTGATAAATAGTAGTTTCATTGGTGGTGTTTGTGCAATTGTCGTTGTTGCTATTGTTGTTGTTGTTGGGCTGTTGATGACCCTTAGTGGTCTTTGGGGAGTAGTAAAAATAGGGAGATGCTGCCCAATTTCCATAAGTTATATGACTAGCAAAATACAATGGTTATGACATTATATGTGATGCCGATATCATTTCACTTGTTGTAGATGCAAGAAGATGTGTTGAGCTTGGTTGAGGAACAAGGAAGAAATCATACAGGTATGTTAAGGCTATCATTTCCATCTTTTGGCATGACCCATATGTAAGCAAACGTAAACGAATGTCTGTCCAAAGTGACTATACTCTTGAAAGCTAGAAATATCTATGTCATTCATTCCATAAAAGAAGTTTATTGATTCATATATATCGTATCTTATTGACTCATAATGAAAGGTATGTTGAGGAAGGTAGCGACAATAACGATAGTCATAGGCCACTCCGACTCTGTTCATAGTGTCCCCTGAGGTCTATCTTACATTGCACATATATATATATATATATATATATATATATATATATATATATATATATATATATATATATATATTATTATTATTATTATTATTACCGAGTAGCGCTATAGTCATCCTAGTACGGCACTTATACGTGCGCACCACTACGGTTGGTTTTGATATTACCGAGTCCTAGTAAGGCCGGGTACGACCGAGTCCTTTAGAGGTCGGGTACATTATGATATAATTTGCCCCATAGAGAGGCTTGATACTCTATTATATGGCCCCGTTGAGTGGCTCAGTTTTTACAGACATGTATGTATATCCATGGTTACGACGGTGTATGCCCACAACGGTCTTTTAATGAGTTAAAGGTTGATTCCTACACCTTTCTCTTGTCTTTCATTCATATACACATTTATCTGTTTTACATACTTGGTATATTTTATTCATAATGACACCCATTTTACCTGGGGATGCTATATTTCATACCCGCAGTTTCCAGTAGACAGGTTGCCGATCCTTCCAATAGGATACCAGTTGAGCGGAGGGTGTGTTGCACTCCACTTATTCTGGAGTTGCCTCTTGAGTCAGTATGTTTATGTTATGCAACTATGGGTATGGCGGGATCATGTCCCGACCTGATGTTATGTTGCACTACTCTTTGAGGCTTGTAGACTAGTGGTTTATGTATTTGTCATTTTGTATGGCCTTGCCGACCTCTTATCAGTCGATTGGTATAACTGTTTGGCCTTATCGACCTTCTAATGTTAATTATGGCCTTGTCGGCCTTATTATATATCCACATGTTGGTTCTGCTGTCATTTTATCAAGTTGTCATATTTAGTTTCCCCCATTTGTGGCTGTTATCTTGAGGCCTTGTCGGCCCAGACTGTTTACAGTTATGCGATGATATATAGGTTGTATTCTCGGGCCGTCTAGGCGCCGGGTGCTGGCCATACCCCCCGAAGCTGGGGTATGACAAACTTGGTATCAGATCAGGTCTATCCTAGGGATGTCTATAAGTTATATCTAGTAGAGTCTTATTTATGAGTGTGTTACGCGCTACACTTATAAACAGGAGGTTGTGGGACATTTAGTATGGTTACCTTCCTTTCATGTTCTAGATCAAGTGATAGAGCTGAGTTGTAGGGAAATGAGTCTGACGTATATATTAATGTTATGGAAGGATTGGTAAAGGGTATGAGATGTGTGCCCTTTATTGAGATAGATCCGTATGAGGACCCGAGTGAGCCATTTTCTCAGATAGCCCTAGTTCCACCAGTATTAGAGGAGCCGAGGGAAGCTCCAACATCATTAGCTATACCAGCTCCACCACCGACTCCATCTGATCAGGATGTGAGGAAAGCGATATAGGTATTAACGCAGTTTGTTGCCTCACAGGCTTGGCGTCACCCGAGAGACTTTGATTGTGATAGATCCCTAGAGGGGTCAGGGAGTTTGCAGCCTAAAGAGTTCAGAGAGCGAGAGACGTTTATATTTTCAAGAGATGATTCCGACGAGGCTAGGGGATTGACCAAGAGTGCTAGGACAGTTGGTGATTATAGAGAATTGTCAGGTAGTGGTAGGTTGTAACAGACTAGTTTGTGCAGTGATCTGTATGTGATTAAAGTTCTTAGGTGAGACCAAGACTGGGTTCGCAAATGTCAGTATGTCAGGATCATGCTAGTACGGATAGAGTGGAGTTGCCCCGACCATTGTGTCATCGGTGTGGTTGGGCGCATGCCGACCAATGTCCTATAAGTATTGGAGTTTGTTTTTGGTGTATTAGTAAGAGCCACAAGATACAAACGTATCTGACTCTTAAGCATGAAGACCAGGATATGCGTGGAGATAGAGTGTCGGGCTCTGGTGCAATGTGAGCATAGTTTTTGAGTACATGTATGTAAATTATATTTTATGGGACCCATCTTTTATAAGTTGGTGGCAAGGTACTGCGTGTTCTTTTTTGTTGATATATCGATTGTAAAGTTTGAATTTCATTGTATTATTAAGAATTTAAGGCATCCCCATGGGAATAAGTTACAAGTATAAAATAAATATCAAGGTAGAGTTCTTATATTCGAATGATAATGAGGGCCATATTTAAGTTTTGTCAAGTTAATGAGACATGAACCTTTACTAATGTTGCAATTAATATAAGGCTCAATTTCCCTTTATGATGCTACATTAGTTAGTAAAATGTTAGCCGAATGTGCGGGAAGATTCAAGTGGACGATTTTCGATCCTTATGAATAAACTGCAATATACGTTAATGTATTAAAAGTAGATGGTAAGACCTGGATGTGAACGATATCGCTAAGGAAGTTCTACGATGGTGGGGCTAACGAGCAAGTAAAGCAATATCAAGTGATTAAGAGAATGAGGTCGGTTAAAGTAAGGAAGGTCAAAAGCAAGAAGATGTTTTGTTGAGACTATTCTGAATAAGATAAGGAGTGAAGGATTGTGAAAGATTGATATGAAATCGAGTAAAGTGATAAGTATTAGATTGGGAGATCAGTAGAAGACATAAGTTAACGTAAGGAAGTGTGATGAGATTCGTAGACAAGAAAGGATAAAGAAGGAGAGAGTCTTGAATTAATCAGGACTATTCGAAGATTTAGGATGAAAAAAGAGTTAGTACAATATTTCCAAGAAATCCTAAAGAATAGAACCATCAAAATGAAAACAATAAAGTCGGCATTGAGGATAGAATGGGGGATTGATAATAAGAGAAGGACAAAAGTAGAAAGAGTTAGTATACGGGTAAGTTGTTACATAATGATAGTTCTTCAATAATCGGGAATAACCTATGATGGAATATGAAAAACATGTATGGTAACTTGAAGGCAGGAAGTCAAAAGTTCATGTCCCGAATTCTGCATGCAAAAAAAAAATCCAGAATATGAGGGGACTAGAGTCGAGTTTCAAGAAAAATGTAATAGGATAAGTCTAAAATAAGAAGTCGTGAGCAGAAGTATTCTTTCACATAAGACGGGTTGTTTAAACTAAGGTAAAGAAGATAGAGTTGATATTGTAAAGAATACGTTTACTCGTAAAACTGTAAGTGATTGACAAGTGAGAAATGCTCATAGGGAAGAAGGATTGCTAGAAGCTCCTCACTAGTTAGCAGATTTGGAAATCCGCCGAAGAAGCTCAGAAAACAAGGACATAGTAACCCAAAATATAGCAGGAATACTTTTTGTAACCAAGGAGAAAATAATATCGACATGAAGATCCCATTTTAGGAAAAATCAAAAGAGTGTTTGATAAGAGAAAATCTATAAACTTGAGTTTAATAAGAAGAGATCTTGAGATATCAGGGCCGATGAGGTATTTCAAGGATAAACAAAAGTATGAAAATAAGAGTGGGATAGATGTCCACCATCCACTATATTCCATTCATTTCGAAACGTTGAAGATATGCCATTATATCTAGAATTGCATTAGCAAGACAATATAAAGAGGAAAGTTGTAGAACGTCAGGAGCATGGCAGATTGATACGGATTATAGTAATCGCGATATGAAAATAAAGGATGATTAATATAAAATTCGTTACGAATGTAGCAAGACCAATCCTACATGGGCGATTATGGATAGCTCAATAAGAACAAGCCTATTTTTTACTGGACAAATTACCTAGGGTGATGCAAAGTGATAAGGTGTTGGAAGTAGTTCGGACATATAATGTTTCCACCCTAATTACATACTCTAAAAGTACCCAGCTACAGAAAACTTCTGCAAGCCCTCTCAAGAAAACTTGGATGTATAAGTTACTCCTAGCATAGTTTCACAGATGGATAGTTAAGGAAAGCATATAAATTAGTCGGTTAAAGAAAATATATTGCGAGCAAAGATTCCAGACTTCATGAAGAAATGGATCAATTATCGTCTATCAAGTTAGCGTGCAACAATGACCATCAAAGTATCATGAGGATTACAAAATAACTCATTATAAAGCATGATGTAGACGATTTCCCATAAGATAGTTTGAAAGACGGAATGGGATAAATGTATCAAGATAAAGAGAAGGTTATCCAAGGATGTCTATGTTTTAAAGCACTAAGACTCGAACGACAACCCGTGACGATGAGACTTAAGAAAATTTTGAGTCAATAATAAGGTCTCCTAAAAAAACTCACTCATGATGGACGTAATGACATAGGGGGATAAGTTTACCAAAATATATATATGCAGTCCGTCTAAATTACTTGAAGAACATACTGGTTGGATTGTAAGTTGGGGTGTCCTTGGGATTAAGATCCATTTACCATGCTACAGAAATGCATTAGATGATGTCCAACTAATGGAGAGTATATCGTATGAGAAAATTACAGAAATTATAAATGAATAAATAAGTCTGAAAGCAAAGTTTTAAGTATTCTTATCTATTTTGGATTAAAGATAGCGTTCAAGAGATGAACATAACCTAATCAAGGAGAGGAAGTAAGTCTGCATGTAAATAACCAAATGACTTGGTATGTAACGTTATATAGTTTTGTAAATCAAGATCGGAACCTTTATGTTTGCACCAAGATTTGATTGATCATAATTACAAAGAAAATTCTACTGAAATTTCTTCGAGAATCCTAAGGATCAATAGATACCCTATACACCCCTACATTCGAGGACGAATGTTCTTAAGGGGGGAGGATGTTACACCTCAAATTTTTTGCATCTTTCATATTGTAAGTAAACTAATGTGAGTTCGGGAAATCCATGAAACTCCTACAAGGCTAAGGGAGATATTAAACAAGTGTTAAGCATGTACCAAAAGGTTTCTGGGTTAAACGAATCGAAGATGTTATAACCCATACTTCTGGGGTAAAACTAGGAGTGATTAATATATTAAGGAGGTCATGTTTTAAGTTATTTGGATCATAGAATATTCATATGTTAATTTTTAAAGTCAAGCAAGTTGTAAAACAAAAGTCGGCAAAAGTTATTGCAAGTTACGTTCATGTTTTTGCTGAAATTTGGGTCAAATATTTCAGAGCTTTTCTCGCAATATATTTGGAGGGGTGATCCATCCATGAAATTGAAGGTTTACGAGTCTAGTTTTTAACATATTAAACCGTTCGTTGATACGACGTCGGAGTAGAGAGATATTTGAATTTTTGCGAGACTGAGCTGGCAGCCCTTTTGGGATCCACTATGGCGGTGGCCGACCTTACTTTTTATAAAATGATTTGGGGACTCATTTATCATCATTTTAAACCAAATTTCGTCCCCATACTCCTCACAAACCCTCATAACAGATTCTTAAGGCTTCAAGGTGAATCCAAAGTGATTTAACATAGACCCAATATCAAAGTTAGCGAAAGGTGAAGAATAATCTCTCTATGATGTTGTGATGTGAATAAGGATAATGGTGAGATAAGTTAATCTTAGGGTTAGAATTGTATCTACTGCTTAAGATATTTTTAATATTTTTTTGGTGATGTTTAATGTTAATTACATGTTGGTTGTGGTGTTTGAGTGAAAAATTACAAGATAACACTTGAAAGGGGAAGAGATGGTGTTATATTTTATATATATATATATATATATATATATATATATATATATGTAAGTTGTTATGGCTAGAAATTATGGAAAACAACTTGATTATGATATGGTTGATGTTGTTATGCATGTGTATATGTTTATCAAGTGAATTGATGAAAGAAACATATGAAACTTGAGATTGAAAGTAAAGATTAAGGTGTTGTGCGTGTGGACTATTTTGAAAGGGCTTTAGGCTATGTTTTGGTTGGTTATTGATGCAATAACTTGGCTATGATGTTGTTAATATGGTTATGTTAGTTTACATGTCAAGCTTGTTTAAGAAATGGTTAACTAGAAAAGAAAATGGTTATGTAACACTTGGAAATGGTTCATAGTATTGTTGTCTTGTGTTGGATTATTTTTTGTGGATTTGAAGATAAGTAGGAGGTTGAAAATCCTTTGAATATGTTTTTTAACATGCTGGACATATTGTTAATTTGAAGGATAAATGATAATGGTCTTAAAAGGTTCTAAAGGGATCCAACCCAAGCTTGTCGCTCATCGTGGTAAATAGTAGTTTCGTTGGTGATGTTTGTGCACTTGTTGTTGCTGCTATTGTTGGTTATTGTTGTTGTTGTTTGGCTGTTGATGATCCTTAGAGGTCTTTGGGATGTAGTAAAAATATGGAAGACGCTAATCGATTTTTCATAAGTTATATGACTAGCAAAATATGATAGTTACTACATTATATGTGACGACGATATCATTTCACTTGTTGTAGAGGCAAAAAGTTGTGTTGATCTTGGTTGATGAATAAGGAAGAGATCATACAGGTATGTTAAGGCTATCCTTTCCTTCTTTTGGCATGATCCATATGTAGAAAACGTAAATGTCAGTCCAAAGTGACTCTACTCTTGAAAGCTAGAAATATCTATGTCCTTAATTCTATTGAAGAAGTTTATTGATTCATGTATATCTTGTCTTATTGACTCATAATGAAAGGTATGTTGAGTAAGGTAACGACAATAACGATAGTCAGAGGATAATGATCATAGGTCACTCCGACTCTATTCATAGTGTCCCCTGAGGTCCGTCTTGCATTGCACTTATATATATGTATCTATTTTTTTACTGAGTCGCGCTATAGTCGGCCTGGTATGACACTTATACGTGTGTACCACTGCAGTTGGTTTTGACATTACTAAGTCTTATTAAGTTCGGGTACGACCGAGTTCTTTTGAGGCCGGGTACGTTATGATATGATATGATTTTCCCCACAGAGAGGCTTGATACTATATTATATGGCCTCATTGAGTGGCTAAATATTTACAGACATGCATATATATTCATAGTTGTGACAGTGTATGCCCACAATGACCTTTTAATAAGTTACAGGTTGATTCCTACACCTTTCTCTTGTCTTTCATTCATATACATGTTTACCTAGGGGTGAGCGGGTCCGGGTACCCTAACATTTTTTAACTACCCGGACCCTACCCGGTAAAAGATCGGTTCCTAAATTTACTACCCGGAACCTACCCGTAGCAATCATTACCCGGAACCTACCCGGACCCGCAGGGTCCGGGTAGGTTCCCTACCTCAGTAAATAAAAAACACAAATTAAGCAACAATTTTTAAGCCTATGAGAATAAAAAGAGTTCTAAAATAATTTCATCAAGTAGTTTTTAGCCTGCACCTGAGTTTTTAGTACCCTTATAAGAAGTTTTAGAAAACTTATTCATTGTAGAAAAACTAATTCTGTTACCAAAACCTAAAATTGCAAGCCAAATTTGACACTCAATTAATTGAACGTGTTGATTTCAAAATAAATTTGAAAATATCTGAATTAAACTTATTTTCGTGTTCATAAGCTCATCGATACAAAAGAAAAGCTTTATTATACTAGTAAATTCCTAAATTTCATCTTCACAACTATAAAAATATACACAAATTTTAAAAATAGATTTACATTTCAAATAAAAAAGTAATACAAATTGAAGATGAGTATCGCCTAAAATAGAACAGAAGCATAAAGGGGTGAAAAAGATAAAATATTTACGTCTTGGGGTGGGGAAAATCAATGTGCAGGCGTGCAACAAATAATTTTGGAAAAAGTTAAAAGTGGTCCAAATGTTTCTAAAAAAAAATTAAAATATTTAATATTTTATAGGTTTCGGGTATCGGTTCCCGGTCCGGGTACCCTGTCTCTATTTTCCGGAACCGGAACCGGACCCGACATTGATCGGTTCTTAATTTTACTACCCGGACCCTACCCACTATTATAATATATCTACCCGGAACCTACCCGTTAGTGTCGGTTCCGGTCGGGTATCTGGGTACCCTGTACCCGTGCTCACCCCTATGTTTACCTACCTTCCAGTAGGATACCAGTTCAGCAGAGGGTGTGTTGCACTCCACTTGTTTCGGAGTTTCCTTTTGGATCAGTATGTTTATATTATGCAGCTATGGATATGGCGGGGCTTTGTCCTGTCGGTCTCTTGTCAGTCGGTTGGTATAACTGTTTGGCCTTATCGACCTTATGATGTTAATTATGGCCTTGTCGACCTTGTTGTATATCCACATGTTGGTTCTGCTGTCATTTTATCAAGTCGTCATATTTAGTTTTCCCCCCTTGTGGCTGTTATCATGAGGCCATGTCGGCCCAGACTGTTTACAGTTAGGCGATGATATACAGGTGGTACGCTTAGGCCGTCCAGGCGTCGGGTGCCGTCCATACCCCCGAAGGTGGGGTGTGACATTTAATAGTCCAATAAACTGATATATAATAGTATATTCTTTTACGTTATCAAACTTATTATATTACATTATTCTTTTTATTGAATTGTGTGAGTTTATTTTGAATGCATATTAAATTAGTTAAAAATACAATCTTTCTGAATTTATAAATTGTTGAAGTTCAAATGTGAAAAATCATTCTACACAAAGGTGAAAAATCACTATACATATATAAGAAAAGGTTATGTTTTAAAGAAATAGTTTAGATAAATTGATAATATATAATAACATAGGACATTGAATGATTTACACAAGTGTGTATGAAAAAATTAATGATTTGATTAAATATATTATAACTACAGTATTGCACAAAACATTAACTATGATGCAACAAGAAGTTAGTGTGTAAGCTTTAGCTACACAAGTGAATAAATATGCGTAAGACATGAATTTATTGTTATAATTCAATCAAAATAATGTAATTATACAATTATCAAATGTATTATCTTGTGTCGTCGTTCTATCACAAAAAAATAGTATTATAGTCTTAATTCTTTATTTTTTAAAATTTCTATTGTTGGCTTAGTTGACCATCAAATGACTGCATTCGACGGATCAACTAAGTTAAATTTTTGGTTAGCATTCAACAAAATAATATAATTATACAAATATTCAAATATATTTTCTTATTTATACTATCCAAGAAAATATGTTTTATTACAAAATTATTTTCTACATATATAACTCTAGTTACAGTATAAAGGTAGTGAACAAAAACTTATTTCTTAAATTTTCTAATGAAGACTCAAAATTTAATACAATTGTTAATTAATGAAATATGAGAAAAAATATATAAAAAATATTAGTTCCACATTTTTAGACGAATTTATTTGATTTAAAATTAAATATATTTAATATCTTAGTTATATCAAATAAATTCGTCTAAATATTAGTTTGAGTTTGATCGTGTCAAACTCAAACTCGTGAATTGGCGGTCTCAAGGTTGGTCTGGTTACCGTTGGGCTGCAATAACTTCATTTATCGAGTGGTGTTAATCAAATTATATTTATCCGCTTGAATAATTAGAGGGACAAACTAACATGGTTAAGTTTATAAAGAAATGAATTAATCAACCCATAATATACAACAACATATGACATTGGAGATTTACCAAGTATATATAAAAAAAAGTTAAATATATTGTAGCTACAATATCGCACGAGACATTAGCTACTATCTGACAACAAGACTGTATATAGAAGTTAGCTACGTAAGTGAATAAATATGGGTAAGTAGTGAATTTGTTGTTATAATTCAACCAAAATAATGTAACTATACATGTTATCAAATGTATTATCTTATGTCACAGTTTTATTACCAAAAAGAAATAGTATTATAATCTCAATTCTTTAATTTTCTCTAATTCTATAGTTGACTTAGTTGACCATCAGATGACTGCATTCGACGGATCAATTAAGTTAAATTTTTGGTTAGCATTCAACAAAAATAATATAATTATATAAGTATTTAAATATACTATCTTAGGCTATAGTTCTACCACAAAATTATGTTCTACATTTATAACTCTTGTTATGGTGTATATGTAGTAATTCATTTCCATTTTTAAGGAAGAATCAAAATTCAATACAATTGTTAATTAATGAAATGTGAGAAAATATATATATATATATATATATATATATATATAAAAGAAGATATTAGTTCCACATCTTTTAGAAGAATTTATTCAATTCTGAAAAACATGTTTAAAATTTTAGTTACAAAAAATATTTTAACCCGATATATTATCCTTTAATCATGTATGTTCAAATTAAAAAAATAAAAACAAAATTTTGAGACACGGGCCAAACTCGAACCCGTGAACTGACAATTACAAGGTTGGGCTGGTTACCGCTGAGCTATAGTAGCTTCATCTATTAAGTGGGGTTAATCAAAACACATTTATCCGCTTGAATAATTAGAGGAACAATCTAACAAAAATAAAATTATAAAGAAATGATTTAAATTAACCCATAATACACAACAACATAGGACATTAGATGATTTACACAAGTGTATATGAAAATATTAATGATTTGATTAAATATATAGTAACTACACTACCGCACGAGAAATTATCTACTCCCTCCGTCCCAATTTATGTAATATAATTTGACTCGGCACGAAGTTTAATAAATAAATGAAGACTTTTGAATCTTGTGATCTAAAACAAGTCAAAGATGTTTATGTGGTTGTAGATCATCTCGTAAAGTGTAAAAGATAAATGTAAAAGTTAAATTTTTGCAAAATAAGAAAATGTATCATTCTTTTTTGAACAGTCTAAAAAGGAAAGTGTATCACATAAATTGAGACATGGGGAGTACTATATGATAATAAGTTCATTTGTAGGAGTTAGCTACGTAAGTGAGTAAATGTGGGTAAGTAGTGAATTTCTTTTTATAATTCAATAAAAATAATGTAATTATAAATGTTATCAAATACGTATATTATTTTGTGTCGTAGTTTTATCACAAAAAAATAGTATTATAGTCTTAATTCTCTTAATTTTTTCTAATTTCTATAATTGACTTAGTTGACCATCATATGATTGCATTCGACGGATCAACCAAATCAAATTTTTTGTTAGCATTCAATAAAAATAATGTAATTATAGAAGTAATCAAATATAGCTTTTTGTGGTATATTTATATCACAAAATTATTTTTTACATATTGAAGCCACACATCTATAATTCTTATTATAGTATAGGTAGCAAATCAAATCTTATTTCTTCTATGTTTTAGAAAAAATAAAAAAATGTGAGATTACCCGGTTTTAAAAATTAAATACTATGCTTAAAATTATAGTTATAAAATTTAATTTAATTCATTATATTATCCTTTAATGATGTATGTTTAACCAAGTCAAATTTGTTGTTATCATTCAACAAAAATAATGTAACTTACAAGTTATCAAATATACTATCGTATGTTATAGTTTTATCACAAAATTATTTTCTACATATATTGTGGGATACAGAAATTGCAGGGAACGGAAAGTAAATATTACAATTGCTAGAAAGGATAAACTAAAGATTACAACAAAAACTGGAAATCAAGAATGAAACAAACTCCTTGTGTGATTTGCTGAGTCGAGTGATGACACTCTGTCTTTGAGACAAGATTGCCCCGTATATCTCCTTTTACGTTGTCGGGCAATAGTCTCCCAAGATACAACAGCAACTTAACAATTGAGCAAAGGAAACTCAAGTGTTACTCTTGAAGAACTTTGAGTGTAGTAAACTTGCTAGACATGAAGAAGAAGATGTTAGAAAATTCTGTAAATATTTCTAAGTGTGTAGTGAATAATTGAGCCAAAGGCCTCAATTTATAGTGTAGTGAGATGTCCCTTCAACTAGCCAACTAACGACCTTCAATAGCCATGTAATGGAACTTATTGAGAGGAGTTACATTCAGCCAAATAATGACTGAATTCATATGGCAAGTAATGGAGATTCAATATTCCAAAACTAGCCCAAAGGTCAGAACTTTCCAACTTTCCGTCACAATATTCTGCCTCCAAAATGCCACGACTTTGTGAATTAGCGCCACGGCTCCAGTGACTGGCCACCCAATTAGCGCCGCGGCTCCGACGGTGTTGCACCACGGCCCTTCACGGCTCTGCGGCGATTTCTGACTCATTTCATCTTACACTTCTTCCTTTGTTTACCAACGTGAAATACCTTGTCATTTGGCCAATAACCGTCCATCATTCTATGTCTCAAACGTATTACATACGTATCAATATCTCTTTCACTAATGAAGTTGTCATATTTGGCACTACATGTGCACGTGTGTGGAAATGACGTTTCTGACGTGCGGGGCCCCAATTATTTGCGGCATAAATAATGGGATATACTTAATTCCACATTAGTAAATTTCCAACAATCCCCTCTTGAAAGAGATTTTGGTGCACTCACATGGTGCATTTTCTAGTAATCTTTCAGCGGACCGATGTTGCATCAGGAGAGGTAGCTTCAGCTTTGAACCTTCCATAGTTGAATATCATCGGACTTACTTACTGCGCGGTGAATGTGATGTCTTCAACCGTCAGTGTTTAGTGTAAGCCAAGTCAACGGTACCAACACAACAACTTTCCTTACTCTGTTCTTCGTAATGTTTTGTCCGTTGTGGCCGTGGACACTTTTTAGATTCTTAAGTTGTTCATTTAAGGCGGCCTGTCCTCGCACTTAAATAGGTGGTCTCATACAAGGTATTCTGCTATACCCCACTTTACAAGTGTTAGGAACCATTAAAATTTTCCCCAAACCTAACCTCAACCGGTGAGAATCATTAAAGGTTTTGGAAACTTAACCTTTACCCACACTGCAGATAACACTTATAGTCTATCGCAGGAACAACTTTGGATTTGGTGTTTCTTTACATAAATTACTATTCAAAGTGCTCATGCTTCCACCGAAGCGCTCAACTGAACCTTTACAGCTTAGTTTTCCCATTGAACCTAATTCCTGGGATCTCCAGTCAGTAAGGTTGGGTTACCACCGTATTGGTCCTTATACCTTGGGTTTTAAGCTCATTCCCCTAGACAGGCAGAACATGTGATCTTTGGGTAAGCCCTTTGTCAGTGGGTCCGCTATGTTATCCTTTGATTTTATGTAATCAATGGATATTATACATGTGGTGATCAGCTGCCTAACGGTCTTATGTCTCCGTCGAATATGACAAGACTTGCCTTTGTACATAGAACTCCGTGCCCTTCCTAGAGCCGACTGACTGTCGCAGTGGATCATTACAGAAGGTACGGGTTTGCCCAACAAGGAACATCCTCTAAGAAGTCATAAAGCCACTCAACTTCTTCTCCTACTTTGTCTAAAGCGATAAACTCTGATTCCATCGTGGATCGGGTGATGCAAGTTTTCTTAGAGGATTTCTAAGAGACAGCCCCACCACCAGTTGTAAATATATATCCACTGGTGGACTTGGTGTTCTCTATATCATATATCCAATTTGCATCACTGTACCCCTCTAGTACAGCTGGATATCTTGAATAATGTAACCTGTAAGTTAACGTGTATTTCAGGTATCGTAGTACCAGATTCAATGCCTTCCAATGATCATTACTCGGATTACGGGTAAACCTAGCCAACTTGTTGACTGCATAAGCAATATCAGGTCGGGTGCAGTTTGTTATGTACATCAAACTCCCAATCACCTGTGCATATTGCTCCTGGCATACGAGTGCACCACAATTTTTATCAAGATTTTGATTTCTATCCATTGGTGACTTCATATGCGAACTGTCAAATATCTCAAACTTTCTCAACACATCCTCGATGTAGTGAGACTGAGATAAGACCAGTCCATCAGACGTCTTAGAGATCTTTATCCCTAAGATGACATCTGTGATACCCATATCCTTCATGTCGAAGCATTGTTTCAACATGTTCTTAGTCTCTAGAATCAAGCTAGGACTGCTCCATGTGATCAACATGTCATCTACGTATAAGATATCATGACGAATGAGTCAGAATTATCTTTCATGTAGACACATTTGTCACACTCATAAATGGAGAAACCCTTCGATAGTAGAGTGCTATCAATTTTTTCGTGTCATTACTTCGGGGCTTGTTTCAGCCCATACAGAGATTTGACAAGCCGATAGACTTTCTTCTCTTGCCCTGGAACCACATACCCCTCGGGTTGTTTCATATAAATTTCTTCTTCCAAATCACCATTTAGGAAGGCTGTCTTGACATCCATTTGATGTATCTCAAGGTCACGCAATGTTGCGATTGCAATGAATACTCGTATGGACGTCATCCTAGACACTGGGGAGTACGTGTCAAAATAGTCAAGGCCTTCCTTCTATCGATAGCCCTTGGCTACCAACTTGGCCTTGTACTTATCTGTAGACACATCTGCTTTATACTTTCGTTTTAGTATCCACTTACAACCCAATGGTTTATTTCTCGGATGAAGATCAACCAACTCTCAAGTATGGTTATGCAGCATGGAGTCTATTTCACTCTCAATAGCTTTTTTTTCAGAGTGGTGCCTCTGGAGTTGACAATGCTTCAGCAATTGTCCTTGGTTCGTCATCAACCATATAAGCTATAAAGTTAGGACCGAACGATTTATCCTTCCTGGCCCTTTTACTTCGCCTTGGTTCCATCTCTGGAGTCTCCAAGTTTTGAGAATCTAGAACATTAGATTTCGGATATTCAACCACTTCGAAGTCCACTAGATCTGAACCATCTAGATCCGGGCAGTCAATGACTCCCGGTTCCTGAGAGCTTTGTTCATAACTTCGTTTGTGAGAGGTTATGTCTTTTTCCTTTCTAGGAAAAATATCTTCAAAGAATTAAGCATTCCTTGACTCCATGATTGCACCCCGTGGATATCTGGAATATCTGACTTATGCACTAAGAAGCGATAAGCACTACTGTTATTTGCATATCCGATGAAAATGTAATCTACAGTCTTAGGCCCAATCTTGACCTGTTTTGGCTTGGGTACTTCAACCTTTGCCAAACAACCCCACACCTTTAAATATTTATAGGTGGGTTTCTTTTCCTTCCATGATTCATATGGGGTTTTGTCCTTACCCTTATGTGTGACTCTGTTAAGAATCGTATTAGCGGTAAGGCCGATTTCTCCCCATATGTTTTGGGGAAGACCGGAATTTATGAGCAAGACATTCATCATTTCCTTCAATGTGCGGTTCTTACGTTTTGCCACACCATTCGACTGAGGTGAGTATGGAGCCGTCGTTTGATGAACAATGCCTGATTGGACACAATATTCCTCAAATGGCGCTATGTATTCTCCCCCTCTATCGCTATGAATGGATTTAATCTGCATGCTTAGTTGGTTCTCAACTTCTGCTTTGTAACGTCGGAATGCTTCAAAGGCTTCTTTACTTTTCAACAAGTAAAGGTAACAATACATTGTGCTATCATCAATGAATATCACAAAGTACTTGTTACCCCCTCTAGTTTGTGCAAACTTCAAATCACATATATCTGTGTGAATAAGTTCTAGAGGGGCGGTATTCCTTTCGACGGATCAAAAAACAAGCTTTGTGAGTTTTGCCTCTACGCACACCTCACACTTATGTTGAGGGTTTACGTCGATAGAAGACAACAACTCCAACTTAACCAACCTTTGGATGGACTTGTAGTTAACATGTCCTAATCTATGATGCCATAAATTAGAGGACTTAGGCAAGTAAGAAGAAACTTCAATATTATTGCTTGCACGTATTACAGACATGGCGTTAACTTTGAAGAGGCCTTCACAGACGAAGCCTCTTCCCACAAAGGTTCCATTCTTGGTGATTACAAACTTATTGAACTCAAATACTAGCCTAAAACCAACATTAACCAATAAATGACATGAAATTAAATTTCTCCTAATCTCAATAACATGCATCACCTCCTTCAGAGTGAGCTCCTTTCCAGAAGTCATCTTCAGGACTACCTTTCCTACCCCCAGCACGTCAGAGGAAGCGTTGTTACCCAAGAACAACTTCTTGTTAGTAACTGGTGTATAAGTGGAGAAGGCATCTCTATTAGAACAGATGTGTCTTGTAGCACCCGTGTCTATCCACCATTACATGGGATTCTCAACAAGGTATGCTTCAAGCATCACCGCTAAGAACTCCTCATTCATGTCGTCCAGAAGCATGTCTTTGACGACGTTAGCCTGAGCCTTTCATTTGTCCTTGGCCTTCTCTTATTGCTTAGTCTTGAGCTTGCGGCAGTCCTTGATCATGTGACCAGGTTTTACACAGTGGTAACAGTTTCCTTTGAACTTCTTCGCTGCTTGGGTCTTGCCGTCTTTTTGGAACTTGCGCTTCTTGCTTGGGTTCCCTTTGGCCTCAGCCAGATTTGTCTTTGCCTCAACGGGTTATTTTCCCCTAGGCAAGGCCTTCTTATTATCTTCATGAATCTGGAGTTTAATAATAAGTTCTTCAAAGGTCATCTCATTTGTCTTGAGTTTTAAGTAACTCATTCCACGAGGGAGGTAACTTTTCAATCAGTGATGCAACCAAAACTGCTAATTTGGTTTCATACCTTCCAAATCCATGTGATGTAGAATCATTTGGAATTCCTGGACTTGGGACATCACTGTTTTACTATCCATCATTTGAAATTTCAGAAATTTCCCAACGATGAATTTCTTAGTACCTGCATCTTGTGCGTTGTACTTCTTTTGCAGCTTCTCTCATAACTCGTTGGCAGTGCCTACGGTGCAATACACCGTGTAGAGTGGGTCTGACAAGCAGTTCAAAATATAGTTCTTAAACATGAAATCACTATGACTCCATGCATCAAGAACCACCTTCATGCCATTAATGACATGGATACCTTGGCCCCCTTCAGCCGTTTCAGTAGGCGAAGGGTCCACTTCATCTCCAGCTTGTGGAGGATCTTCTGTTAGGAAATGATCCATTCCCATAACAGTCAGATAGAATAACATCTTCTGTTGCCATCTCTTGAAGTTTGAGCCCATGAAATTTTCAGGGCGTTCATGGTGGAATCCAGCAGGTGGAGGAACGACAACGTTTCCTTGAGCAGCAGAAAAGGTGTTGGATGAGCCTTGAGCAGTAGTGAAGGCATTAGGTGTGCCTTGAGTAGTGGGAAAAGCAGAGTGGTTGCCTTGTGTAATAGCAACAGCAGAATCAGAAGCGAGTTGTTCTCTTTCAGTCATCTTTCTAAGCACTTATAACAAATCTTGTCTTAAAATTGTGGGATACAACAATTACAGGGAATGGGAAGTAAATAATACAATTGCTAGAAAGGATAAACTAAAGATTACAACAAAAATTGGAAATCAAAAATGAAACAAACTCCTTGTGTGATTTGCTGAGTCGAGTGATGACACTCTGTCTTTAAGACAAGATTGCCTCGTATATCTCCTTTTACGTTGTCGGACAATAGTCTCTCAAGATACAACAACAACTTAACAATTGAGCAAAGGAAACTCAAGTGTTACTCTTGAAGAACTTTGAGTGTAGTAAACTTGCTAGACAGGAAGAAGAAGATGTTAGAAAATTCTGTAAATATTTCTAAGTGTGTAGTGAACAATTGAGCCAAATGCCTCAATTTATAGTGTAGTGAGATGTCCCTTAAACTAGCCAACTAATGACCTTCAATAGCCATGCAATGCCACTTATTTAGAAGGGTTACATTCAGCCAAATAATGGTTAAATTCATGTGTCAAGTAATGAAGATTCAATACTCCAAAACCAGCCCAAAGGTCAGAACTTTTCAACTTCCCGTCACAATATTCTGCCTCCAAAGCGCCACGACTTTGTGAATTAGCGCCACGGCTCCAGTGACTGGCCACCCAATTAGCGCCGCGGCTCCGACGGTGTTGCACCGCGGCCCTTCACGGCTCTGCGGCGATTTCCGACTCATTTCATCTTACACTTCTTCCTTTGTTTACCAACGTGAAATACCTTGTCATTTGGCCAATAACCGTCCATCATTCTATGTCTCAAACGTATTACATACATACCAATATCTCTTTCACTAATGAAATTTGCGATACTTGGCACTACATGTGCACGTGTGTGGAAACGACGTTTTCGACGTGCGGGATCCCAATTGTTTGAGTCATAAGTAATGGGATATACTTAATTCCACATTAGTAAATTTCCAACATATATAACTCTTGTTATAGTATAGATATTAAATCAAATCTTATTTCTTCTATTTTCTTAGAAAAGTCATAATTAAATATAATTATTAATTAATGGAATGTAAGTAAATATAAGAAAATTTAATTTCATAATTTTTAGACAAGTTTACCCAATTTAAAAAATTAAATATATTTAAACCTACATCATTAAAGGATAATATAACATATTGAATTAAATGTAGAAATATATTTAAACGTGTAATCAAGATAGTCTTTCATTATTTTTCTATATATACAATTCTTTGGATACAATGCTAATAATATGTATATGCTTTAACACATTCTTTATTCTACAGCAAGTAAAAATTATTTTCTACATTTAATACAAGTAATTAAGCTAGTCTTTCATTACTTTTTTCTTTAGAAGAAACTTATAAGATTGTCAATATTTTTAGTTAAGAAAAAAATTAAATGGTAGATATGAATAAGAAAAGAAAAATAAGTTAGTCTTTAAAATTATGAAAAGTTAAACTCATTAAATATGTGTTAGAAGAGAGAAACGTTTACCTTTTAAAAAAAAACGTTTACATTTTCTATGCATTGAAAATATAAATCTGTCATTATTTGAAAAGAAAGAGTAAAATTCAAAATTTTCAAAAAAATTATATAAAATATTCATAATACCCCGTTCTACCGATTCTTTTGCCGAAAATCATTTTCCTTCAACAAAATCCATCCTAAAAGCAGAAGTTATAAAGTGCGAGAAATACAAAGACTGTTTGCAACTTTGCATTCCCTCAATACATAATTAGAACTTCATCTTTGACAAGACTCCACCACCACCACGCCATTATCATCTTCTCCAGGCTCAACATTTTCCAAATTCCAATACCTACCTTTTTTCCCCTCATCATTTTATCCGCACTATGAGTTGTCACTAGTGGAGTAACATTTTGTTATATCTACTTAAAAGGGAAAACAAGAGAAGAAACTGAACTTTCCTTGACCTTGATCTAAAGCAGGGTTAATTTTTTAAGGTAAAAATTAAAAAGGGTGTGCCTCAGAGAAAGCACAAAGCTTGAACATCAAGCAAAGACATGTTCAAAAGAGACAGCACAAGTTAGAGGCTCCCTAAGTGCTGCAACTCATGTGACAGTATACGAGAGTGTTATCCTCTTTAAGCCTTTTGTCTTTCTTTTTTTGGTCTTATTTATGAAACCGAGGGTAAAAGTTACGTAAAACAACCTTTCCAAATTCTAAAGAAATAAGTAAATTAGTAATAGTACTCCTATTGGTTTTCTTTCAAAAACTTTATAAATGTTGTTCATCTTAAAGAAAGAAGTACAGGTAAATGTTTTTAAATACATATTAAATCTTGATTAACATAATTCTTTTACGGCATAAAGAAAAATAACAAAAGAAAACGTTTGTTTTGAAAGATGAAAAAGAAATGGGGAATTTTCAGTAAATCTGTGGAAAGAAAAACAAAGATAGATTTCAACGTATAATTGTACTTTGGTGTTGGGAATTTATAGAAGCCCAAAATCTATGACAGAAGGTACCTCTATTCTGTTTTGAATCTTCTGGTGCAAGGTTTTCTTAGACAAAATAATAACACAAGCTGTCAAATGTCATAATGAAGTTAAAAATTAGTATGTATTCTGTAAAGTTAGCCTTTCTTCTGTTACTGTGAACAGTGCCCTCCTAAATTTTAAATTCTAATTTGTTGGCTTCTGAAGAAATTTTTGGCGATTAGCTCAATAAACAAGAATAGGACAAACGTTACTCTCCCACATTCACAGTTCAGTTCTCTATAGAAAAGAGCCCCAGGACATAGGCGAGTTGGTAAGTGACAAGGTGTCAAATGTCATAATGAAGTTAAAAATTAGTATGTATTCTGTAAAGTTGGCCTTTCTTCTGTTACTGTGAACAGTGCCCTCCTAAATTTTAAATTCTAATTTGTTGGCTTCTGAAGAAATTTTTGGCGATTAGCTCAATAAACAAGAATAGGACAAACGTTACTCTCCCACATTCACAGTTCAGTTCTCTATAGAAAAGAGCCCCAGACATAGGCGAGTTGGTAAGTGACAAGGTGATTGGGGTACAATCACTCTGATATCGCGGATTCGAATCCGTGTGGTGATAGTCTTTGCTGAAATATTGCGTTGTTGCTGAGTTCGTGTCTCGTTGGTCCTCTCCCTTGCAGGGCTGCCACTCGCGCATATCCCTCGATTTACATCCCACCTGACCAAGAAGCCTCTGGTACATGTGGGGGTTTCGACTTCGGACTTTCCCTTCACAAAGTTCTCTATAGAAAAGAGAAAGTGGCCCAACAGTGATGAAGGGCCCACTTGGTCCCACTATACTTGATTCTTGACTATACTATATTCAAACATCCCTCAGTTCCACGCTCAACTGTCAAAACGATAAAATTCATTCATACGCGTAGGAGTACAAAATTCTTTATATACTGCCTATTCAGACTCAGTGACTTAATAAAATCTCACATCTTTCTTGTTCTCTCATCTAATGGCGTTTCGAAACATGCTAGTATTGAGCCTAGTTTTTTTTTTTATAATGAAGCTGAAGTCATCATCAGTTGGTGATAAAATTAGTGAGTTACCTGGGCAACCTGTTGTGAATTTCCAGCAATATTCAGGGTATGTGACCCTTGATGAGAACAAAGAGAGGACTCTGTTTTACTACTTTGTTGAAGCACAAGTGGATCCATTATCCAAGCCTATTCTTCTCTGGTTAAATGGAGGTCTCTTCTTTTCTCCAATTTCATTTAAAGAAGATGTTAGAAAATGCTTATTAATTCATCATTCATTTTTGTGTTGGGGCAGGACCTGGATGTTCTTCATTGGGGGTGGGAGCATTCTCTGAGAATGGACCATTTAGGCCAAGTGGGAATGTGCTCGTTAGAAATGAATATAGCTGGAATAGAGGTATGTACTCTCATTTCCTTTTCTTCAAGTTATATTAAAGGTCAGTATGCTCGGGATCCGGAAAAGGGTCGGACCACAAAGGTCTATTGTACTAACTCTCATGACCTCCTGGTCACGTAACAACAATTTTACCCGTTCTTCAAGTTATATTCTTACCAAAAAAATAATTAATAAGCATTTTGTAATTGATTTGCAGAAGCAAATATGCTGTATTTGGAGTCTCCTATAGGAGTTGGTTTCTCGTACGCTACTAATTCTTCTTCTTATGAGGGAGTGAATGACAACATCACAGGTATGTTTCTCAAATGGAGTATCTTATCTTTATCCACATTCCTAGAAAAGTTGTTTCTCTATGCTAAAACTACAAAATTAACTTTTGAGATCTAAGAATAAAGTAGTTTATAATGCCGTCCAAATCTGCACCTTTATCATGACCAATTTTCAGACTGTTTGTGTTTTCTTTTATAAAGAAAGACGCACTTTATGGATATTGAGACTTTGTCTTTTGGTGTTTGTTTTTGTCAATAATAATAGCTAGAGACAATTTGGTGTTCTTGCAAAAGTGGTTTGTGAAATTCCCACAGTACAAAAACAGAAGTTTGTTCATCGCAGGAGAAAGCTATGCTGGTATACCATAATAAAGCATTTCCGCAAAAAGTTTCAATATCTTTGACTGTTCTTTTGGTAGGTCTGGAATCTGAAGATGTTTTTTCTTTCGACTTTAGGCCACTATATTCCTCAACTTGCAGAAATGATTCTCCAGTCCAACAGCAAAGAGCAATTGCTCCATCTAAAGGGAATTGCTGTGAGTTTTACATTCACAAAATAACTACTCCATACTTGGTTGTTTGTCAAATTCTCTTGATTTAAGGTGATGTGTTTGAAATTCCAATAAGTACTTTCCTTTTTAGTCCGTTTAAAAAGAATGTATCTTTCCTTTTAAGTAACTCTTTAATTTCAACTTTCCACATGACATGTATAAGACCACATAATTAAATGGTATTTTGATACATTCTACATATCTTTTTGTTAACAATCACAAGATTCAAAAATCTTGACAAACATTTTGAAACAGAGTGAGGATTTAATATAGAAAGAATCAGAGATTGTTTAATTCTAGAATAGGACTTGTAATTTTAACTTTTGCTTTAATCTAAAGTTAGCTAATTGGGTATTTATTGCAGCTAGGCAATCCAGTGCTGGAATTTGCGACTGATTTTAACTCAAGGGCCGAGTACTTCTGGTCGCATGGATTGATTTCAGATGGTACATACAAATTGTTCACTTCCACTTGCAACTATTCGCGTTATGTTAGTGAATACTACAGAGGCTCTCTGTCTCCAATTTGTTCAAAAGTGATGAGCATTGTCAATCAAGAAACTAGTAGATTTGTAGACAAATACGACGTTACACTTGATGTCTGTATATCATCCGTCTTCTCACAATCCAAAGTTCTCAATCCTCAGGTAGTCATTTTAGGCATTCTCATTTTGGCATTTTGACATTAATTAAGTTCTAAACTCGTTGGTTTTTTATATGCAGCAAGTTACAGAGACAATTGATGTATGTGTTGAAGATGAAACTGTAAATTACTTGAACAGAAGGGATGTTCAGAAGGCACTCCATGCACGTCTTGTAGGACTTAACAGATGGCTTGTTTGCAGCAAGTAATTATCCTTCAACTCAGCCTGAAAAGCTTTATAAAAAGAAAACTAAATGCTATAGCAAAATTGAAAGAAAATAGATACGTTTTGATATAGCAACTGTTTCCTGATGAGCATAGATTTAACTTAATCACTGTTGCTGAATTTTGATTTCAGTATATTGGATTATGAGCACCTTGATCTTGAGCTACCGACAATCTCTGCTGTGGGTAATATCGTAAAGGCTGGAATACCTGTCTTGGTTTACAGGTAGTGCATCTGAACCTAAACGCACTCATTTTAGTTGCTCCACGGACTGATAACCCTGTAAACTGATTACAGTGGGGATCAGGATTCTGTCGTTCCTCTGACTGGAAGCCGAACATTGGTCCATAAACTAGCACAACAGCTAGCACTGAGCACAAGCTCACCATACAGAGTTTGGTTTGCTGGGATGCAGGTAATCATTTCATCACAGTAGTACCGGTAGTAGTTCCTATTATGGAGCCTTATAACAAGAACTTCAAGAAAGGAAAATGGATATCACATTCTAACATTAATCTCTGGTTTTCCTTGAGGCTTCAATGCTAATTTCTGGTGTGTTGTTTCGATGAACTGTTATAATTCCAGGTTGGTGGCTGGACTCAAGTTTATGGTGATCTGCTCTCATTTGCCACGATAAGAGGGGCGTCTCATGAAGCTCCATTCTCCCAACCAGAGAGATCGCTTGTGCTATTCAAGTCATTTTTGGAAGGCAAGCCTTTGCCTGAAACATTCTGGTTCATTGATCACTTCAGCATCGGCTAGTTCAGACAATGTGTAAGTAAACTTTAGACAGATTTGAGGTGTTTCTTAATCATATTTTTGGTGGAATATGCATTCAATTGTATCACAACTTCAAAATAGGAAGGATGTGATATAAGATGGTCTGTAAAGTTGTCTAAATAAAGATTTCATTGTTGCCTTTGTACTTGGCTGTTTGAATTTTGGATTTTGCTACTGAAAATCCACATTTGATTTTTCAATAGAAAGGTAAGAGAAAGTTTTGAACATTATGAATTTTGAGATAGTCTCAATCGAAATTGAAAGGATGAATCAAACCCAATCAAAAGGGAAGAAAGATTAGGATTTCTGACTTTTAGGAAAACAAAACTCAAAGTGCAAGTACAATAAAAAAGCTTTTTGTGAAATTGTAGTCTAATGTCGCCAATTACTTCTATCGTGTATTGTCCAATTCTTAAGCAGCTGATGTTTGATTCGACTAGAAAGTTAAGTCAGTTTACATGTCAAAGTTCTCTCGTATATTCTTCCAAGGCAATTAAATTAAATAGGGGTAGTTTGGTAGGATGCATTGGAGAAAATAATGCATGCATTAGCTTTGTGTATTACTAATATATTGTTTTGTATCATTTTTCAACACATATAGAACTAATACAAACATTAGTTTTACATCCTATTTGGTATTATCCTATACATAACTAATACCTAACAACCCATGATATTAGCAATGCAATGGATTTTAATGCATGCATAAGCATGGTTAAAGACACAATTGTCCATCAAGTCCCTCACATAACATAGTATGGAGGGTATTTTAGTAAACAACCAATTATTTTTAAAAATTATGCAATTCATGTTATTTCTAATACACGAAACCAAACAATGGATAAAAAATAATTCCCGTATAACTAATGTCAGCATTACTAGTATCAGCATTACAAATACACCATCATTATACTTGCACATTCTACTAAACATAGTGTGCTAGATCACCGGACAAAATAAGCCTCTCGTATATGTGATTGTCATTGAAGGATGTGAAACTGATCTGACAGTAACTAACAAGTGGGAGATAGCATTATATACTCCAAGTTTTCTACTAGCGAGAACAATAGAATGAACAAAACAGATTCATTTTATAAATGAACAGGCAGAAATTAGAAGATCAGCCATCTAATTTAAATCATGTAAAAGATATCAATGACTTGTCAAATAGTATTCTGGGAACATGTGGCAACTGTAGTAGGAGCTTCAACTCTCATTTTCAGATGATTAAATTCTAAAGCCAGAATGGGCTTGGACAGCATAACGGATATGCTGAAATTTCTCTTGGTCCCTGTGGGCAATCTGCCTACTGATTCCACATCCGAGCTCTGATTTTCAGATGAATCTTCCTTGTCTGCATCCAATGCATATGGTCCTGAGACTGTTGCTGGTCGCACTGCTCTTACCCTATATATGCATAGTAAAAAAATCACTTGCCCTAACAACGAGTTCTAATGCCAATTAGTGATGGCCAAGAAGAACATATGGAATATTAGCAGAATGTACATATAAAGAATGAGATTTATGGAAATGAAGAGGTAGGGCTAAGCAGCACGGACCTACACTCAATCTGGCAAGAGTACTTGAGGAGATTAGGATTGTACTTGGTCCGTCCACTGAAATTTCAAGCAGAACTGCTAGTTAAAGTCCAAATTACTTCAAGCGACACCCTAAGGGCCAAGATAGAAACAATTACCTGAAGTTTGGGAGTGACATTTTGATAAATGGACCCATCCATCCCTTAAAATCCTGCTGAGAAACTGCCAATTCCCAATGGACATTGAAACATTGATAAGCTGGGTATGATATTTGAGATAAAGTTTCCAAATAACCTACTAGTGGTCAAACTGCAAGATTTTGCCAATAGATCAATACTCCCTCCCTTGGCAAGGAAGGATATTGGGATGAGCATATTAGGCTACAATGCAGAAATGGACGAATTGATTGCTTATCCTATTTAAAAAGGAACTATTTAGTTAGACCAAGTCCTGATCAGACTTCACAACTATTGCTACAAGGAAAGTTGCAGATGCTCAACAATTGGGTTATGAATTTAATCTATCAAGAAATTATGCAGTGTCATCTTATTTACCAGTGGCATCAAGGTTGATATTGCAGATATTCATTGCTGTCTGATTCTTGATTTCCCTCACTTCCACATCCATGTGATTCCTATAGCTACAAGAAGATGTCCTCAAGCCAATCGTGCTTAGAAAACTGCTTGTTTTACTTCCCGATGTCCGTGGAAGTGCTGTAATTTTCTGCATATCGGTCAACCAAGTGAGTTCTAGCTCAGAGTTTCACTTTTAAACTTTTTTTGAAACATCAGCTGAGTAATTGGACAAACATTTGCTGCAACTACATTTTCACCTACCTTAGGTAAACCTTACAGTAGCATAGTAGAATCCATGTGCATACCTTGTGGAAAAGGGAAACTCATAGCCAATATGGCAGGAAAAAGTTTTTTTTTAAAGAAGAGTAAGTTAATTTGAAAGCATTTCTCATAAGTTTGACGAGGAGAGTTGTGAACTGCATGATTCTTGATAGACAAAAATATGATTCAAATGTTCATTAACAGAAGATCCAATATACCAATTCAGATGTACCTTTGAAAACCTGGCAACTTGACTTGGAAGACCTACAACCTGTTACATGGGAGACATGATTAAGATGATGGTAAAATAATGCAATATATAAAAATGAAATTAGTGATGCAAACTAGATTCTTAGTAAGTCTAGTGAGTGTCTATCTTTGTTGGTTTCCCATTGCCATCATTAGAACAACACATGCTAGAAATTTCTCTTTTAATCAAATGATTAAAAGAAGTCATTCTTATTAACACTGAGGTTGGGAGTATAGATGTATATGAGAAAGTTATATCTACCCACCTTCCGTCCATGAAGGCATGCCTCATCACTGCCCACCAGCACCCTAGCAGCCCATCTATTATTGACAAAAGTAAATTTGTTAGTATACGCGAATATTTTTTGGTTTAATCATTCAGTATCTGAAACAAACTGCCTCGACTAATCTATATTTGTGTAGTATAAGGGCCACAAAGGGGGAAAACACTCCCTACTAGGAGTCTATTTCCAGAGCTCGAACACGAGACCTCTAGTTAAGAGTGATGAAATTCATCTCATCCCACTCCGTGGTGATAATACAAATATATACTTCTTAATATCTAGTCCCTAGTCATTGGTTCCCAATTTTGTCTTCTGAGATGGTAGGAAACTAAATTATCAATAGGACCATGAAATGTTGGCAACAGGGTTTACATGGATTATCCCTAAATTTTCCCCATTATTCAATGATTTACTCGTGACAGCTGAATTATTATTAGTATCAATCAGTTACTAGCCACCTTAGGCGAAGGGTGGTCAGGTGCACACACTTCACCGAAAAATTATGTGATGTACATAGGTTACATATTAGCTATTATGAGTGTATATTTAAGTTTACACACCCTTAACATAAGTGAGAAGAAAATATGCACACCCTTTGTCAAATTCATGGCTCCACCACCGACTATATGGGCAATGATGAAGCTTCAATGAAACTACAAAGAGACAAAAACACAAAGACACAAGTAGGAGGGTAATGTTAACTTTCAGGAAAGGAAAGAAAGCTGAAGGAATGGATCTTGGGCCTAACTCAACCCCAAAAGCTAGCTTGTAGGGTGAGGATTGTCCAAGTCCATATAAAGAGTCCATGTTCCCATTCCATATCCGATGTGGGACTCTTAACACTCCCTCGCACGCCCAGACCTTGTTAACTGGAGTGTGGCTAATATAAGCTTTTGGAGTTGAATTAGGCCTAAGATCCATTCTTTACATGGTATCAGAATCAGGTCTATCTCAATTCTTTGTTCACCGATGTTGGGCCCCCTTCTTATATTGTTCACGCTCCAGATGTCCGGGCGTGAGGCGGGGTGTTGAGTTCTCCCACATCGGTGGGATAAGTGGTCCTTGATCTGCTTATATGGACTTGGCCAATCCCCCCTTATGAGCTAGCGGAAACAGATTTTGGGCACCACCAACAATGGTTAAAGAAAGTCAAATTGAGTCCAGGTTGATTTGGTTGCGGCTGACTTGTAAAGGTCGGGAAGTTGCCATAGTTTTCACAAGAAGCAGAAATTCCAAATTTGCATGTGTTCTTCCATAATTGTTTCATAATGTATTACTTCCTCTGTTCCAAAATATTTATCTCAGCTACTATTTGGACAGTCAAAGTATATTTTCTTTGATCATATTTTTCTCAAATGTCGTGTAAATATTTTGAATTGGTAACTATTGTGACTTATAGTACTTTTTAGTTTCTAAATATGTAAATTTTATTTCTAAAAAATTAAAAAATTTATGTCCGAATTCACATAAAACATTAGTTAGTTTGGATCGGCCGAAGCTAGAGCTAAGTGGCTGGTAGCTGGGTAAGGGTAAGTATGGAAAGCATAGGTCGACTTAATCCAATTGATTGGATCCTCATACTCCGAATCAAGCCAAACATTTTGAAACAGAGGGAGTACTAGTAGTAACTAGTAAGCAGAGGAAGAGGCAGTAGAGTAAATACTCACGCACAAGATGTAGGTGGATTCCATACTAGTCCTGCAATCACAACGAGCTGAACAACTTGCATTAGAATAACACAAATTTGACTACTAAAGAAACTAAAAAACCAGTATTCTTTTATCTTGTCTATATGAAATGCATGTTCCTGTACAAAGCAAGTAGCACTTTAATAATACAGACAAATCACTTGGTCTACTAAACTAATCATTTCATCAAGAGGAGTATATATAAATATATAGTAAGACAGGAAACCTCGTCGAAAATTCCAGCAGGACTATCATCATAGCTAGCAAGAAAGAAGCCGCCAAGAGTATATCTGCAAGTACAAAGTACAAATTCAGTTTAATTATTACTCCAATCATTAATTAATTCTCCAAACTAAACTTAGTAAAGAAAAATGGATACCCAAATGCCTCAACTAGTCTGCAGTCTTTGGGAATGAAAGCTCGAGCGGTCTCTGCTTTGACGAGATGAAGCTGGTATAAAGCACTGCAACATTAAGACAGTACAATTCTTGGTTGATCTAATAATTAATCCACAACACTGACGGCAATTGTAAGGAAATGGATCAACACTTGCCTGCCCTTAAAAATCCAGGGAGGTTCCCCATACGCCAATGGACTAGAATTTCTTTCTTTCACTTCCATCAAGTCCAAACAGCAATTATAGAATGGGTATTTCTATAAAAATAAAATTAGCTGAAATGCCTTGCAATTAGGATGAAAAAAATGCAGAAAACTTCATCTTTTTTTTTTTTTATATTCAAGGGAAAAAAACACTAGTATTAGCAGTATTTTAAAAAAGATGAGCATGATATCCACATTTTGGCGTGAAGTGGCAATTGATTGGTTAGTCCTATAACTCAGTTGATTGCGAAATCTTAAAACAGTGAAACAGCACTAGCTGAAATAACAGTAAAATAGTCTCAAAGCTCTGAAATTCAAAGAAACAATAATGTTCCTGCTCAGCAAAGATATTTAAACTACATGCAGCCAATTTCCATGCAATTTACTAGAATAATAATAGTACTCCTATGAAACAATTATTGGGCCAAATCGTACCTCATGTGTCCAATAGTTAAAAGTTACATAGACGAATCGAAATAAGTGGGAGAGGAAAAACAGCAGCTAGCAGTTTTTTAGGCCAAAAAAAGAACCAGAAAGATGCGGCACTTCGGGGGAGCAGAATGGGTAAATAAGAGATTTTGGGTCTAACTCAATCCAGGTTCAAGATTCATTTCAATTCTTTGTTGACAGATGTTGGGCCCAAATTATATTATCCACGCTCTAATTAACAAAGTCTGGGCGTGCGGAACATTATTAAGAGTCCCACATCGGAAATAATATGAATTGGGACGGATTTGACTCTACCACGTAAATAATGGATCTTAGACTTAATTCAACCTAAAAGACTCAATCCAAAAGCTTAGGCCCAAGATACATTTTTTTCATGATACTAGAATCGATCATTCCAATTCTTTATTCACCGATGTTGAGCTCCAAATTATATCAAGATTTAGTTAATAACGTCTGGGCGTGCGAAAAGTGTTAATAGTGTCACATCAGATATGAAATGAAAATATGAACTTGTTTTATATAATTGAATAATTCTCACCTTATAAGCTAGTTTTTGAATTGAATTAGGTTCAAAATTAAAGAATGTAAAACAGCAGATAAGGAACCATCATCAAAGGCCGAAAAGGAAAAAAGAATGTAATACTACTACTGGAGAATAAAGTAAAAAAAAAGAGGATAAATTGAATACCTTAACTTATAAAAATCTGAAGGAAGAACTAGAAATAAAACCAGCAGGAAGTAGAGAGACGAGGAAACCGCAGCTAATAGATACAGACCACAGAATAAAGGGAGAGAGACCGACAGAAGCAGCTGAGGAGACACGTGACATCAGCATAACTGGATAAAAATGAAAACCCTGCTGAGATAGTGAATTAAGAGCCGTGTCATTATCTTTCCATCTCGCCCATCTCATTGCTCCCTAATAAAGATGTCAGTGGATCCTGAACTCTGGATTCGATAGATTTAGATTTATTTTATAGAATATGAATTTTTAAAATTTAAATTTGATGGATTCAAATCGAATTCGGATCTATTTCTGACGTCAGATTTGAATTTGGATATTGTATTTGAGATCTATGTTTGGTCCAGATTCGATCCGTGAATTTATTTTTTATTAAATATATTTATAACCTAGAATATAATTTTATAAATATTTTCTTAAAATTTTTCATAAATATTTATTGAGATGAATTTTTTTAGTTATCTCTTTTTAATATGATTGTTTCTTTGTTATTTTAGGATTTTGATGACGTTGAAACTAGTGATTTCGAAGATTAGTTTATCAAGTTTGGCAGAAGGTTATAGAAGATGTTGCTGATATTTTAAAAACATTGTTGTATAGTTTTATTTCAAAACCTTTGTAAATGCAACATTTTTCATGATGTTGTTATTTACTTACTTTGCTTCATCGTCTTTATTTTCTTGTGATGCTAAAACTTCGTTCAGTATTTTGGAAGAATGGTGTCATGTTTGTGTAGGTTGATTGAATGAACTCAATCATTTTTTTTCAATCAGATTGAGTTTCATTTTGTCAAAAAAGTTTCAACGGGTGGGAATATTATTCAAGTAAAAAAAAATTACATGTGGATCCAGATCCAATCCGTGGATCCGGTGGATTTGAATATGATTTTTATGGACCCGATGGATCTGGATCTGGATCCAGATATGAAAAACAGATCTAAATCTGGATCTACTAAGATCCGATCCATATCCGATCTGTTGTTATCCCCACTCCCTAACCATGAACTACTGCTGGTAATTTCTTTTCTATGGTCCCACTATATTATACTCTATGCCATTTATGTGGCCAAATTTGTATAAATTACTTTAAAATATAAAAATACAGGAGTGTATTTTTCAACAAATAAATACATTCTCCATTTCAAAAGTTTGTCTATCTGATTTTGACTTGACACGAAATTTAAGAAAAAATAAAGAAGACTTTTGAATCTTGTGGTTATTAATTAAAGATATGTAGAATGTACTAAAGTATTTTTTAATATTGTGGTCTTAAATATGTCATGTGAAAAGTTATAATTAAAAAATTACGGACTAAAAATAAAAATAAGACAAATATTTTAAAACAAATGGAGTAAGTAAATCGGAAGTTTTGACTTAAATAAACCATTATTTAAACCAATTCATCAAAATAGTATGTTTTTTTTTTAAATAGAACTAGAATAAACGTATTTTACAGCAATGTATTAGGCATTACTTTATTCAAAAATTCCAACAGGCAAAAAAGCTAGTGATTGACAACGTTAAAGGATAATTTGTATCTCTTAGTAACATTTTACTGTTAATATGTAACTAAGAGTAACGACTCTAAAAATTCTGGCACGGGCAATCCTTGTAAGAAATCTGACATTAGGTGATTTTAAAGACATGACTCATAATTACGACTTCATGCTAAAACGTAACTGACAATAATGTTTCTACAGAATCTAAGCACAAACAATTGAATCCTATGAAAAATCGTGCAAATTAGGAATCATCTAATTGATTTACCTGTAAAATGTAATCTAACAGTTACGTTTTGACTTTAAATCGTGACATAGTAATGACACATTACTAAGTTTCTTCCTCATACTTTTTGAATTGATCACAGATGATTATAAAAAATAATGTATGAAATAAATATTCAACAAAAAAGGCAGCCCGTTGCACTAAGCTTCCGCTATGCGCGGGGTCTGGAGAAGGACTGGACCCTAAGGGACTATTGTACGCAGTCTTACCTCACATTTCTGTAAGAGACTATTTCCACGGCTTAAACACATGACCTAAAGTCACATTTCAATAATTTACAACAAAGTTTCTACTTGTGTGGCCCATTGTTGGAACAACATTCACAAAATTCAACAAGTATGAGTTAATTCAGCCAAATATGTTAAAATACAACTACATTTTTTATTTATTTTTATTATATTAATTGTAATAAGTGTCTTATTTTTGCGTGTAGGAGTAGAGATGACCAATCTTGACATGTGATGGTTGCTCTGTATTGAGGCTGTTACACCCCGTAGTTTCACATCCTGTCGTGACGTCAATGGATATCGAAGTTCCGGGAAAAGGTACGACCTTACGGAAGAATAATGAAGGTTTACATCTTAGTTATGGAAGTACCGGAGTGTCAGCAGTTAAATGGATCGAAGAAAGTACGTTTTGATGAAAATAGGAATCTGGGCAGTTTGACGGTGTAGTTGATGAAGCGTCGAATTGCCCAAGGTGAGCCGTCAACCTTCCTGGCAGTTTGACGGGAAGAATGATGGACCATCGGGAGTTTGACAGTCCGTCGAGTGTTCCGTCAATCTACTGCGGTGGAAAATTTTCTATCGGGTATATATCAGGTTATTACGATTTGGGGGTCATTTTTCATCACAAATCAGACCCTAGGCTCTCTCTAAATCATCTCCAAGGTTCTATAACACCCCAAGATCGAATCTAAGGCTAATCAAGCAAGATTAACGAGATAATTCTCGTGGTAATCACAAATATCATCTTCTCCGGATTAAACCAATTTTGGAACCCTAAGTATGGGATAACTTGTTGTTCTAAGGAGATTTAAATGCATAAAGGTAAGGATTCATCCTCCTCTACTTGTTATTTATGATTAATTGTTGGTTTGGAACAAGTTATGAAAAAATTGACATGATCAAAACTTCGCAAAGTTGTAAAATCTTCATAAGATGAGTTGTTGGGGCTATTTTACTCTAAGTATGAGCTGAATTGGACGATAATAATAATTGTATATGTTATGGATTAAGGAACGTAAGGTTTGAAAAGGATGTGACACTAATTCACATGAAGTTTTTCGTATAAGAAAAGTTTAAGAAATTACTTATGCCTAAGAATTGTCGAAGAACACCTAACTAAGGTTTTATGAAAATTGTATTAGGATTAAATCATGGGATTAAATTACATAAGCATCCCTTGTAAAGAAGTCTAAGAACCTAAGTGTATATGGAAGTCGATAAGATATCTAAGCGAAGTTTTATGGAATTTAGATTCGATATTGATATTACTTCTTTATATGATATAGCTGATCACTCGTAAGAGGAGTGGTGACTTGTAAAACGATTATAGCGACAAGAACCATGTATGTAAGGCTATCCCTTTCTTTCAAAAGCATGAATCCAAAAAGTTATCATTTTCAAAAAGGAACGTGAGCATTCCACTCTATCAAAAGTCTCTTATTGAGAAATATTCATTGTTTGTTCATATTCTTATGATTCATGTCGTTGGTTACTGAAATTATCCTAAGTCTTCAAGAAAAAGCATTTCTAAGACTGAATCGTCGAGTCGACCAAGAGTCGCATCAAGGTAAAGTCTAAAGATCTATAAGTTCCAAAAGGGCCATAGTTGTCACAGTCTATTGTCCACACTCCCGAGCCCCCTTTGGTGCTGTTATATTGTTCGTTAGTAGCTGATCTCATGCATACAATCATGAACATACATATAGAGGATCGGGTTGCACGTTCCGCAACATATTCATATAGAGGATCGGGTTGCACGTTCTGCAACATATCCTTATAAAGGATCGAGTTGCACGTTCTGCAACATATCTTTATAGAGGATCGGGTTGCATGTTCCGCAACATATATGTATGATGGATCGGGTTGTGCAGTCCGCAACACACATATGAACTAGGATTCATATTGCATTGGATATTCATACATACACCTAAGATTAATGACATGTTATACCTCACACTATAAGACGAGGACATTTATACAGTTAAAGCCTAGCCAGACAGGTTTTATTAAGTTTCAGAGTTTCGTTTTCCACCCCGTGTGGCCCCTCATGTTGCTTATGTTTTCCCTTACAACTATTCGTTTCACATGCTTATGTGCTTTTCTTTACAATTTGCAGATTCATGTTGTATTCATGCTTTACATACTCAGTACATTATTTCATACTGATGTCCCTTTTTAAGGCATTGTGTTTCATACCGCATGTGCAGATAGAGATGCAGATGCTTTTCTCACAGTAGGACTCAACCCAGCTGAAGGTTGTCACGCTCCTTTCCTCCGGAGCTGTGTAGTGAGCTAATAGGTGTGACAGATTACATACGCATATAGTTGGGTATGTCCAGGTCCTGTCCCGATCAGATGTTGTCATAGTACTCTTTAGAGGCTTGTAGACAACTGTGTTATATGTGACAGTCGTGTGTGGCCTTGTCGGCCTCCCTAGTAGAGTTAGTGTGCATATGTTGGCCTTGTTAACATCTGATCGGGACATGACCTTGCCATATCCAACTATATGATGTGATAGTCGTGTGTGGCCTTGTCGGCCTCCCTAGTAGAGTTAGTATGCATATGTTGGCCTTGTCAGCCCGTGTTATATATATATATATATATATATATATATATATATATATATATATATATATATATATGTATACGATTTGGGCCTTTCTGAGTGCAGGTGATTATGTCCCCATTCAGTGGAGTATATGTTAGAGGCCTAATCGGCCCATGAGTTATTATGTATATCACATGTATCAGGATCGGAACGTTCGGGCCTTAGAACACTAGGTACCGGCCACATCCTCTAAGGTTGGGGTATGACAGAGGCGACGAATAATTACTGTGTCATTACTGTGTGTCACTTTTTAAAGTCAAAACATAACTATCAGTAACATTTTATATGTAAATCAATCAAAAGATTCCCAATTTGCAGGATTCAATTGTCCGTGCCTGAATTCTATAGAAACATTACTGTCAGTTACGTTTTACCCTGAAGTCGTAACTCTGAGTTACAACTTTAAAATCGGTCAATGTTAGATTTTGTACAAGAATTTCCAGTGTTTGGATTCTTAGAGTCGTTACTTTCAGTTACGTATTAACCATAAAACATTAGTCACAGTAACATATTACCCTTTAACACTGTTAACCATTAGTTTTTTTGTTCGTTGGGTTTTTAAAATAAAATAATATCTAATATATTATTAAGGAACGTCTATTCTAGTTCTATAAATTTTCAAACAAACATATTATTTTGATAAATTGGTTTACATAATGACTTAGTTCGATAAACAACTCAAGTAAATTGTATCATATGTACTAAATGAAACGGAAAGAATAAAGAAAACCACCTACTCCCTCCGTTTCTATTTATATATTTTTTCAAAATTATTTGTTACATTAAACATGCCTAAATATTTATGTGGTTATAATGCTTTTGAAATTATGGTCATAGATTATTGTAATATTTATGTGGCGATATAATTTTTTTTTCAATTTAAAAAATTACTAGTATCATTGTTTTCTTGAACAACTATAATGAGGTAATCCCTTCCATTACTGCATTGACATGCACATATATATGAGCCATTTGGACATAATTTGAAATTATGAGATGAAATCATGATAATTTGAAGTTGAAGTTTTATTTGGACATGCATATTGGATTTCTTAAGTTTTATTTTTTATAGATATAAAAACCCCCACAAGTTGTGAAAATTATCAAAAAAAATTCAATTCTTATACAATCTTACCAAATGAACAAATCATAATTCATAACAAAATTAATACGCTACTAGAAGATATTTCAAAAAAATACAACATCAATTGATCAAACTTTAGTTCAATAAAAAGAAAAATTTAACATGAATAGTAATGTAATTACTCTTTAGTATAATCCTCCCATTTGGTGGGAGTAATTGTTAAAAATATCCTACCAACTTACATATTAATATTTGATATAAATGGTTGGTAAATATATCTACCAATTTATGAAATTTTTTTTATAAAATATAAACGAAGGGTCAAGTTTTACATTTAAAAAAAAATTGAAATCATGATTTGAAATCTCAAATCATGACTTTTGAACAATTTGAAATTAGAAATTATTATATGAAATTAAAATTAAAATTTTGTGCAAAATACATAAACAAAAGATGATTTGAAATAGTAATTTCAAGTTGTTAACTTATATTGACTCTTTGGGAAATGTGCTAATACTGTAGTACTAGTACTAATTTAAGGATTAAAAGTACTGCTGGAGTAGTAATTAAAGTGGAGTTTGTTCTTATTGGGTGCTCCTTTTAACTTTTTCTTTTTGTCATTTTATCACTTGATAGGATGAGTTAAACTAGTTTAAAAATGAGTTAGTCGAGTGAGCGAAAAAGCACACATCCCAACAAATAACAGTTGACACACTTACATACGAAGGAAGATCACTTCAACGTGGAATTTTTTACTAAAATAATACATTATTTAAAACAGTTAACAAAAATAGAACGATATTTCTTAAGATTTACATAAATAGAATATACATAGTCGGTAGTAACGTCTGACGGAAAAGTTGATGGTTGACGGAGTAAAGTATCTCTCGGGTACTAATAATGGAATTTCTCTTTCCCTATCCTCCCACACGCCCCCTTTACATCGTACAAATTAAAGGGCACTTTTTTTAAAAAAAAAAAAAAACTTTTTGAATGCGTGCACTCTCAGTAGCCAATAGCTGATTTTCTATTGGAGTGGCATTTAAATAAAAAATAAAGGTTGGGATTAAAAATTACTTCTTTCGATCTAAAATAAATTCCACCTTAACAAAAAACATTATTCCAAAATAAGTCTAATTGATAAGTATTTTCAATTATGCCCTTGGCATTAAAGAAGTATTCCTCTTTAATAATGCACAATTCTCAATAACATGGAGTAATAAATAGAGGTAGTTTAGTAAACTCAACGTTTCATTTATTGATTTTTTAATGAACGTAAATTTTACTAAGATAACACTTATTTTAAGATGAAAAAATTAGACTAATTAGAAATTCGAGCTAAAACTGATCCTATAGTAACATCATCAACTAGTAAGCCACAAAGGTCATTAGTGGTGGGCTATATGCCTGTAAGCCCCACCACTTCCCAAGGGTACAACAAGGCGAGCCAGGTGTGGGTAAGGATTCATCTGAATTATTTTCGGCGTAAAATTATATTATATTAAGATTAAAACTATTTAATACTATCTTTTTTATGTGTTTGCTTTTACTTTAAACTTTTTTAGTAAAAAAATCAATAACTTAAATGCTCGTCCAATCTATTGTAAGTACCTGATTATTGTCTTTCACTGTCAATGCATCATCCTTTAACAGACCCTCCATCCCGTTTTCATATTTTTTGTGGACTTGACTGAACCTAGACCTCATAAAAGCCCATCATCTGAACTTGGACATTCATTTGTCTCTCCTCTCTTTTTACGGAAAATATGAAATATGAATGGAATGAATGGAGCCTTTGGTGCTATTTGAGATTAAAAAAAAAGTAATTTTGATTACAATGTCAGGGCTTTAAAATAAATTATATTGGTGTGAGAGTTGTGAGTTGCTTAGCTGGTCGAGGAGGAACTCTAGCCATCTTGAATCCATGAATCCCTGATACACACATACAAAATGAAAACCGACTAAATGTCATGAATCATTTTTCTAAAATGAAAATCTGTTTTGCTTAGTTGGTCGGGGAGGAACGCTCGACAATCTTGGATCCTTGATGCATACAATAACCTAGTTGATGTTGGAAATTTACTAATGTGGAATTAATTTTTAGTTTATCCTTTCTAGCAATTTGTAATATTTACTTACTTCTTGTTTCCTGCAATTGTTGTAACCCACAGTTGATTGGGGAGAAAACGCCAGCCATCATGTACGGTATCCTGATGCATACATCACCTATTCTTTTGAGACATACCCTAGCTAATCGGGGAGAGAACGCCACCCATCGTGGATGGTATCACCAATTATTGTGAGACTTGTGAATTATGAATATGGATCGTTTCCTTATGCATTACATTGCCCATTATTATGAAACGCTCAAGAATGAGTAATGTGATTTGAGATTCCCAACGAAATGACGCTCGTCGCACTTTAAAGGGTATAACGATGCTACTGATGGATCTTGTGCTTACATTAAAAGTTTTGATGAGTTGAAATGCTTATTTAAATAAATTGATTTCATTTGAACTTAAACTGTTTACTTGAAACCTCTCATGTACTTTAGTATATTTTATATGTATAATTCTTGATCATCCTAAGGTGGTTTGGCTATGAGTGTGTTAATAATTCTTCTATATTGCGGCTTAATCCCATAACTTTTACCTAATTGTTTTCAGTCATAGTGTTATATAGGTTTCATAGATGAACCATAATATTTTGGGTTATGGTTACTCGTTTGGCTTTGCGAATAACATCTTTATTTTATGATTTGATTAATGAGCATATTGATTTGGTACTTACGTCATTTTAATCATTTAATATTTCTAATTAAATGAATCATGTTACATGAGCATGACGAGAGTAGTTGTACACTAAAACGGTTCACTTTCAAGTCTCAAGCATCGAGTATCGTGTCGCGTCTTATCCCATTTTGGGGCGTGAAAAGCTCATATTAAGCTTGTTTTAATTAATAAAAATAATATGGGGCTTTACCCAAATACTCAAAATGAGGGATGAGGTTGAACATTTATTAACTCACATTTCCTCTTCAATCGTTTCAATTGTAATTACAATTCACTTGATAACCATTTTAATCGATAAAATCGTAATACTATATGATTAGTTAAAAATAGGCATAACAAGTACTTTTTTGTATAACTTAGATTCTTAAGGGACATTTCCCACTAAGGGTTATAAATGTAAATTCCACTACTTGATCTTTATGCACATAGAATTATGCTAATTTATGATTTTTTTTTGACATGGAATAACATATTAATTATCATAAGCCTATCAAATATATTATTCCTAAATTTGACATGCATTTCAAAATTATCACATTTGAATCATCTGTACAACATTTATGAAAATAAATTCCACAAAAATCACACAGGGTATAAATTCAGCAGAACCTCAATTTTGCCATTTCCTTCGAGTGTTTCCGCTTTGATGTGATCACTTTCTCCTTACACAGTTAAAGTAGCTAGAGATAGCTGCTGATAAGTACAATATTACTTATTATTATAATTAATAGTCAATATATCTTTACGTTGTTTGAAAAAATAGGATATTAAAAGAAAACTTTGTCGTGAAAGACATTAAATCTTCTCTAATTTTCATAGGTAAGGAAGTGAAAGCAGGTAACGGTATACACGGTCAAAACCATGTATATGGTATGTATATTTTGTATATTTCTTTTCATAATTATAAGAGTTATTGTACATGTATAATTATGATAGTAGTTTTATATTAAAAAAGGTAGTAGTCTTGTATTAGAAAAAGATAGATTTAGTTTTCATAATTAGATATTGTATATCATGTATATATATCTTTTCATTAATGCAAATAATCAAGGGATTATTCTCTTTCATGGTATCAGAAGTCTAGGGCAAATTTTTCCTTCTCCAAAAACTCTCTCTTCCGCCGCTCTCTCGGATTACAAGCCTCGATCGACCATCCCTTCTATTTTTTTCCGAATCCCTAATTCTCCTCTTGTTCTTTCACAATGTCTACTACAAAGAACACATTTCATCATGCCCTTGCAGTCTCCAATATCTAGAACAACATCCCTATCGTTCTTGAGATGGAAAACGTCCAATACGCGACATGGACAGAATTATTTAAAATTCACGCAAGGTCTAATAGGGTCCTCCATCACATCATCACACCAGAGAAAGGCAAGGAGAATGTGTCTACCACCGATGATGAACTACAGTTGTGGGAAACTCTTGATGCTACGACGCTCAAATGGATTTATTCCACCATCTCTACAGATCTCTTACAGACTATTATAGAACCCGATGCCACGACTATAGAAGCTTGGAACAGGTTGCGTGATATATTCCAAGACAACAAAAATTCCCGTGCCATGACCCTCGAGCAGGAATTCTCCCACATTAATATAGAGGATTTCCGAACGTCTCAGCCTATTGCCAACGACTCAAAGAGTTGTCGGATCAACTCAAAAACGTTGGCGCGCCAGTCACTAATGATCGTCTCGTTCTTCAGATGGTTGCAGGCCTCTCCGAGGCATATAATGGGATTGCCACTCTTCTTTGTCAAAGCAATCCTCTCCCACCGTTCTACCAGGTCATGCCATGCTCACCTTAGAAGAAGTATGATTGGCTAAAAAGGCGGCTAATAGATCAAATTCCGTCATGATGGTGGTCACGTCCCGTGAAACTAATGACTCTCAATCATACTCCAAAACTTATAGTCAAAACCGTAATAACGATGGTGGAAAAAAGGGTCAAAACCGTGGGAAAAATCATGGTGGTGGACGTGGCGGTAGCAAGGGTAGTGGCCGGAGCGGTAGTGGCGGCGACAGTGGAGGGAGTGGCGGACTGACGGGCACAGTAGCGGTTAGTAGGGGACCGGGCAACTGAACCCTTGACAAGATTGGGCCATTGGGCAGTGGCCCTGGGCTATGCCTTGGGCCAACGGGCAGTGGCCTATGTCGGCCCCCTGCCCAGTTCCTTTATCAACTTAGGCCGCAGGACAACAGAGGCCCACTAGTCAAAACAGGCAGCAACCAACTGGGTCGTGGCAGCAAGCTGGCCTGCTTGGGCATTGGCCTGAGCAGTCCTTTGCTGCTGCGGCCCCAGCAGTAATCCTGATCGACACGGATATCGAGGCAGCGATGCATACACTTGAATTAAATCCCCTGGATGCAAATTGGTATATGGACACCGGTGCTACCTCTCACATGACGTCTGCAGAAGGTAATCTCCCGTCTTATTTCAATTTGAGCAAAAATTGTGGCATAATTATTGGTAATGGTAATTCAATTCCAATTCGTGGTTATGGTCACACAAATTTATCTCTCCCGAACCTATCTTTAGCCTTGAAAATATCCTTCATGATCCTCACATAATTAAAAATTTGGTATCTGTTCAAAAATTTACAACTGATAATTGAGTTTCTGTTTACTTTAACTCTTTTGGATTTTTTTGTGAAGGATTTCACGATGGGGATACCTCTAATGAGATGTAATAGTCGGGGTGAGCTCTATCATATCACTACCACCACCACCACTACCACTTATCAAGCCACACCGTCAACGTTAACCGCCTTAGCACCTTTCTTGTGACATGCACGTTTGGATCATCCAGGAGCGTCTGTTCTTTCCTCTCTTAAAAATAATAATTTTATTGATTGTAATAGTATGCGTATTACTAATGTTTGTCCTTCTTGTCGTCTTGGGAAACATGTTAGATTACCGTTTGTAGCCTCTAATTCTAGTACTTTGATGTCATTTGATATTATTCATAGTGATTTGTGGACATCACCCGTTTTGAGATCTTTGGGCAATCGTTATTATGTGTTATTCTTGGATAATTATTCGAATTTTTTGTGGACTTTTCCGATGTCTAAAAAGTCTCAAGTTTTTTCCACATTCTTATCGTATTGAGCATTCATTCGTACCCAATTTGAACGGGAAATTAAAAACATTCAATGTGATAATAGAAGAAAATTTGATAATGAGCCGTTTCAGGAATTTTGTAACGCTAAGGGCATATCTTCCGGTTTTCTTGTCCTCATACGTCCTCACAAAATGGGAAAGACGAAAGAAAAATTCGTATCATTAATAATATTGTTCGAACTTTACTAGCCCGCGCTTCCTTACCACCTTTCTTTTGAAATCATGCATTACAAATGGCTACTTACCTTCTTAACATACTCCCTAGCAAAAGATTAGAATACCAATCTCCACTCAAAATTCTTTATCAAAAAGATCTTTTGTATTCTCATCTTAGGGTGTTTGTGCTATCCTCTCTTCCCGTATACTACAATTAACAAACTCCAAGCCCGTTCTATCGCTTGTGTGTTTTTGAGTTATTCATCTAATCATCGTGGTTACAAATGTTTTGATTTATCCTCTAATAGAATCATAATTAGTCGTCATGTCATTTTTCATGAAACCTAATTTCCGTTTGCTAAGTTATGTAATTCCGTGTCTAATTATTATAATTTTTTGAATGCCGGGCTCTCACCGTATATGGTCCACCATTTAGTCCGGTCCCCAGCTTGGGATCTGGACCAGCAGACCCATGACCCAATTTAGCCAGCAGGCCCACTGCCTACTGGTTCACTCCCTTCCCGTGACCACTTTCCGCCAGCAGGCCCATTTATTGCTGGTCCAATTGTCCAAGGTCCAGATTCTGTTTCTCGGCCAGCAGGCCCACTGCCTGCTGGCCCATATAATAACCCTCTCAGTCCAGTTTCTCGGCAAGCAAGCCTACTGCCTATTGGCCCATCCATGCCTCATCCTGATCTAGTGTCTCGGCCAACAGGCCCACTGCCTGCTAGCCCACTACCCGACCCGAGTCCACACCTCCCAAACCAAGCCAGTTCTGACACCCATACACCAATCCAGGTCTAGCCAACGTCTATTTTGAGTCAAGGGTCCGTCACTCGTAGTCAATGAGGTATTTTAAAACCAAAATGACATTTCTCCCCTACCATGTAACCCAGTGTTTGCCCCTCATGATCCGAATTGAAAAATGGTCATGAATGATGAATATAATACTCTTATTAAAAATTAGATGTGGGAGTTGGTGTCCCGTCGGCCTGGTGTCAATGTTATTCGTTCTATGTGAATTTTTACTCATAAGAAAAAAAATCTGATGGTTGTTTTGAGAGGCATAAGACCCGTCTTGTAGGTGATGACAAAACTCAACAAGTTGGTATGGATTGTGGAGAAACATTTAGTCCGGTGGTCAAACCGGCAACCATTCACACAGTTCTCAGTTTGGCTCTCTCGAAAGCATGGCCCATTCATCACCTGGATGTTAAAAATACTTTCTTACACGATGATCTCAAGGAAATAATTTACATGCATCAGCCCATGGGTTTCAGGTACCCTGATCATCCTAACAATGTTTGTTTGCTGAAGAAGTCCTTGTATGGGCTAAAACAGGCCCCTCGGGCTTGATATAAAAGGTTTGAAGATTATGTGTCTACTATTGGGTTTTCTCACAGTAGGTCTGAGCATTCTCTGTTCATCTATCGTCGTGGTACTTCTCTGGCATACATTCTGTTATATGTGGATGATATTATATTAACTTCCTCTTCTGATAAACTGCGTAAGTCTATCATGTCTCTTCTCAGTTCCGAATTCGCTATGAAAGACTTGGGGGCCTTGAGTTAATTTTAGGGTATAGCTGTTACTCGTCATGCATGTGGTCTTTTTCTATCCAGAGGAAGTATGCAGCTGAGATTATTAAATGGGTTGGCATGTCATCATGTAACTCCTCTCCTACTTCGGTTGACACAAAACCAAAGTTGAGTGCTAATTCTAGGACACCATAAAATGATCCTTCCCACTATTGTAGTATTGCAGGGACTCTTCAGTATCTTACATTCACGAGGCCTGATATTACTTATGCAATGCAGCAGGTGTGTTTATTTATGCATGATCCGAGGGACGAGCACATACATGCTCTCAAACGCATGCGTGTTACATTCAGGGCACTCTTGATTATGGTATGCACTTGTATCCATCCTCTGTATCTACTCTTGTGTCTTATACATATGCTGATTGGGGTGGATGTCCAGATACCAGACGTTCGACATCTGGTTATTGTATGTTTCTTGGTGATAACTTGGTCTGTTGGTCAGCTAAACGCCAGACTACTTTATCACGATCCAGTGCGGAGGTCGAGCATCGAAGGGTAGCCAATGTGGTGTATGAGTCCAGTTGGCTGAGTAATCTCCTATTAGAGCTTCACTTTACTATTTAGAAAGCTAACTTGATTTACTGCGATAATATTAGTGCGGTCTATCTCTCTGGGAATCTAGTCCAACATCAGCGCACTAAACATATCGAGATGAATATTCACTTTGTTCGCGAAAAGGTAGCTCGTGGACAAGTACGTGTCTTGCATGTCCCTTCACGGTACCAAATTGCTGACATCTTTACTAAGGATCTTCCCTTAGTTAAGTTTGAAGATTTTAAGGACAGTCGTTATGACTGCGAGGATGTGAAAGCATGTCATGATATACACGATCAAAACCGTGTATATGGTGTGTATATTTTGTATATTCCTTACCATAATTATTAGAGTTCTTGTACATGTATAATTATGGTAGTAGTCTTGTATTAGGAAAATATAGATTTAATTTCCATAATTAGATATTGTATATCATGTATATATACATTTTCATTACTACCTTTTCCTAATATAAGACTACTACCATAATTATACATGTACAAGAACTCTAATAATTATGGTAAGGAATATACAAAATATACACATCATATACATGGTTTTCAGGAAGACTGGAAGTCGATGGTCTATAATCAAACCTCTCTATAATGACATCATTTATCCGAGAATTTCATGGCCGCTATAGTGAGATGTTGTTTTATATGTAAACTGACATTTAATGTTTTGATCTTATTTAGCTGTTATAAACGAAAGTATGCATAGAATTATTTTTCTGTACTTTTTGTGCTATAATATCAATTGATTTTCATCTCTCATTAATTAAAAATTAGAAAGACTAATAAATTATAAATAAATCCATGACTAGTTGTACCATACCAAAAAAGAATTGAAATCTAAGGAACATATGCATTTAAAATTAATTGAGAATTTAAACACAATTTCAAGTTTGACGTAAGAATTCTACAATTGTAGGTTGTTTTATAAATTTCATTCTCTTAGCGATAATATAATATTTGAATTGACGAAGAATTTTGTTCAAACTTTCAGCAAAAGGGAATTCAATAGTTTTTTCTTGAAGACTGTCTAAGAGCTTAACATTTGACTATTTTATCTCACCCAAGTAGCAATATGTTGAGGTTCTTCATCAACACTTTCGTTGTCACCTTCTGTATCTGTTGTCTTTTGTTGTTCCACTCCAATCACTTGTGTAATAATCTCTCCATCAGTGTAGGTTTCAAGGATTGAAAGAATTGCATCAAACTCCGTATAAGTGGTAGCATCCATTGCTTGATTTGTGTTATGAGATGAGATTCAGGTATAAGTGATGACACACTACCAACATCCTCAACAACTTCTTACAAATATTATTACACAATATTTAAGCATGACTGTTATAGAGAGATAATTTTATGAAAAGTGTACCGCTATAATAAATGACATTGTTATTATAGAGAAGTAAAATATAACATAAAAAATCAGTTCCGGAGAAAATCAGGTTGTTCTAGTGAAATGTTGTTATAGTGAATGACAATTATAAAGAGATTTAACTGTATATATTTTTTTTCGTTGAAAATCTCTTCTTCGATTTAATTTTTTTTTGTTTTCCACCCGTTATCTGATACCTGCATTATATTGGAGCCCGATTATATCCGAATTTGCGTTGCTTAGGGCTCATTTGGGAGAAGCACTTCATACCAAAGATTTTTTTATATTCGGGACTCGAACCCGAGATCTCTGATTGAGGAAGAAGTCGTGGCATACACATGATTTTTCATAAGCGGTGTCACCGTGTAAAAGAGTGACCAAATGAATAAACCACTATAATGATATTATATTATAAAAAAGACAACTCAAATCATATTAATAAAACCCATTTAAAATATTACTACAATTCTCCTCGAGAATTCATTTTTGGGAAAATGCATAAAGTCCCCTCAAACTTTTCCACTTAACTTAATTTAGAACTTTAACTTTACTAACACCTCCTATTCTAGTTTGAAATGAAATTAATATCCCTTCCCATACAATCCCAGATTTATGTACACGACTGTTATACACGCGCTTGATATATGTACAACAACATTTTTTGATGGATTTTTATTTTGTTCTTTTTTCTTTAGTTTTACCTTAGTCTTTTTTTTTTTCCATATCCATGGCAGTTGCTCCATTAGGGTTTTAAGAATTTATTTTTCTGGCGAGCATCCTTCTTTTTTACTTTTTAACTTTACATGCTTATGATCTTTCTTTTTCCTTTTAATTTTTTCTTCCTAAAACCCTAACGGAGCATCCCTTCTCCAATAATGGCCCCTCACAAACCGATCAAAATCATTACGTTGGCTATTAATCGCCGATTTTTTTTAATAAATCATGACCTTGTAGGTAGCAAATCATTCACGACCCGTGCTTGTGAATCAAACCCGACATTAGCACCTGCTACCGACCAAATACTCGGCATCGTTGAAATTTAGGCTGAATTATAAATTTAAATATCAATTTAAATGAACCCGAAATAATTTCATTGTAACAAGAAAGCAGAAATAAAATTATTATCATGAACAAACAAAAAATAAAACTTCAAGCACTTAAGAAAAAAATATAGTGAAGAAAGTACCAATCTGATGTGGGAATCGAGATACCGATGAAGAGAAACGAGAAGAAATTTACAAATATCTTTGAAAATTGGGCAGCCAGCAATGTTATTTTATTAGTTCTATTGTAATTGAAAAAAGAACTTAGGGTTTTAACTTTTAAATAACAACCAGTCTTTTAGGATTTTAAATGGAAGTGTTAAAAAAAAGCGATTGAGGCTGTCGAACCCACGACATCTCGCGTGAAGGTCACCACCTAACCGCCAGAACGCCGAACAGATTTATTTACAAGCAGCCCTTTTACTAATTTTAGTATGTATCTTTGTGAAGGGGAAAGTCCCGAATGCGAAACTCCTCACCTGAATCAGAGCCCCCTTGGCCAGGTGACATGTAAATCGAGGGATATGCGCGAGTGGCAACCCTGCAAGGGAGAGGACCAACTGGACACGAACCCAGCAACAACCCTTGCAATATTTCAGCAAACACTGTCACCACACGGATTCGAACCCGCGACGTCGGAGTGGTTATACCCCAATCACCTTATCACTTACCAATTCGCATGTGCCCCTGGGGGCTAATTTTAGTCTGTATCTTCGTTTTATTTATTATTGATATGTTGTATATCAAGTAAAACAAATTGATAAAGCGGTGTCACGTGACATCCCCGGACAAGGTAAATCCTCCACTGGGCAGGAGTAGCCCCATCCAATGCTCCAAATCTTTTAGTGGTTCTTTGATTTTAGTTGGTATTTAGGTTGATGATTTACATTCACCACCGGGTTTAACAATAACAAGGTATTTCATTATGCGATTATTTTTTAGAGATTCTACTAGTAATTTTGAATTTAAATGAAACCATATGCATAGTGAGTATTCATAAAATCTAACTTCAACGTGCTTGAGATTATAAGATGTTGTTGCTGTTGGAATATGCGTAAAACAACAACGGAAATAGTAAATAACTATTACAATGATCGAAAGGATAAACAATAATGAGGACAACAACAAGTTGTCAATATATTGATCTTGATTGAAACTTCAAATATGGATCTTGTATTCATAAATACAAGAACATGAACTGTTACACTTGTGACTTGTAGATCCGCTGAGAAGACGAATGATTAGAGTCCTTCGTCTGATAAGTTAACACCTGAAACACTTAGCAACCAATTAGATAAACCACAACACCACCGGCTGAGTCGAGAGATGACTCTCTGTCTTTAAGACAAGATTGCCCCCGTTTATAGGCTTTACAGATGTGTGGACAATAGTCTCGCAAGATGAAACAACAAACTATCAAGTGTGCAAAGCCTACACAAATTATCTCAGCGAAGAACACGAATAATGAAAATTGCTAAGAGAAGGATTGATATCAGAAAAATCTGATCTCTTTATGGTGTAGTGAACTTGTTTTTCTGTTCATATGTGCATATATGTTCATCTATAGAATTGAGCCAAAGCCTCAATTTATAGGTGTACAAGATGGTCCCTTCAAGCACCCACGAGTAGAGGGGATCCCCTCCTGAAAGAAATTTTGGCGCACACACAAAGTGCCTACTTTTAGCAATCTTTCAATGAAAAGATATTGCATCATAAGAGGTAGCTTACACTTTGAACTTTCCCTAGTTGAATACCATCGGACTTACTTACTGCGCGGTGAACATGATGTCTTGAACCGTCAGTGTTTAATGTAAGCCAAGACAACGGTACCAACACAATACCTCCCCTTTATTCGTTTCTTCTTTTGTTCTGTCCGTTGTGGCCGTGGACACACTTGGATTCTTAAGTGCGTTCATTTGAGGCGGCATGTCCTCGCACTTAAATAGGTGATCTCCTACAAGGTATCCTGCTATACCCCACTTCACAAGTGTTAGGAATCATTAAAAGTTTCCCCAACCTTTACCTCAATCGTTTGAGGATCGTTAAAGGTTTGGAAGCTTAACATTTACCCACCATGCAGGTAACACTTTAATGTCTATCACGGGAACGACTTTGGATTCATGTTTCTTAAACAGAAATCATAATCCTAAGTGCTTTTGCTTCGACTGAAGCGCTCAACTGAACATTTGCAGCTTAGTTTTGTCACGACCCAAACCGGAGGGCCGCGATGGGCACCCGGACCCTACCTGTCTGGCACCACATTAACACTCCACCCTTAACCATATTTTAACACGGACTGAGCCATGATAGATTAAGGTGGGGTTCCAACCCAAAAACCCCAAATTACACATTTACACACCAGGGCCGGCAAGGCCATACACGATAACTAACCACAGGATACCTGTCTACAAGCCTTTACAGAGAAGAACATACCACGACCAAATCGCGACTCTGAAACAAATAGAGTGCTCTAGACAGCAGCTGAACCAGCAACCTACTAGTGTGAACCGTCACCTTCTCAGTATGAACCTGCGGGCATAAAATGCAGTATCCCCCGACAACAGGGACGTTAGTACGACTGATGTACTGCGTATGCCAGGCATAAGAAACAACATATCAAATATATCATAGTCTGAAACAGAAACAACTGGACATCGGTGAATGCCTCTGAGGGCCCTAACACACATGCCTAAATGATATGCTTCATGCAGTATACACATATATATCGGCCTCTTCGGGCATCTTTCTTACCATATCAGCCGTTGTGGGCCTCATAGCATATGATGACAAATGAATGTATGCATGATGCACATGCGGTATATATATATATAAATATATATATATATATATCATATATATGTTAGTGTTGTGGATCGTGCAACCCGTCCCAATGTTAGTATTGCGGATCGTGCAACCCGTCCCAATAAGCCATCACATCACATCACATCACATCACATCACATCACATCACATCATGTTGGCCTCTTAGGGCTCTTTGGTGATAGTCTGTACCAGCTGCAGGTGGTGTGCGTATATAACGCCTTTCCCTCTTTTCCCATATCCCCTACATATATAATATTTATCATATAGTAGTGTGCATAACACAAGTGGTCCAGGGTAATATATGAATGCAATGCAAATGAATATGCATGAATGACAATAAAATACCCCGAGTGACATAACATCCTTGCACCCTTGGCTAACATTGTGAATATCAACACATTTTCCGTATACCTCAATAAGGACTTAGAAACATTTTAGAAACATGCTTTTAACACCAGAATCAATAACATGATTTTTCCCCAGTACTTAAGAGTAGAGTAATTTATGTAGCAACACGATGATTACGTTTCGCACATAGAATTATGCCAAAAGAACGAAAGAGTCTTGCATACCTTGTTGTCGAATTTATCTTAGTTCCACGGGTCCTTGTAAGCTCTATGAATGATTATCTACATCATACGGATGAATTACATCACAATCGAATCAACATACTAAAACAGATTTATTGGAACATTCTAGCGAACACCTTGAACGCGTAGAACCTATATTCCTTCTATATCGAAATCTATGTAAGTAGTGAAACACCCAACTCTCTTAATCCTCCTTCTTATACTACTACAATCTCCAAAACAGTACCAAAATTTCGCATGCAATCCCAGTAACTCCCAATTACGGCCGTCCTAACAATACCCAACCCAAATTCACATTTTCGACAATCGACTTTAGAACTAATAGCAAGAATCAAGTCCAGAACTTGTACAAACTTAGAGAATAAGGAAGATTACCTCTCTTAAATACAACGACGAGAATCGTTGGAAAATCGCTTGCTCGAATCAGCTTCCGACAAACAGAAACAGAACCCAAAATCAATTCGCGCCCGAATCCTTTTCTACTCAAGGTTCTTGTAAAACTTATGAGTTTCTAAGCTTGTTAATAGTTTCGGTTCTACTGGAATTTTAAACCCAGACACCACGAATTCTCCTTTTTGGTTGTGCGAAAGCTCACGGTATTTCCCCCAAACTTCGACCGAGAGCTCTAGGGAACCCACAAACGGAGTTTTCTCCTTCTGCTAGAATATAATTGATGGAGAAAATTGGTAGAGATGAAAAGAGCTTGAAGAATCGATGGTTGCACATTATAGAGAAGAGAGAAGAGTCGGTTGACTGATTTGGGGCTTAGTCACCCCCAAATCGGTTATAAGACCACATGTGTAAATTCCCCTCATGCAATGTCCCCACTTATAATTAATTAATCTCATAATTAAATAATTATACACACAATTAAATTCCCCATCTCATATTATTTAAATCCCGGCGATTAATAAAATCATCTTATGTCAATATCATAATTCCTGTAATAGAATACCAGTCTATAACCTCTTCGGGGATACACAAATTATTATTATTACCCAATGCCGCCACATTATCAAATCAAAAATTATTTCGGGATCACGTCCTTTTATAAACTAATTTCTTATTAACATACACAAGTACAACATAAATTTTCCCGGGTCCGGGTCTACTCACCTACGTTTATGAGTTCAACCGCTACCCGAAAATACGGGACGTTACATCCTCCCCCCCTTAGAAACATTCGTCTTCGAATGTCGGTACGACATTTCTACACTTTGACACCATACCAAAAAAAGAATAGAACACACAAATTTGTCATTCCAATTCATCAAAAACAGAGGATACAACACTCATGGATTAATTTAGACTATCTTTTAAACTGTAAGGAGATACATATCAATCTATGACTACTTCTAAAGAATAGACTCAAGTTTCATATGCAAACCAAAATAAACACATGGTGACTACATTCTTTAAATTCAACAATAGGTAAAGAAGGTAGAAGGTCCTAATACTTAATTTTAGAGTCCTATACGCAACATAGTTATTTAAAACAGTTCACACATCAATGCAATTTGTCATGTCTCAACTGTTTTATCATCCCATAGCCAAATCTGATCCTGCTAGTGTTTAAACTAGTTCAGTTGATCATTTTTTTTGTACTGGTGTTGGGCTAGAGTGCAGCAAACACAACTGCTGATTTTTCACTCTGCCCCTGCCCAGGATTTTGCAGCAACAGCTGCCTCAAAATAAAGGCAGCAACATGGGTTTGTGCAGGGCACAATTTCTACCAAAATGCAGCAATGATAACAGTGGTAAGTAACAACAAAACAACATCTAACCAGCAACCAAACAACATCAACAAATGAGCTTAAACAACAGTCAAACATCAGCTAGAACAACAATCAAAACATCAGCTAACAATAGCTAAACATCATCAACAAGTGACCTCAAACAACAACCAAATAGTAGCTAAACATAGTAGCTAACTGCACCAGAAAATAACAAGTATGCAACTAATGGAACACAGCCATCAGTAACCAGAAACTGGAATTACAGACAGCAATGAAACAGTCCCCCTTTCCAGCAGTAGCCATGCCTCTTTGGAACAACAACCACATAGCCTTAAGGCATAATTAAACAGTCCTAACATCAATCATAAAGGAGGCAGAATGCAGCAATTATATTTTTTTTTGCACCAAAGCACAGTAGATCAACAACCTTTTTAGCACAACATGGCAGTCCTACAAGACTATATGTACAGCAAAAATAACAACAACACATGACCACAATTTACCTCAAAGGCACAACAGCTCTACTCAATTTCTAGCAATCTAGGACATCAAGACAACAGGTAACAACATGTTGTAAACAAGCAACAATTATAACTCAAAGTGTAGTATTTTAGAAGCCACACAAATCTTAACAAAGAATGTAGATAACAAGGAGAGCACACCATGTTTGAAAATTAGACATTTAAGACTGAAAAAGACCAGCAATATCTGTCACAACTGAGGTAACAACATATGTTTAAAGTGCCACAGGGACAGTAGTAGCAGCAACAAAACAACAGCTAAACAGCAACAACAAGGCCAGTCTAAACATGCTAGACATTTCATATGCAAGCTGGTCCTTAGGCAACATAAAAACAAGTAACTAAATGCAACCTACTCTGGTTAGGTATGCAGAAATAGGGCTTAACCATGCTGAGTTTAATAACATTTTAGGCATGAAGTTAACTGTCAATGTATGTGTACAAGTCTGAAATTAGCACATCATGCTTTGTTTTAACTGCACATGTTAACTTTAAATTACCACAACACCTTCATCCACATAGATCCACTTAGGTCAGTTTTATCTAATTAAACAGGCTCCCAAACTGTCATTTTACCACTACTTTAAGCATAAACAGTCTGCATATCCAGGGGTCAAAACAGATGCATTAAGAGGCTGCATACCAACAGTCCACAGAAGTAAAATACAAGATCCCAGGGAACTTTCTGAATCATCTATTCAAGACTAGCATGCTGAAATTAGCCTAAGCCTATCATTTTAACTTGTTGGGAACATATGTCAACTAGCATAGTGGTCCTAAGCTTTTATTCCTAACTTACACATGCACTTAAACTAGGTGGATTGGTTTACACATAGGCAATGATAATATGGATACATGAATGGATGCAGAAATAACTCTTTTCTAGGTATTCATAACATAACTTCAAAGTTCAGACCACATAAAGTTCAAGTTACAAGAACATAGATGCAACAAATACATACCTAAGAAAACAAATCAGGAACTAAACTTCCCTTTGGACATATCACAACCTCTTGGGTTAGAGTTAAGCTCATAAAGTCCAACAATAAACTAAAATAAGTCCTTTGGTTTAAAAAAAAAATTTCAGTTTATATCACAGTATGCATCCATAGATTCATATCAAGTCGGAATTGTCTCTAACAACATTAATTACTCCAAGATCAATCCAAACAAGGTTATTATTGCTTACTTATGCATACAAATAGTTTAAAAGTCATTTCATGATTCACCTAAAATTACACCAGACTATACAACAACCTTATCAATCAACATGCAAAATCCACATAATCCTTTTGATTAATCCAAACATATAACCATTTAGGTGATATTCATAACTCACAACCATCACATATACCATATACTTCAACCAAGATCAAACATAATATATCATATTCACAAAGGCCTTGGATATCTAAGGTCTCAACGGTTATCTATCGTTCTAAGATTCTCAAATATTCCGCTTCCCAAGCTTACATTATCTCTTTCATAGGTGAGGGAGACAATTTCTCATGATCTCGAAATGTTCTACATCATACTGCCCTCCTGGCGTATTCGTCGGGTAGAAGTCACTTACTGACTGGATACGAATATAATCCAATCGAAGTCTTTTTGGTAATCGACATTACCGAAACGGTAATATGCACGAGTTAAACTCGAATTCTTAAGACTCAGCTTTACCGCACAATCTATGATATGAAAGAATAGAAACAATTTTAAATGCCCTGTAGCCTCCTGTGTTATAAGTGTGGCGTGCAACACACCCATAACCAAGACTCTACTAGACACGACTTGTAGACTTCCAAGGACAGACATGCTCTAATACCAAATTTGTCACGACCCAAACCGGAGGGCCGCGACGGGCACCCGGACCCTACCTGCCAGGCACCACATTAACACTCCACCCTTAACCACATTTCAACACGGACTGAGCCATGATAGATTATGATGGGGTTCCAACCCAAAAACCCCAAATTACATATTTACACACCAGGGCTGGCAAGGCCATACACGATAACAAACCACAGGATACCTGTCTACAAGCCTTTACAGAGAAGAACATACCACGACCAAATCGCGACTCTGAAACAAATAGAGTGCTTTGGACACCAGCTGAACCAGCAACCTACTAGTGTGAACCGTCACCTTCTCAGTATGAATCTGCGGGCATAAAATGCAGTGTCGCCCTACAACAGGGACGTCAGTACGACTGATGTACTGAGTATGTCAGGCATAAGAAACAGCATAGCACATATATCATAGTCTGAAACAGAAATAACTGGACATCGGTGAATGCCTCTGAGGGCCCTAACACACATGCCTAAATGTTATACTTCATGCAGTATACACATATATATCGGCCTCTTCGGGCATCTTTCTTACCATATCAGCCGATGTGGGCCTCATAACATATGATGACAAATTAATGTATGCATGATGCACATGCGGTATATATATTGTTACACCTCGTAAGATTAAGACGATAATTTAGAACGTCATTAAGAAAGCAAGATTCAAATATTGAATATAAGGAACGCTTACATATGTTAATATGGGAAATTAGTGTATAAACAGATGTTATCCCGGAATAATTTTTCTTTAGTGCTATACACGTGACGACGTGAATTAATCCTAGTAGTTGAATTTATTCCAATGGAGTTATGGACTAGTATTGTATTAAAAAAAATTATGACATTGAGGATACGAGGCTTATGAAATTCTCGGGAATTAAAAGAAGTGGGTTTGAGATTTACTAATTGAAGAACTTGGGAGCCAAAGTGTAAAGGAAAATCAATTTTTTTTCTTATAAACTCACATATACCTCTTCATCTTCTTCTACACTTAAACAAAAAAATAACTCTCATCTCATTCTCCTCTCCAAACTAATCCGAAAATCACCCTCCAACCATAACCAAAATTAAGGTTGTTATCTTCTCTTCATAGACTACATTTTCATCAAAAATTAGAAGCAAAACAACACCAAAAACAGTGGCAAAACAACCACTGCTTGGGCCGAAATCTGCCCAGAAATTTCAAATTTTTGGGATGAAATTTTGGAAGAAAAACATGTAGGCATGATGGATTAACATTGTAGAACACTTTCATGTCAATTGGAGTTGAAGAAGTGAACAAAAAGGAGGAGAAAAATTACAAAACAGTGGGGATTTTCGAACAAACAGTGGCAGAAAATTTGCGGACTATTTTGACGAATTTGAGGTATAAAAATTCTTCTTTCTATGATATAATTGGAATGCATGTTGTTAGAATTAAGGTAATGAATTTGTGTTAAGGAAGAATTGGAATTTAAGCATTGCATGTGACCATTTTGGGCTAGTTGCCAATTTGGGACAGATTTTGGTGTTGTTGGATTCGTTGGTTGTTGTTGTTATTATTATCACTAATTGCATGATGAAATTGAAAGGAAACATGGAGATTTAGTTGGAATTAGTTATATGGAAGTATTAAATCCGAAATTGGATTATAAGAATTAAGATAAGAGTTATGGAATTATGACATGTTGTGGCCAAGAACTTGCATGAAATTGTTGGACATGTTGTGATGTATATGGACTGTTTTAGGGACTGTTTTGTGGTGTTATAATTCTGAAAATTTAGTCACCATTATGCATGTTTAAGTGTGGTAATTTCTAAGGTAAGTCCTAAAGGAATAAGGGTGTGGAAAGGCATGGAAAGGCTTTACATTCTACCCTCGTTGTTGTTGAAACATGGGCTGTTTTTAAGGTAGATTAAGAGGCTAAATTTACATGAGAAGTGGGTGTGTAAATTCCCTTTATTGTTGTCTTGGTTGTGCCCTTAATTGGTACTTGTTTATTGATGTTATTAGCCTCGTTTGGAAGTTGTGGAAACATGTATAAACAGGGGAAGTGCTGCCCGAATTTTTATAAAATAAGAAGTCGTTATTCGATATAAAGTATCCTAGCGATCATAGAATTGACAAACGTATTACCATTATTATAGGTTGAAGTTCTAAATCGGGACGTACTCTAATATAGAGTTAATTAGTTCGTCTAAGAGGTATGTGAACTATTCCTTCTTTCTTTGACATGATTTTTATTTAATGAAGGTACGACGGACGTACTTGATTCTTATACAGTTTAATTCCTAAAGAGAATTGTTATGAGAAGTGCCTATGATTTTTCAACAAAGAGTTTATTATGACATTATTACAATGATTTTATTGAGAGTCAGATGATAATTTTTTTACTTGCATATGGTTACTCATGATATCTACTCGTGCTGAGTGTTACTACTTCACCTCACCGAGTCCCGGGCCGGGTTACGTTCGTGCACAGCCTTGCATTTTTCACCGAGACCCTCAGTAGAGGGCCGGGTTATGTAGGATGAATCCATAGATGAGATATGACTTTATCGAGTTCCAGCATGGGCCGAGTTATGATATGATTCCACCGAGTCCCGCACTAGTGGGCCGGGTTACGTTACAGATATATATATATGTATATGCACCGACACTCATGTTTTCTTGACTTGACTCTCATTTTTATAAGGCAACTGACTTTTATTGTTTATGGCATAGTTGGATTTGGATCCTGACTTTTATACTGATCTCCTGTTTCTGTTGGCTACTTATGATCTCATATGCAGTATTTCATGTTTACATACTTAGTACATTATTTCGTACTGACCCCCCTTTCCTCGGGGGACTGCGTTCATGCCCGCAGGTACAGGTGCTCAGTTTGGTGATCCTCCAGTTTAGGTTCCTACTCAGCAGGTTGGGAAGCTCCTTTGATCCAGAGCCTTGTCATTTTGGTACCGAACCTCTTTTAGACTTATGTTTGTATTTAGGGGCACGACGGGGTCCTGTCCCGTCATATGTCGTTGTTCTTCTTATAGAGGTATGTAGATAATGGTGGGTTGTACTTATGTAAGGGTTATAACTCTGTTTTGGTCAGCCATATCATTGTACTCTATGTTGGGGGTGTTCCCGTGTATATGTTATATTATCTGTTGGCAGCCTTGTCGGCTTGCCTGTATATTGTGTTGGCTAGTTGTGACTCCTCAGGAGGCAGGTACATTCGGGGGTAAAGACAGCCTTGTCGGCTCGCCTACCTTGGCATATGTTGTTATTGCAGCGTTATGTTGCCGAATTTTAGACTCATTAAGTGTTAGTTGAATTATGTGTGAAATGCTAGTGTAATGACGTTATTAGGGCGGTTAGTCGCGGCCCGTCGGGTCGGGTCGTGACAAAAGTGGTATCAGAGCAGTTAGTCCTCGGAATGTCTACAGACCGTGTGTAGTAGAGTCTTGCGTATGGGCATATTGTGCACCATACTTATACGCAGGAGGCTGCAGGGCATCTAGGATTGGTTTCTATTCTTTCATCTCTTAGATCGTGCAATAGAGCTATGTTATTAGGATAATTCCTTTCTGACGACTTACAATGTTTACAGCTATGCCTCCGAAGAAGGCGACAGCGGCCCAGAAGGGCAAGTCTACAGCAGGGGATACCAGCCAGATTCAGAGAGTTACTAGGTCCCGTACCCAGTCTATGACGGAGACTATGCCCCAGTCGATGAGCTCTGCTTCATCGCCACCACCAGAGACTCCGATTCGAGGCAACATCACGCTCGAGGCCCCAAAGACTTGGGCCTCGATTCTTCGGCCGGCGGAAGGGCGAGGGCCATGAGAGATGCAGTTCAGCTGCTGACTAGCTTGGTAGCAGGGTAGAACCGCAGACAGGGACCAGGAGTCGACCCTAGGTCTGACAGTTTGAGGGTTCGTGATTTCTTGAGTTGTAACCCTCCAGAGTTTTTCGGGTCTCAGCTCGAGGAGGACCCGCAGGAGTTTATCCGGCAGATGCAGCGTACCTTGAGGGTAATCAGGGCTTCAGAGACTGAGTCTGTGGTGTTGGCTTCGTATAGAATGCGGGATATAGCTACAAATTGGTACGAGTCTTGGGAGTTGTCTAGGGGAGAGGATGTTCCTCCAGCTACATTGGATGAGTTTACAGAGGCCTTCCTTGGTCACTTCTTACCTCCAGAGATGAGGAGAGCTAGAGTGGACAGATTCTTACAGTTGAGGCAGAGTGGCAGGACCATTCGTGAGTATAGCCTGGAATTTGATTCATTGGCCAGATATGCACCCATTATTATAGCAGATATGGCAGATAGGGTGCATCGCTTCGTAATGGGGCTGGACCATTATCTGATCGATGGTTGTATGGTTGTATGGCGGTAGCTCTCTAGCCGGGTATGGATATTTCTCGTGTCCAGGCATATGCACAGGGGGTTGAGGACCGATATAGAGGGCGACAGCAAGACAGAGGTCATGACGGGGACCAGCATAAGAGGGCTAGGTCGGCAGCTTATTCTGGCGAGTCTCGAGGCAGACAGTTCCAACAGCAGGTCAGATATTCACCTCAGCCAGCATAGAGTGCTCCTCTATAGTCTACGGGTAGGAGGTTCGACCGCCCCGGGTATTCAGGAGCCGGACAGAGCTCCAGGGCTTCGGGTTCTCAGAGGAACAGGGGCCCTAGTCAGTTGAGACCACCTTATCCTCGGTGCTCTCAGTGTGGTAAGTTTCATATTGGGGAATGTCGTTCGACCACAGGTGCTTGCTTCTCTTGCGGCCGTCAGGGCCATATGATGAGAGAGTGTCCCAACATAGGTGGTTCAGGTGGGCTGGCTCGGCCTACGGGGTCGGGTGCTAGTTCGTCGTCATCTATAGCTATGCGCCCCACCAGGTGGGGTATTCAGACGCCAGCAGGCCGTGGTAGAGGTCGTGGCAGAGTTTCTAGTTTCGGCGGTCCTTCAAACCGCATATATGCTTTGGCCAGTAGACGTGATCAGGAGGCGTCACCAGATGTTGTTACATGTATACTATCGGTCTTTTTCTGTAATGTATATGCTTTGATAGATCCAGGTTCCACCTTATCCTACATATCCCCTCTTGTTGCTACTAGAATAGGGATAGAATCTGAGCCGATAGAACCATTCGAGGTAGCTACACCGGTAGGAGATTCGGTTATAGCTGAGCGTGTGTATAAAAATTATTCGGTGGTGATATATAGCCGTCATACCTTAGCAGATTTGATAGAGTTGGATATGGCCGACTTTGATGTCATTATGGGCATGGATTGGTTGGCTTCTTATTTTGCCAACGTTGATTGTAGAGAGAAGTTGGTTCGATTTCAGTTCCCAGGCGAGCCAGTTATAGAATGGAAAGGGAATGCAGCATCGCCGAGGGGTAAGTTTATTTCATACCTCAAGGCATGGAAGATGGTCAGAAAAGGTTGTATCTATCATTTGGTTCGGGTGCATGATACAGAAGCGGAGGTACCGGCTCTTCAGTCAGTTCATGTAGTTAGTGAGTTTCTGGATGTATTCCCGGACGATCTTCCAGGTCTCCCTCCAGAGCGGGAGGTAGATTTCAGTATAAATGTATTGCCAGGTACCCAACTTATATCCATTCCTCCTTATAGAATGGCACCTGCAGAGCTGAAGGAGTTGAAGGAGCAGCTGAAAGACTTGTTGGAGAAAGGTTTTATTAGGCCAAGTACATCTCCATGGGGAGCACCAGTGTTGTTTGTGAGGAAGAAAGATGGATCACTGCAGATGTGTGTGGATTATAGGCAGCTGAACAAGGTAACCATCAAGAACAGGTACCCCCTTCCCAGGATTGATGGTTTATTTGACCAGTTGCAGGGTGCTAAGTGCTTCTCGAAGATAGACTTGCGATCAGGTTATCATCAGGTGCGGGTAAGGGAGGCAGATATTCCAAAGACAGCATTCAAAACCCGATATGGACATTATGAGTTTAGGGTGATGTCTTTTGGACTGACCAATGCTCCAACAGTGTTTATGGATTTGATGAACCGGGTATTCAGGCCGTTCTTAGACATGTTCGTCATTGGAGTCATTGAGGATATGCTGGGTTATTCCGTTGAGCGAGAGCATGCAGACCATTTGAGGACGGTACTTAGGGTCCTCCAGCACCAGCAGTTGTATGCCAAGTTTTCCAAGTGTGAGTTCTGGTTGACTTCGGTGGCATTCTTGGGGCATATTATTGGGGCTAATGGTATTCGGGTGGATACACAGATGATTGAGGCGGTTAAGACTTGGCCCAGACCTACGACACCTACTGAGGTATGCAGTTTTCTGGGGCTAGCAGGGTATTACAGAAGGTTTGTGGAGAAGTTTGCCTCGATCTCAGCGCCTTTGACTAGGCTAACCCAGAAGGCAGCTAAGTTTGAGTGGACGGATGCTTGTGAGCACAGTTTCCAGTTGTTGAAGGATAAATTGACTACGGCTCCAGTTCTGACTCTTCCTGAGGAACCGGATGGTTATGTCATTTATTGTGATGCTTCAGGCATTGGGCTAGGTTGTGTGTTGATGCAGCATGACAAAGTTATAGCTTATGCCTCCCGACAGCTCAGAAAGCATGAAAAGAATTATCCCACTCATGATTTGGAGCTAGCAGCGGTGATTCATGCCTTGAAGATTTGGAGACATTATTTGTATGGGATTCATGTTGATATTTATACGGATCACAAGAGTCTCCAATATATCTTTAAGCAGAATGAGTTAAACCTACGGCAGAGGCGGTGGTTAGAGTTGCTAAAGGACTATGATGTTGATATCTTGTACCACCCGGGAAAAGCCAACGTCGTGGCAGATGCTCTTAGCCGTAGATCCATGGGTAGCTTGACGGATGTGCAGCCAGACAAAAGGAAGATGGTTCGTGAGATACATAGGCTAGCGAGTCTTGGAGTCTGGTTGGCGGATTCGGGAGATAGCGGGATTCTTATTCGGGATGTTGCGGAGTCCTCTATCGTGGAAGAGGTAAAGATACGTCAGTATGAGGATCCTGTTTTGTCCCGGTATAGAGATGCAGCTCTCAAAAAGGGAAAGACTCTATTTGAGGTTACACCTGATGATGTGCTGAGGTATGATGGCAGATTATGTGTACCTGATGTTGTAGGGCTACGACAGCAGGTTATGGGAGAGGCACACAATGCCCGTTATTCCATTCATCCAGGATCGACGAAGATGTACCATGACCTTAGATGCTTGTATTGGTGGGATGGCATGAAAAGAGACATAGCAGAATTTGTTGCCCATTGCCCGAATTGTCAGCAGGTTAAGGTTGAACATCAGAAGCCTGGTGGATTATTACAGGAGATTGAGATCCCGACTTGGAAGTGGGAAGTGATAAATATGGACTTCATTACAGGCTTACCTTGCACTTAGCGGAAGTGTGATTCCATATGGGTTATCGTGGATAGGCTGACGAAATCAGCCCATTTTCTTCCAGTGAGGACTACTTACTCAGCTGAGGACTATGCTAGGCTGTACATCTAGGAGATAGTGAGACTGCACGGGGTTCCCACATCTATTATATCAGACCAAGGAGTTCAGTTTACAGCTAACTTCTGGAGATCATTCCAGAAGGGATTGGGGACACAAGTGAGTCTCAGCACAACATTTCACCCTCAGACGGACGGGCAGGTAGAGCGTATGATCCAGACATTAGAAGATATGCTGAGGGCCTGTATTATTGACTTCAGAGGTAGTTGGGATGACCATTTACCACTCATTGAGTTTGCTTATAACAACACCTACCACTCTAGCATCCAGATGGCACCGTATGAGGCTTTATATGGGAGAAAGTGCAGGTCACCTATTGGTTGGTTTGATGTAGGTGAGACTAAGTTGATCGTCCCAGACATGGTTCAGCAAGCTGTTGATAAGGTGAAACTCATTCAGGAGAGGTTATTAGCAGCACAGAGTCGACATAAGTCATATGCTGATAATCGACATCGGCACTTAGAGTTTCAGGTTGATGATTGGGTGTTCCTAAAGGTGTCACACATGAAGGGTGTGATGAGGTTTGGCAAGAAAGGGAAGCTTAGCCCAAGGTACATTAGGCCTTACCAGATCATTCGTAGGATAGGCAAGGTTGCCTATGAGTTGGATCTACCGCCTGATTTAGAAGCAGTACATCCAGTCTTCCATGTATCTATGCTGCGTAAGTGTATTGGTGATCCTTCCAGAGTCTTCCCAGTAGATGACGTCCAGGTGACAGAGGAGTTGTCCTACAAGGAAAACCCCGTAGCCATACTTGATCGCCAGGTCAGGAGATTACGGACGAAGGATGTGGCTTCCGTCAAGGTATTGTGGAAGAACCACAATAGGGAGGAAATGACTTAGGAGGCAGAGGATGAGATGAAGAAGAAGTATCCTCATTTGTTCCCTATGCCTCCAGGTAATTCAATTCAACTCCCAATTTGATTATTGTAATTGGTGAATTGCATATGTGTAATATATTGTGGCCCTGTGTGGCATCTGTTGGTTGGCTGAATATAGGCGGATAGGCATAGTTATAAAGGAGACTTTGCCGAAATTTTTCTAGCATTAGACTTGTTATGAACATTCGAGGACGAATGTTTATGAGGAGGGAAGTATGTTACACCTCGTAAGATTAAGACGATAATTAAGAACGTCATTAAGAAAGCAAGATTCGGATATTGAATATAAGGAACGCTTACATATGTTAATACGGAAAATTAGTGTATAAACGGATGTTATCCCGGAATAATTTTTCTTTAGTGCTATACACGTGACGACGAGAATTAATCCTAGTAGTTGAATTTATTCCAATGGAGTTATGTACTAGTATTGTATTAAAAAAAATTATGACATTGAGGATACGAGACTTATGAAATTCTCGGGAATTAAAAAAAGTGGGTTTGAGATTTACTAATTGAAGAACTTGGGGGCCAAAGTGTAAAGGAAAATCAATTTTTTTCTTATAAACTCACATATACCTCTTCATCTTCTTCTACACTTAAACAAAAAAATAATTCTCCTCTCATTCTCCCCTCCAAACTAATCCGAAAATCACCCTCCACCCATAACCAAAATTAAGGTTGTTATCTTCTCTTTCTATACTACATTTTCACCAAAAATTAGAAGCAAAACAACACAAAAAACAGTGGCAAAACAGCCACTGCTTGGGCCGAAATCTGCCCAGAAATTTTGAATTTTTGGGATGAAATTTTGGAAGAAAAACGTGCAGGGATGATGGCTTAACATTGTAGAACACTTGCATATAAATTGGAGTTGAAGAAGTGAACAAAAAAGAGGAGAAAAATTACAAAACAGTGGGGATTTTCGGACAAACAGTGGCAGAAAATTTGCGGACTGTTTTGACGAATTTGAGGTATAAAAATTCTCCTTTCTATGATATAATTGGAATACATGTTGTTAGAATTAAGGTAATGAATTTGTGTTAAGAAAGAATTGGAATTTAAGCATTGCATGTGACCATTTTGGGCTAGTTGCCAATTTGGGACAGATTTTGGTGTTGTTGGATTCGTTGGTTGTTGTTGTTATTATTATCACTAATTGCATGATGAAATTGAAAGGAAACATGGAGATTTAGTTGGAATTAGTTATATGGAAGTATTAAATCCGAAATTGGATTATAGGAATTAAGATAAGAGTTATGGAATTATGACATGTTGTGGCCAAGAACTTGCATGAAATTGTTGGACATGTTGTGATGTATATGGACTGTTTTAGGGACTATTTTGTGGTGTTATAATTCTGAAATTTTAGTCACCATTATGCATGTTTAAGTGTGGTAATTTCTAAGGTAAGTCCTAAAGGAATAAGGGTGTGGAAAGGCATGGAAAGGCTTTACATTCTACCCTCGTTGTTGTTGAAACATGGGCTGTTTTTAAGGTGAATTAAGAGGCTAAATTTACATGAGAAGTGGGTGTGTAAATTCCCTTTATTGTTGTCTTGGTTGTGCCCTTAATTGGTACTTGTTTATTGATGTTATTAGCCTCGTTTGAAAGTTGTGGAAACATGTATAAACAGGGGAATTGCTGCCCGAATTTTTGTAAAATAAGAAGTCGTTATTCGATATAAAGTATGCTAGCGATCATAGAATTGACAAACGTATTACCATTATTATAGGTTGAAGTTCTGAATCGTGACGTACTCTAATATATAGTTAATTAGTTCGTCTAAGAGATATGTGAATTATTCCTTCTTTCTTTGGCATGATTTTTATTTAATGAAGGTATGGCGGACGTACTTGATTCTTATACAGTTTAATTCCTAAAGAGAATTGTTATGAGAAGTGCCTATGATTTTTCAGCAAAGAGTTTATTATGACATTATTACAATGATTTTATTGAGAGTCAGATGATAATTTTTTTACTTGCATATGGTTACTCATGATATCTACTGCGTCTTTGAGTGTTACTACTTCACCTCACCGAGTCCCGATGCAGTTACGTTAGGTACGCCTTGCATTTTTCACCGAGACCCTCAGTAGAGGGTCGGGTTACGTAGGATGGATCCATAGATGAGATATGACTTTACCGAGTCCCAGCATAGACCGGGTTATGATATGATTCCACCGAATCCCGCACTAGTGGGCCGGGTTACGTTACAGATATATATATATATGTATATGGACAGACACTCATGTTTTCTTGACTTGACACTCATTTTTATAAGGCAACTGACTTTTATTGTTTATGGCTTAGTTGGATTTGGATCCTGACTTTTATACTGATCTCCTGTTTCTGTTGGCTACTTATGATCTCATATGCAGTATTTCATGTTTACATACTCAGTACATTATTTCGTACTGACCCCCCTTTCCTCGGGGGGCTGCGTTTATGCCCGCAGGTACAGGTGCTCAGTTTGGTGATCCTCCAGTTTAGGTTCCTACTCAGCAGGTTGGGAAGCTCCTTTGATCCAGAGCCTTGTCATTTTGGTACCGAACCTCTTTTAGACTTATGTTTGTATTTAGGGGCACGACGGGGCCCTGTCCCGTCATATTTCGTTATTCTTCTTATAGAGGTCTGTAGACAGCGGTGGGTTGTAATTATGTAAGGGTTATAACTCTGTTTTGGTCAGCCATATCATTGTACTCTATGTTGGGGGTGTTCCTGTGTATATGTTATATTATCTGTTGGCAGCCTTGTCGGCTTGCCTGTATATTGTGTTGGCTAGTTGTGACTCCTCAGGAGGCAGGTACATTCGGGGGTAAAGGCAGCCTTGTCGACTCGCCTACCCTGGCATATGTTGTTATTGTAGCGTTATGCTGCCGAATTTCAGACTCATTAAGTGTTAGTTGGATTATGTGTGACATGTTAGTGTAATGACGTCATTAGGGCGGTTAGTCGCGGCCCGTCGGGTTGTGACATATATATATATATATATATATATATGATACATATATATGATACATATATATATATATATATATATATATATATATATATATATATATATATATATATATCATACTTATGTTAGTGTTGTGGATCGTGCAACCCGTCCCAATGTTAGTGTTGCGGATCGTGCAACCCGTCCCATTAAGCTATGTAGACATCACATCACATCACATCACATCATGTTGGCCTCTTAGGGCTCTTTGGTGATAGTCTGTACCAGCTGCAGGTGGTGTTCGTATATAACGCATTTCCCTCTTTTCCCATATCCCCTACATATATAATATTTACCATATAGTAGTGTGCATAGCACAAGTAGTCCAGGGTAATATATGAATGCAATGCAAATGAATTTGCATGAATGACAATAAAATACCCCGAGTGACATAACATCCTTGCACCCTTGGCTAACACTGTGAATATCGACACATTTTCCGTATGCCTCAATAAGGACTTAGAAACATTTTAGAAACATGCTTTTAACACCAGAATAAATAACATGATTTTTCCCAAGTACTTAAGAATGGAGTAATTTATGTAGCAACACGATGGTTACGTTTTGCACATAGAATTATGCTAAAAGAACGAAAGAGCCTTGCATACCTTGTTGTCGAATTTATCTTAGTTCCACGGGTCTTTGTAAGCTCTATGAATGATTATCTACATCATACGGACGAATTACATCACAATCGAATCAACATACTAAAACAGATTTATTAGGACATTCTAGCGAACACCTTGAACGCATAGAACCTATATTCCTTCTATATCGAAATCTATGTAAGTAGTGAAACACCCAACTCTCTTAATCCTCCTTCTTATACTACTACAATCTCCAAAATAGTACCACAATTTCGCATGCAATCCCAGTAACTCCCAATTACGGCAGTCCTAACGATACCCAACCCAAATTCACATTTTCGACAATCGACTTTAGAACTAATAGCAAGAATCAAGTCCAGAACTTGTACAAACTTAGAGAATAAGGAAGATTACCTCTCTTAAATACAACGACGAGAATAGTTGGAAAATCGCTTGCTCGAATCAGCTTCCGACAAACAGAAACAGAACCCAAAATCAATTCGCGCCCGAATCCTTTCGTACTCAAGGTTCTTGTAAAACTTATGAGTTTCTAAGCTTGTTAATGGTTTCGGTTCTACTGGAATTTTAAACCCAGACACCACGAATTCTCCTTTTTGGTTGTGCGAAAGCTCACGGTATTTCCCCCAAACTTCGATCGAGAGCTCTAGGGAACCCACCAACGGAGTTTTCTCCTTCTGCTAGAATAGAATTGATGGAGGAAATTGGTAGAGATGAAGAGAGCTTGAAGAATCGATGGTTGCATATTATAGAGAAGAGAGAAGAGTCGGTCGACTGATTTGGGGCTTAGTCACCCCCAAATCGGTTATAAGACCACACATGTAAATTCCCCCATGCAATGTCCCCACATATAATTTATTAATCCCACAATTAAATTCCCCATCTCCTATTATTTAAATCACGACGATTAATAAAATCATCTTATGTCAATATCATAATTCCTGTAATAAAATACCAGTCTATAACCTCTTCGGGGATACACAAATTATTATTATTACACAACGCCGCCACATTATCAAATCAAAAATTATTTCGGGATCACATCCTTCTATAAACTAATTTCTTATTAACATACACAAGTACAACATAAATTTTCCCGGGTCCGGGTCTACTCACCTACGTTTATGAGTTCAACCGCTACCTGAAAATACGGGGCGTTACATCCTCCCCCCCATAGAAACATTCATTCTCGAATGTCGGTACGACATTTCTACACTTTGACACCATACCAAAAAAAGAATAGAACACACAAATTTGTCATTCCAATTCATCAAAAACAGAGGATACAACACTCATGGATTAATTCAGACTATCTTTTAAACTGTGAGGAGATACATATCAATCTATGACTACTTCTAAAGAATAGACTCAAGTTTCATATGCAAACAAAGTAAACACATGGTGACTACATTCTTTAAATTCAACAATAGGTAAAGAAGGTAGAAGGTCCTAATGCCTAATTTTAGAGTCCTATACGCAACATAGTTATTTAAAACAGTTCACACATCAATGCAATTTGTCATGTCTCAATTGTTTTATCATCCCATAGCCAAATCTGATCATGCTAGTGTTTAAACTAGTTCAGTTGATCATTTTTTTTGTACTGGTGTTGGGCTAGAGTGCAGCAAACACAACTGCTGATTTTTCACACTGCCCCTGCCCAGGATTTTGCAGCAACAGCTGCCTCAAAATAAAGGCAGCAACATGGGTTTGTAAAGGGCACAATTTCTACCAAAATGCAGCAATGATAACAGTGGTAAGTAACAACAAAACAACATCTAACCAGCAGCCAAATAACAACAGCAAATGAGCTTAAACAACAGTCAAACATCAGCTAGAACAACAATCAAAACATCAGCTAACAATAGCTAAACATCAGCAATAAGTGACCTCAAACAACAACCAAATAGTAGCTAAACATAGTAGCTAACTGCACCAGAAAATAACAAGTATGCAACTAATGGAACACATCCATCAGTAACCAGAAACTGGAATTACAGACAGCAATGAAACAGTCTCCCTTTCCAGCAGTAGCCATTCCTCTTTGGAACAACAACCACATAGCCTTAAGGCATAATTAAACAGTCCTAACAACAATCATAAAGGAGGCAGAATGCAGCAATTATATTTTTTTTGCACCAAAGCACAGTAGATCAACAACCTTTTTAGCACAACAGGGCAGTCCTACAGGACTGTATGTGCAGCAAAAATAACAACAACACATGACCACAATTTACCTCAAAGGCACAACAGCTCTACTCAATTTCTAGCAATCTAGGACATCAAGACAACATGTAACAACATGTTGTAAACAAGCAACAATTATAACTCAAAGTGTAGTATTTTAGAAGCCACACAAATCTTAACAAAGAATGTAGATAACTAGGAGAGCACAACATGTTTGAAAATTAGACATTTAAGACTGAAAAAGATCAGCAATATCTGTCACAACTGAGGCAACAACATATGTTTAAAGTGCCACAGGGACAGTAGTAGCAGCAACAAAACAGCAGCTAAACAGCAACAATAAGGCCAGTCTACACATGCTAGACATTTCATATGCAAGCTAGTCCTTAGGCAACATAAAAACAAGTAACTAAATGCAACCTACTCTGGTTAGGTACGCAGAAATAGGGCTTAACCATGCTGAGTTTAACAACATTTTAGGCATGAAGTTAACTGTCAATGTATGTGTACAAGTCTGAAATTAGCACATCATGCTTTGTTTTAACTGCACATGTTAACTTTAAACTACCACAACACCTTCATCCACATATATCCACTTACGTCAGTTTTATCTAATTAAACAGGCTCCCAAACTGTCACTTTACCACTACTTTAAGCATAAACAGTCTGCATATCTAGGGGTCAAAATAGATGCATTAAGAGGCTGTGCGAAAGCTCTATTTTGGTTGTGCGAAAGCTCACGGTATTTCCCCCAAACTTCGACCGAGAGCTCTAGGGAACCTACCAACGGAGTTTTCTCCTTCTGCTAGAATAGAATTGATGGAGAAAATTGGTAGAGATGAAGAGAGCTTGAAGAATCGATGGTTGCACATTATAGAGAAGAGAGAAGAGGCGGTCGACTGATTTGGGGCTTAGTCACCCCCAAATCGGTTATAAGACCACACGTGTAAATTCCCCCCATGCAATGTCCTCACTTATAATTAATTAATCCCACAATTAAATAATTATACACACAATTAAATTCTCATCTCCTATTATTTAAATCCCGGCTATTAATAAAATCCTCGTATGTCAATATCATAATTCCTGTAATAAAATACCAGTCTATAACCTCTTCGGGGATACACAAATTATTATTATTACACAACGCCGCCACATTATCAAATCAAAAATTATTTCGGGATCACGTCCTTTTATAAACTAATTTCTTATTAACATACACAAGTACAACATAAATTTTCCCGGGTCCGGGTCTACTCACCTACGTTTATGAATTCAACTGCTACGCGAAAATACGGGGCGCTACAAGTTTTCCATTGAACCAAATTCTTGGGATCTCCAGTCAGTATGGTTGGGTTACCACTGCCAATGTTTGTATTGTTTGGGGTTTTAAGCCTATTTCCCTAGACAGACAGAACTCTTGATCTTTGGGTAGTCCCTTATTTAAAGGGTCCGCTATATCCTTTGATTAGTAATCAAGGAAGTTACATCCGTGGTGATCAACTGCCATACGGTCTTTATGTCTCCGACAGATATGTCCAGACCTGCCCTTCCTGAAGACGACCGGCTAGCCACAGTGTATAACTGCTGAAGGCATGGGTTTCTCCCAATAAGGGACGTCCTTTAAGGAGTCGTGAAGTTACTCAACTTCCTTCATGCTTTGTTTAAAGTGATAAACTCCGATTTTATCATGAATTGGCCGATGCAAGTTTGCTTAGAGGATTTTTCAAGTCCCACCGTACACATTTACTTGTGGCTTTAGTGTTCTTCATATCTAATGTCTAGTTTACATCACTGTGTTCTCCCAGAACCGCTGGACATCCAGAATAACATAATCCGTAGATAAGCGAATATTTCAGATATCATCATATCCGACTTAACGCCTTCTATCGATCATTTCCAGAATCCCGAGTGAACCTTAGTTCAACTGATCTGCTTTGTAAGCCGATACCAGGTCGGTTGTAGTGTGTACAATACATTGAACTACATGTGACCTGCGCATATCGCTCTTTATATATGGGTGCACCATGATTCTAATCAGTATTCATATCCATTGGTGGCTTCAACGAGACTGTCAATTATCTCACAACTGAGTTTGAAGTTAGACCAGTACGTTAGATGTCATAGAAATCCAATTCCTAAGATGTCATTTGTGATACCCATATCTTTCGTTTCAATATAACTTTCACTTTCAGACCGTTGGCTTTCTAACTTCAGAGTCAGTGTTTCTGTTGTCAGATTCATTGTTTCTGTTTTATCTGAAACTTCCAGGATCAAAATATAAACATTTCAGGGACCAAAATGAAAGTTTAGGAAGAAGCCTAACAGTCCAGCAAACCAACTCTGATCCTCCCCTTTCAACTCTCCAATTAGGAAGGTTGTTTAAACATCCATGCCACGCAAGACTGCAATGGCCCTGGATGTTAAGCTATTCACAGGGGAGCACTTGTACAAGTAACCGAGGCCTTATACTCGTCAGTAGATCCATCTACTTTGTACTCACTTTTGAGTATCCACTTTCACAATCCAAAGGTTCTTTTTCTGGAGGAAGATCAACCATTACACAAATAATTATTTGTTAATTGTCCATGGTTCATTCTCAATCATACAAGATAGAAGGCCTGGAACAAGTCTTTGTCCCCTCTTTGCTCTGTCTCGGTTCAACATCTAGAATCCCTGAGTTTTGTAGATCTGGAATATTAAGTTCCGAATAGTCAGTAACTTTCGAGTCATGTAGATACGGAACGTCTAGTTCTGGATAGTCAGGCCCTCGCGGGTTCTTGTTAACCTAGAGCAATTACTTCTTTTTCCTTCTCAAGGAAAGTTATCTTCAAAGAATTCAGCATTTTTTGACACCAATAGGTGATAAGCACTACTGTTATTTGCAGATCCAGTGGATATGCAATCTATAGTCTTAGGTCTAACTTCACCTATTTCGGTATTCCAACTTCTACCAAGCCACCCCACCCCACATCACAACATTTGTATGTGAGATCTTTTTCATGTTTCACACGGAGGGTTATCCTTATCCTTATGCGTAGTTTTGTTGAGAATCGCTTTAGCGGTAAGGATCACCTTGCCCCACATATTTTGGGTGTAGGGCTTTGCGCTTGGCTAACACCGTTAGACTGAGGTGAGAAATGAACAATCGTTTGATGAACGATGCTTCACATTCTCCCCCTCTATCACTACGAATTCCTCAATCCGTAGGCTTAGTTGATTTTCAACTTCTACTTTGTAGCGCTTATCCACTTCAATAGCTTCATCTTTGTTTTTCAACAAACAAATGATGCAATACATTGTACCATCATCAATGAAGGTCACAAAGTACTTGTCTCCCCTTCTATTTTGTACAAACTTCAAATCACCCATGTAGGTATGACTAAGTTCTAGAGGAGCGGTGCTTCTTTCGCTATTCCTTTGATGGAACTTGGAAAGGTGATTTTGCCTCTTCGCCTACCTCACATTCATTTTGAGGGTTTATGTCGATAGAAGGCAACAATCTCAACTTCGTTAGCTTTTGAATGACTTTCTATTTAACGTGTTTTAATCTATGATGACATAAATGCACGGATTACAAATATATCATTCATTTAGCTACAGACATACATTCTTAGTTATTACAGACCTGTTGGACTAGTCTCAAACCAGCTTGACAAACAACGTCCCTTAAACCAAGTTTGGGACATGTATCACCTCATTTTAGAGTGATCCCATTCCTTGAAGTCCTATTGAGGACGACATCTCCAACCCCTTCTACTTTAGAGGTGGGGTTGCTTCACATGAACAACCTCTTGCCTGTGGTTAGGGCGTAACCGGATCATATGTGATCTGAATACTCTGGCCCACTCCAGTTTCTTTGGCAGACTGAGTGTGCGATTTCTTTTCTGCCTTTCTTTTGGCCTTCAGATCATTTAAGACCTGGAAACTCTGGCCTACCTCATTAGGTGTCCATTACTTTTCTGTCTTTCTTTTGGCCTTCAGATCATTTAAGACCTGGAAATTTTAGCCCACCTCACTAGGTGTCCATTAATTTTCCTATCAAATAAATTCTGGCCCCACTCCAGTCGCCCGTAAGCTTTGTACGACTGAGTGTCCAATATCATCCTATCAAATGAATTCTGGCCCACTACAGTCGCCCGCAGGATTTGTACGACTGAGTGTCCAATATCATCCTATTAAATGAAGGATCTTCTGTCAAATAGTGTGACAGGTTCAACGTCTTAAGATAAGTCATTATCTTTTAGTCTTCTTCCCTTGAGATTGGTGCCCAGACAATTCCTGGCGCTTACTTAAGAGTGGTAACATTTTTCGCACAGCCAGTGGATCTATATCCTTCGTATGTACGAACATACTTTACCCACTTTTAATAATTACACCCAAAAGAACGGATCTTTTAAGTTTTGTTTACAGTAGTCCAATCTTTAACCGGAAAGGAAGGAGATTCAATATCTGATTTTAGAGTGTAGGAATATAAGTTTTTTGTTTTAATGAAAACACTTTCATATTCCCAGCCTTGCTTTACACACTTTTATTCAGATATTGACTAAACACATTATAGATAAGGAAGGATTATTAATTTAGACCTTTTGGATTCTGGCCCACTTTAGTTAGACTGAGTGTCCACATCCTCCTTACCATAATTTGGATCCTTTGTCTAGGACAGATATAGGCATTTTGCTATATGACCGAACATCATCTTCAGCCTTCTCTTCTTATCCTAGTTGACATCCTCAGCCTCTCGTGGGCGCTTGTTTCCACCACCATCGGGAGCGGTGACACCAACTCGTCCTTGATCTTTAGCCGTACTAGCATGCCTATCAGCAGTATCTTGAAGCTCAGCATCATATCCAGATATCCCACATTTAACGAAAACAGATTTGTAACTGTCGTTAAAGAGAGAACCAAAACTAGGACCAGATTTGAAAGCACGGTTGTTGACAGAGACAATGTTTGAACTGTTAGCAAAACTGTCAACAAAACTGTTTTCAAGAAGAAAACCACGGCCATATTTGGTCACACTCTTGTCGACCAACATCTTTCGAATCACTAACACAATCTTATCTTAAAATTATTGGAATACGCGTAAAGCAACAACGGAAATAGTAAATAACTATTACAGTGATCGAAAGGATAAACAACAATGAAGACAACAACAAGTTGTCAATATCTTGATCTTGAATCAAACTTCAAATATGGATCTTGTATTCGGAAATACAAGAACATGAACTGCTACACTTGTGGCTTGTAGATCCGCTGAGAAGACGAACGGTTAGAGTCCTTCGTCTGATAAGTTAACGCCTGAAATACTTATCAACCAATTAGATAAACCACAACACCACCGGCAGAGTCGAGAGATGACTCTCTGTCTTTAAGACAAGATTGCCCCCGTATATAGGCTTTACGGAAGTGTGGACAATAGTCTATCAAGATGAAACAACAAACTATCAAGTGTGCAAAGCCTACACAAATGATCTCAGCGAAGAACACGAATAATGAAGATTGCTAAGAGAAGGATTGATATCATGAAAATTTGATCTCTTTATGGTGTTGTGAACTTGTTTTTCTGTTCATATGTGCATATATGTTCATCTATAGAATTGAGCCAAAACCTCAATTTATAGGTGTGCAAGATGGTCCCTTCAAGTGCTCATGTAATGGTCATTTAAATGCCATGTAATGGCCCTTTAAACCACCAACTAATGCAGCCAAATAATGGCTAAGTTATGGAGGAAAAACTGTCAAGTTAATGCTCCGAAACCTCTCCATAATCAACCAAACTTTTGGCCTTCCGTCGAGCACTCACTGCCTGGGTAGCGCCGCGGCTCCAGAACCAAAATTGGAATTAGCGCCGCGGCCCTTTCTGACCCGTTCCATCTTACACTTCGCACAATCCTTCCTTCGTTTACCAACGTGGAACACTTGTTATTCATCCAATAACCATCCATCATTCTATGTCTCAAACATTTCACTTACGTATCAATATCTCTTTCATTAACGAAATTTACGATACTTGACACTAAGATTGCACGTGTGTGGAAACGATATTTTCGATGTGCGGGGCCCAATTATTCGACTCATAAATAATAGGATAAATTTAATTCCACATTAGTAAATTTTCAACAGTTGCCTTGTTAGAACTCTACTAGTCCTACTTATATAAGAGATTTACTCAATTTTACAGGCATTCTTTCAATTTCACATTGCAAGACAGAGTACAACATGTCATACCCACCATTTTGTCTACAATTTTAACAAAACTGACTTATCATCTTTCTACATATGGTGCAACTGGCTTGAGCCGTACCTTTGGAGCTTCATTAAACCTGGGCCTCATAAAATTAAACCCTATCAATCTAAAGTTGGACATTCAGTTTTCTGTTATTCTAACCATATTTGTCAAATCGGCCTAACTATGTTATAGAGCAGTATTTGATTATATTATAAGGTTATGTTATCCAACATCTATATGATTCCCTGGTTCTAGAGCATGGGCGAAACGTATCAAATAATTAGGATTTAGTGTGGTTTATAGAAAGGCCATGCAAACTTTTCCTTTTGTTAGGTGTTTGTACTTTTTTCTAAAAGAATGTTAAAAAACTTTCTTTTGAAAGAAAACTAATTAAGTGGTTTGGTTATTTCACCTATAATTTGGTGTCATTCGGTTAGCCAAAAGATGTAAAATACTTTTACAAATAAATAAGGTGGAATGGCTTGGGAGGCCACTTTACTTGTCCGGACCTATTATTTCGGTGTTCGTAATTACAATTTTGCCAACCGAACCTTTCTACCATTTAAAATCCTTTTAGACTCGTTCATGGTGTATGTAGTTTAATTGCCTCCACATTGACTGACACAAAATAATAAATTCTAATTTCATAAATAAAAAATAGAAAAAGGAAAAAAAATAAGAAAACAAAAAAAAAATAAGAAAAACATATTTCCTAGTCCCACCCACCCCCACCCCTTCCCCTAGGATGTTCCCAAAAAAATCACTTTTCATTTTATGAGACTAAACTTTCACCTTTTTCTAATTTTGATTCTTTAAAAATCACAAAGAAATTTCTCACATTTGAGATTATTTTAATTGATGGTCCTTTTGATGAAACTTGTGCAGACGAAAAGAGGATAGTCCTAATAGTGTATTTATACGCATCTTTCTGTCCTTTGCGAATCTTTTCATGACGAATTCAAAGCAGGAGTGGATCTGAAGAAGAATAGAGAAGGGAGGGAGGGAGGGAGGGGGGAGGAGACGGGAGAACGAGGGGGTGGGGGATCCGAATAAGAAATATAGAAAAGGGGAAGGGGGTGGGGGTGGGGGGCGGGGAGGGAGAACAATGGGGATGAGTTGAGTGTTATTATTTTTCTGTTTTTTATTTCTTTTAATAAAGTAAAATCACCAATTAACGCATGTGTATTTGGTGCACTTCAATCATGTCAATGCCATATAAGTTCAGTGGGCCGAGAATAGGGATGACAGGTGGGTATAATTTTGCGGATTCCGTACCGCACCCGCCCCAGTTGGGGCGGGTATGGGTATAACTTTGGCGGGTAGTAGGCGGGTATGGGTATTGAAAATATACATGCGGGTATGCTTGGTAGGTGGTGGATTTGCGGTCATACCCGCTACCCGCCCGCCTACCCGCCCATAAGCCCAATACTATTAGAATAGTAGTCTGTATTCCATAAGCCCATCCATAAACCCAATACTCTTTATTAGATTACTAGGGTTCAAAGACCCATACTCCCAACAAATTAACACATCCATTCGAAATTTCGAATTGGTTATTCTCTTCATCGGCTGATCGACCGATATTCTCATCTTCAAGACCATCTACCATCGACCAGACGACCAATCGGCCACGGCCGATACCGCCAACTCTTAACCCATCACTGCCGACGGCCATCGACCAACGATCCATCACCATCGATCACGAACATCGACCTTATTTCCCCAAACACATCGGTGCGTCGACCATCACCCATCTCCATCACCATCGACCTATTTTCCCCCAAATCCATCGGCCATCGACCGTCGACCGTCGACCATCGACCGGCGATCGACCACTTATTTCCCCAAACCCGTCGGCCATTAGTTCATCGCACCCAAACCCATCGGTTATTAGTTCGCTCGCCTCGCTTTGCTACACTAAAAAGGTCGATCTATCGAGTGTCGAAGCATATATTTTGTTCACTGTCAAGTGTCGAAGCATAATAAACTAGTCAGACCATTAACAAGAAATATGTGTTGTGTCTCATTTGATAAACTAATAATATTTTCCTATTTATTGTTGGTAAAAATGCATTAACATTTTGGTCATACTTGATTTTGGTCATACTTGTTATGTTTTCCTGAGTTGCTGTAACTTGAGATAAATTGTTGTTATTTACTCTTGTTGTTTCTTTGCACATATTGCATTTGTTGAGCCGCCATGTTGTGTTAAATGGGTCGTTGATCTACCGTGCTTTAGTATAAATAATTGTTGTATTTCTGCTCATTTATGGTTCTTTGTTAAAAGGCCGTTTAGTTATGCCTTAAGGAGTTACTCTTGTTTTTAGTAGGATGATTGTTGTTGTTTGTGTTCCATCTTGATTATTGTTACGATTCGTGATTATTGTTGTTGTTTGTATTCCATCTCCTAATCTATATATATGTAATTGCATAGGTAAGAATGGCGAGCAAGGGTAATGCCACTACTATGTCTTCCCCATCAGATCCTTCTACGCCAAGTTGTACCCCGAATACAGTGGAAACATGTAAAGAAATTGTAGAGAGCCAAGAGCAAACTAATTCTGCAGATACTGCTTTACTCAGAACCAAGAGACATACATCAAAAAGTTTGGGATAATTTTACAAGGAAACGAGTAGGGGAGGAAATAAAAGCGGAGTGCAACCATGGTTTGAAGCAACTTGGGGGAGGACCAAGAGGTGGGACAAGTCACTTGAAAGAGCATGCAAGTAAATGTTCAAAAAAGAAATACATGGATCTCCGACAAACAAGGATGTTTGGTACACTTGCTAGCCCTTGTGATACGAATGAGACGCTGACATTGTCCCCGTATGAGTTCCGCCAAAATAATGCGAGACAAGACTTAGCAGAAATGATTATTCTCCATGAATACCCACTAAGCATGGTTGAGCATTATGGCTTTAGAAAGTATTCTAATACTCTTCAACCAGGTTTCAAGGTTCCCTGCCGCAACACAACAAAAAAAGACATTCTCCAACGACACAATGTCGAAAAAGAGAGTATAAGTGCTTTGTTAAGGAAAGTCAAAGGAAGGTTTTCTTTGACTACCGACATGTGGACTGCAAACTATAAAAAAAAAGGATACATGGTTGTCACCGCACACTTCATTGATAATTCATGGAAACTCCAAAGTCGAATCATCAGGTAAGTTGTAATGTATTCCATCTCCTAATCTATATATATGTAATTGCATAGGTAAGTTGTAATGCAAGTTGTAATGTGGTAACTGGTTGTGATTATTTGATAGCTGTGGTCTTCTATGATTATGTGATTATGCAAGTTTTTATTTCAAAATTCTTAATAGTAGTATTATGTTCATATCAATCTTATAGGTTCTTGTATGTCCCGGCACCGCATACAGCTGAGGTGCTTGCCGAGTCTTTAAAAGAATGCATTCAATCTTGGAATCTTGATCTTAGATTGTCTTCTATAACGGTTGATAACTGCACTACAAATGATGCAATGATGAATTTATTGCGTTTGGAGTTTCCTTATGGTTCATTGATGTTGCATGGGCGTTTTCTCCATATGCGTTGTTGTGCACACATACTTAATTTGATTGTTCAAGATGGCTTATGTGCCGTTTTCAAAAAGGGTATTGAAAGAATTAGGGAAAGTGTTGTCTTTTGGACTTCATCACATAAGAGAGTTCAAAAATTTGAACAAGTAGCTAAGCAAGTTGTTCCTGATTGTTCAAAATCACTTATACTTGATTGTAAAACTCGATGGAATTCGACGTATGACATGCTTCTAGTTGCTATGAAGTTTAAGGAGGTGTTTGTTGTTTTAAGTGCGCGAGATAATTTGTACAAAAATCCACCACTTAGTGAAGATTGGGATAAGGTTGTGAAAATATGTGAACTATTGGAAGTGTTTAATGATATTACACATCAATTTTCTGCCTCGACGCATCCGACTGCCAATATTTATTTCCCTAGAATTTGTGAGATTAGAATCTTATTAACCAACTTGTTGTCCTCACCTACCATTTATATAGGAAAAATGGTTGAGATAATGCTAGATAAATACAATAAGTATTGGTTAGATGTTAACGGTCTTATGGGCGTGGCAACTATACTTGATCCTAGGTTCAAGATGGCTCTCATTCGGTTTTACTTTGCTAAAATTTATGATACGCTTGTTGTTGATGTCGAGGTAAAAAGGATTTATGATTTTCTAAAGGAATTGGTGGATGAGTATGGGCACAAAATGGTAATAATCCGACTAGTAGTAATCACATGTCTTCAACTGATGTTACAAGTAGTATGAGAATGGGGTACATGCAAGAGTTTGCACAATTTGTGTCACAAGACAATAGTAAAGTTGGACTAAAATCGATTTAGAGAAGTACTTGGAAGCTGAAACTGTACCACTTGTGGATGATTTTGATATTCTTAATTGGTGGAAAACAAATGGAAATAATTATCCCATTCTCCAACAAATAGCAAGGGATATATTGAGCATTCCGGTTTCTCTTGTCCCATCTAATCCGCATTTAGCACTAGTGGACGTGTACTTGATCCTTATCGTAGTCGACTTCTTTCTAAACGGTGGAGGCATTAATGTGTGCTCAAAACTGGATTTGGGCGGATCTTAAAGGTAACATTAATTTGATTAAATTATTTATGTTGTATTAAATTGAAGTTAGACTCTAATTACTTTGTTTATACTTTATACATTATGCGGTGGTGGTGATGTCAAGGAGATGGAAATATGTGATCTTGAGGAATAAGTCGATCGATGTTGTTGGCTTGTCGCTAATCGATGTGATCAAAATCGGCTTCGATGTTGCTATCGCTAATCGATGTTCTTTGTCTTGTCTGCCGCCTTGTCGCTATCTTCTTCTTTGGCTTGCTACTAATTGTTCTTTGGCTCGCTAATTCTTCTTGACCTCTGCTAATTCTTCTTGGCGGCTCTTTGCTAATTCTTCTTTGGCTCTTTGCTAATTCTTCTTGGCTTTCTTTGTTCTTCTTCAGCTTCTTGATGTTACTCTTGCTAAGCGATGTTCTTTGTCTTCTTGTGTCTTCTTTGCTATCTTGCTTCTTTGGCTGCTACTAATTGTTCTTTGGCCTTTGCTAGTATTCTTTGGCTTTCTTTGTTAATTCTTTCTTTGGCCTTTGTTCTTTCTTAACTTCTTGATGTTGCTCGCTAATCGATGTTCTTTGTCTTCTTTGCTATCTTCTTCTTTGGCTTGCTACTAATTATTCTTTGGCTCTTTGCTAATTCTTCTTTGGCTCTTTATTCTTCTTTGGCTTCTTGATGTTGTTGTGGCTTCTTGATGTTGTTGTTCTTTGCTTCTTGATGTTGTTGTTCTTTGCTTGGCTTACTTATGTTGCTGCTGCTAACTGATGTTACTGCTGCTAACTTGGATCAACTTTGTTTTTGTCATTTGTTAACTATTTGGACTGTACCTGAAAATATTACTTGTTTGAATTTGACTATTGTTGGTTGTATTTATTTGTCATTTCTTTTATTTCTAATATTACTGGTTTGAATTTATTAGATAATACTGCTATGCTAAAAGAGTAGAAGAAGATAATAGAGAAATGTTTGTGGAGGCGGGTACAGGCGGGTATTGACGGGTGACAGATATCCACTTGGGTGGTGGAGCGGGTAGGCGGGCGGGTAGGCGAGCGGGTAGGTGGACGGGTAGGTAGGTGGCGGGTATAGGAATATACCCGCCTAGGCGGGTATGGATGTTGAAAATTGTACCCGCCACGGGTGGCGGGTAGGTGACGGGTATAATTTTTTTTGGCGGGTACGGGTGCGGGGGAGGGGGTACCCGCACCCGCCCCGCCCAATTGCCATCCCTAGCCGAGAAGAGTTTCAAATGCTCAGTTTTAAAGAGTGAAAGGGTTCAGTTGGCAAAATTATAAGTAGAAATATCATAATGACAAATCCGAACAAATAAAGGGGTCTCCTAAGCCATTTCGTCAATAATTAAATATTGAAAACTTCAAACCTTGATATATGTCCATAAATCTTCTTTTATGTTCATATTCCTCCAATCAAATATATCATATAGGCAAAGGGTCGCAGTCCTGGTCAATGTGCCGAGGAGCTACTAAACTCTATTACAACGTTTTCTGTAGGACCAACGAGTTGATTATGTTTGTTCAATCAAATACTCTCTTAATCTCAATTTATGTGATACATTTTTCTTTTTAATATGTCCTAAAAAGAATGATATTGAAAGAAATAATTCATTGATTATTTTCATTAATGAAAGATAATATATACAATATATAATTTTTCATAATAGGAAACATATTCCTATTCTAATACCAAAACTCTATTCTAGTAGTACAAGACTCCTATAAATATGGTATTAATTAGTGTTGTACACTTACCATAATTATAGGAGTCTTGTACTACTAGAATAGGGTTTTGGTATTAGAATAGGAATATGTTTCCTATTATGGAAAATAATCAAGGGATTATTTATTTCATAGTATCAAAAGTCTAAGTTATTATTCTCTCTAGCTTCCACCGAACCCTTGGATTCCGACATTGTGTCCTCAGTTTCCGTGAGTTTTTATTCTCCAACCTAAAATTCTTTCTTCCAAATCTCTACATCACCTATTGTTCTTTAAAGAACGCGTTTCACCCTGCCCTTGTTGTTTCTAATATCAAGAATCACATTCCTTTAATTCTTGAAATAGAAAACGTCCAATATGCGACGTGTGCCGAGTTATTCAAAATTCACGCTCGCTCGCATCAAGTCATCCATCACATAATCCCCGCGGCTCCTGAGGATACGGAGGTGCCTAAACGCGAGGATGATCCTAAGTTATGGACAACACTTGATGCCACCGTCCTTCAGTGGATTTATTCCACTATCTCTATCGACCTGTTGCAGATGATTATTGAGCCAGACGCTACGGAGATGTCTGCTTGGGATAGGCTGCGTGACATACTCCAAGATAATCGCAATTCCAGAGCTATTACCCTTGAGCATGAATTTCCCCACTTCAACATGGAAAGTTTTCCAAATGTTTCAGCTTATTGCACAAGGTTGAAAGACTTGGCGGACTAACTCCGCAACATTGGTGCGCCTGATAGCGACAATCGTCTTGTTCTTCAGATGATTGCTGGCTTATTCGAGGCCTATGGTGGCGTTGGGACACTCATTCATCAAAGTAATCCTCTCCCGAAGTTTTATCAAGCCCGTTCTATGCTTACTTTAGAAGAAGTCGGCTTGGATAAAAAGGCGGCTACGAGTGCCAGTACCGTGTTCATGATGACGTCCTCTATGAATTCTCCGGGGTTTGTTGATAATTCGGGCCAAAACCGTGTTCACGATAATGGCAAAAATACTCAGAAAAATGGCAAAAACCGCGGGGGCAAATCCGGCGGTTCCGATGGACAACATACCAGCAGTGGGCCACCGCCACACTAGTCCCAGCTGTGGGCCCTATGGTAGTGGGGCTGGGGCAGTGCCCAACAACCTTTATTTTCCAGGTTCTTCATCCAGCGGGCAGTGGGCTGGACAATCGCAGTTCAGGCCCAACTTTCAGGCCCCTCATTCCAGATTTAGCGCTGGGCCAAGGCAGCAGGGCGGACTACTTGGGCCTCGGCCCACACATGCATTCTCAGAAGTGGGCCTCACACCAACTCAAACCGACATTGAAGCCGCGATGCACACACTTGGATTAACTCAACCGGACCCGAATTGGTACATGGACACCGGCGCCAGTACCCACATGACATCCGATCAAGGTACTCTCTCGTCTTATTCCAATTTGAGCAACCCCCATGGTATAATTACTGATAATGGTAATTCTATTCCGATTTGTGGTTATGGTAATAAAACTTTGTCTCCACCCCATCCACCACTTATCTTGAAAAATACTCTTCATGCCCCTAAATTGATTAAAAATTTAGTGTCTGTCCGAAAATTCACAAATGATAATTATGTTTCTGTTGAATTTGATCCGTTTGGATTTTCTGTGAAGGATTTCAAGACGAGAAGTCCTCTCATGAGGTGTGATAGTAGGGGATATATTTATCCGATCAAACCAAGTTTCAGTTTTTCGAGTCAAGTCTTGCCATCCACATTTGCCGTCATTGCTCCTTCCTTGTGGCATGCTCGTTTAGGTCATCCGGGGTCGTCTATTTTATCTCATTTAAAAATAAATAATTTTATTTCTTGTAAGGGTACGCGTAGTACTCCGAATTGTCAATCTTGTACTTTAGGAAAAATTGTTAAGTTGCCATTTGTAGACTCTAATTCTCATACTTTAATGTCATTCGATATTATTCATAGTGATTTATGGACGTCTCCTGTTCTTAGTTCTTTGAGTCATCGGTATTATGTTCTCTTTTTGGATGATTATTCTAAGATTTATGGACTTTTCCGATAGCGAAAAAATCTCAAGTTTTTTCCATCTTCTTAAAATTTAGAGCATTCATTAGAACCCAATTCGAACGGGAAATAAAAAATATTCAATGTGATAATGGCACAGAATATGACAATGGGGTGTTTCAGGCATTTTGTGCTAATAATGAGATCAATTTTCGTTGTTCTTGCCCTCATACTTCTTCACAAAATGGGAAAGCCGAATGCAAAATTCGTACCATTAATAAAATTATCCGAACTTTATTGATTCATGCGTCCGTACCCCCCTCTTTTTTGGCATCATGCTCTACAAATGGCTACATATCTACTTAATATTCTTCCTTCCAAAGGTTTAACATATTCGTCCCCCCTTCAAATTTTATATAATAAGACTCATTCGTATTCACATCTTAGGGTCTTTGGGTGCTTGTGTTATCCACTCTTTCCGTCCACCACAATTAACAAACTTCAGGCCTGTTCTACCCCTTGTCAGTTTTTGGGTTATCCGTCAAATCATCGTGGTTATAAATATTTTGATTTATCATCTAATAAAATCATCATTAGTCGCCATGTAATATTTGATGAATCCCAATTCCCATTTGCTAAGGTAAATAGTCCCGTGCCTAGTTCGTATAATTTTTTGGATGATGATATATCCCCGTATATTATTTACCAATTTTCGAACGTGTTCTGCACCCTAAATCCACTAGCGGGCCCACTGCTCGCTGGCCCCACAACTCCAGTCACGGTAACCAGTCCCGAAACTGGACTAGTGACAAGAATTGGGCCAGATTCCAAGCCCATTCTCACCACTGTTCGATGGCGGGTTCGGCCAGTCCGTCCCAATTTCGATGTTGGGCGGCGAACCTACTACCGTTGGCCGGTCCATCAGCCTCTCACTGCTTGGCGATCCATCACGTGTCCCGATAGTTCCTAAAATCCACCCAATTCGTCCTCGAGTTATCGATCGGTCACTCGTATTCAACGAGGTATTTTTAAACTAAAAAGATATTTTAATTTAAATTCTAATGTTCTTAAATCACCACTACCCCGTAATCCAGTGTCTGCTTTAAATGACCCGAATTGAAAAATTGCTATGACTGACGAATATAATACTCTTATTGATAATAAGACGTGGGAGTTGGTACCCCGTCCATCTGGTGTTAATTTTATTCGGTCTATGTGGATTTCTTGCTCATAACGACAACTCTGACGGTTCTTTTGCAAGGCATAAGGCTCGTCTTGTAGGTGATGGTAAGACCCAGCAGGTTGGTATGGATTGTGGTGAGACGTTTAGTCCGGTGGTCAAGCCGGCTACCATTCGCACTGTGCTCATCTTGGCTCTTTCGAAAGCATGGCCCATTTATCAGTTAGATGTGAAGAATGCTTTCCTACATGGTGATCTCAAGGAGACAGTCTATATGCATCAGCCCTTGGGGTTTATGGATCCCAAGTATCCTCATCATGTCTGTTTGTTGAAGAAGTCATTGTATGGGCTTAAGCAGTTCCCACGAGCTTGGTATAAGAGGTTTGCTGACTATGTTTCGACTATTGGGTTCTCTCACATCATGTCTGATAATTCATTATTCATATACCATCGTGGTTCTTCCCTGGATTATATCCAATTGTATGTGGATGATATTATCTTGACTGCATCTTCTGATGCATTACGCCAGTCTATCATGACAATGCTCAGTTTTGAGTTTTCTATGAAAGACTTGGGGCCCTTGAGTTATTTTTTGGGGATTGTTGTTACTCGTCATACATGTGGGTTGTTCTTATCCCAGAGGAAGTATGCAGCTAAGATCATTGAGAGGGCTGGGATGTCATCCTGTAAGTCCACTTCTACTCCAGTTGATACTAAACCCATGTTGGGTGCTGCGGCTGACTCACTGTTTGAGGATCCAACCCGCTATCGCAGTCTTGAAGAGGCCCTTCAGTACCTTACGTTCACGAGACCAGATATTACGTATGCCGTACAACAGGTGTGTTTGTTTATGCATGATTCCAGGGTTGAGCACATGAATGTGCTCAAACGCATTATTCTGTACATCCAGGGGACACTTGACTATGGCCTACATTTATATTCTTCATCGACGTCTACACTTGTCTCATCTACAAATGCTGATTGGGGTGGCTGTCCAGACACCAGACGGTCTACGTCTGGCTATTGTATGTTTCTTAGTAATAACTTGGTCTCCTGGTCTGCAAAGCATCAATCGACATTGTCCCGCTCTAGTGCAGAGATTGAGTATCGAGGGGTAGTCAATGTGGTCTCTGAATCATGTTGGTTGTGTAATCTTCTTTTGGAGCTTCATTGTCCTATTCAGAAAGCTACCTTGGTGTATTGTGATAATGTTAGTGCCATCTATCTTTCTGGTAATCCGGTTCAGCACCAGCGCACTAAACATATCGAGATGGATATTCACTTTATTCGAGAAAAGGTAGCTCGTGTACAAGTACGCGTCTGTCATGTCCCTTCCAGGTATCAAATTGCAGACATCTTTACAAAAGGTCTTCCCTTGATCTTTTTTGAAGATTTTCGAGACAGTCTCAGTGTACGAAGACTGCCCGCTATGACTGTGAGTGTGTGTTAAATGTAAGAGTGGCCAGTGGGCCGGGCTCGGGTCTGGCGGGGTCAGGGTCGGGGCGGGACGGGAGAAGGGGCGGGGTCGGGTCTGGCGGGCTCTGGCGGGTCGGTCAGTGGGGATCGAGCAAGTCCGTCCGATCCCGATCCGTCGGTATCGGGTCGAAGCGGGCTCGAGGCGAGGCGGAGATACTGGCGGGTTTCCGTTTTTTAAATAACATATGTATAAAAAAAACTCCATAAACAAAACAAGATTGGCTAATAAAAACATGCCAAGGGTGGTTTTGTCCCTCTTATATTATTTAATAGACATATGATTTTTTTGTAATACAAATACAATTGTCTAAAATCTAAATTGCAACTTTGTGGTGTTGTCCAAAAGTTGCAAATTACATAATAAAATTACAATTAAAAAAATTACATTCTCAAAAAAACCTGTTCTAATTGCTTGATGATTTCATGTGGCTCTTCGGTTGGAATTGGTATTTGTTGGTCAAATTGATCCACGTCGCATCCACGTCGCTTCCACTACCTTCGGTTAAGATTTCGTTGTAGTTTTCATCATCTTCTTCGTTGATCTCCGGTTGACTGCACCTTCTCCGCTCCGCTCGTATCCAATCTCTGAATAATACTGCAATTTCCAAGCTGTCTCCGGCTAATGAGTGTCTGTGGTCTCCTATTTGATATCTGCCTGTAGAAAAAGCGCTTTCAGACTATGTTATTTATAGTTGAAAAATTGGGTTAAAGTGTAAATATAATAACTTATGGGTTAAAAATAAATATTAAGGGGTAGGGGGGTTGGGGGAGGGGGGGCCCTAAAATGGCCGTTGGCCAATGGTCATAATCTAAAATGGCCGTTGGTGCAACGACCATTTTTGCAAAGGGGGGAAAAGGGCGGGGTCGGGGTCGGGGTCGGGCTTGGGACGGGGTCGGGGCGGGGTCGGGTCAAGCGGGCCTGGGGCGGGCTCGGGTCTCGCGGGACGAGACATCGTCCCATCCCGAGTTCGAGTCCCGCCCCCGTTATTTTTTTATTTTTTTTGGCTGGGTCGGGGCGGGACCGGGGCGGGCTCGGGATGGGGTCGGGTCGGGGTCGGGCTGTCCCGGTCCACTGGCCAGTATCGTGTATATTCTATGTATATTTGGTCTAGGAGTCTCAGTTGTGTACAGTTGGAAGCCCACGGTTTAGGCACTGTTTTGGTAAATATTGTTGTAGTATTTTAGGGTAAATATTACATTAATTAGTGTTGTACACTTACCATAATTATAGGAGTCTTGTACTACTAGAATATGGTTTTGGTATTAGAATAAGAATATGTTTCCTATTATGGAAAATTGTATATTGAATATATTCTCTTTCATTAATGAAAATAATCAAATGATTATTTATTTCAGATACATTTCCTTATTTGACAAGAATTTAACTTTAAATTTTATTTTTTACGCTTAACGAGAAGATTTATAATCACACATATCTTTGACTAATTTTAGACCACAAGATTCAAAAGTCTTCATTTATTTTTAAACTCTGTGTCCGATCAAAAGTATATCGTATAAATTGGGAGAGAAAGAGTATATTATATGGAAAAATGGGAATGCTGCAAAAGTTTTTCATTTTGCAATTTTTACATTGTTAAGGTTCTCCACATCTCCGTTGATTAACAATGACGCCAAATGCAAAATACCACAAAATCAGGAAAAGTACATACTATAAATCATTGGCAGTTCAAGAAATTAAGTGAAGTACTATAAATCATTAGCATTCAGCACTTAAGAACAACATCTTTGATTTAAAGTAAGGTACAAAAATGTAAGGTGAAAACACTAAATCAACTTAAGGGAAGGGAAGATGTTGCACTCAAGTGAAAAAAATGTTGGAAATTTGTCTTTGGTGGAGAGGTGCATCCACCCAATTCCACATGTTGGAGGATTTGTCTCTCCACACGTGCATAATCTACTAAGTGAGTAGATGATTGTAGGGCCAAGAATCGTCAAATTTCGTTGAGAAATGAAAGAGATATTGGTCCACGAAGTAAGGTGTTTGAGGCATGGAAATATGGTGTGGGACAAATCTACCACATCGGTGGGAAAAGCAAGAATTGCTCTCTAAATAAGTCTCATAATTGGCTAAGGGTTTGGGACCCCAAGGGGTAACCCATGTGTTTAAAGGAGGGAGGACCTAAATGTGCTTGGGTTCAAGGCTAAACCCACACACGCGCCGCCGCCCGCCCGTCCGACTCGGGACTTCTTCTGATATTATCTCTTTGGACCCCAAATTGATTAATATTTTTAGTTTGGTCCCTAGAGTTTTTGGAAAGTTGAATTTGGGAACAACGGAAGGCAGAAAGTTTCTGCCTACCGTTGGAGTTGATTTTTGGGGGGCGTTATTGTGCATTAACCAGCATTACTTGGCTGATTAACTCCCTCCATTAACAGCCATTACTTGGCTGAATTACACCATCCTTCAATGGACATAAACAACCATTACTTGGATGTTTAATTCCCTCATTCAATGGCCATTAACAGCCATGCCTTGGGCAGTTGAGCAACCTCCCTTATGCTATGTATTGATGCCTTTTGGCTCAATTGTAAAAGACAGTATATACACAGAAAAACGAGACACACTATATACACAGAGACAAAACAGAAGAGAAACAGAAAGTCCAAAACGTGAGTAGAAACGTTGGGACTAAAACAGAAACTCTTCCTTCCTTTTCCATTCTTCAGTAAGTCGTTTCGTGTTTGTTTTCTTCGTCAGAATCAAACTAAAACTATTTGCTTTGTAGTGTTGATTAGTTGTTATTTTATCTTGGGAGACTATTTCCCGTTAACGTAAAAGCATAAATACGGGGCAATCTTTTCTTAAGGACAGAGAGTTATCTCTCGACTCAGCACACAGTTATAACAATCCAAATTTAGTGTTTCTTGATTTCAGGTTATCAAGATTCAACAACTTTGCGGTAGTTCTGAATATTGGCTACTTGTTTATCCTTTCGAACACTTGTAATATTTATTTACTTTCCGTACTGCTTTACAATATCCAACAAAAAATATCGTGAAAATATAAAAAAGCTAATATGCATATAGCACAATTATAGATGGCAAAAGAGAATTATTAATAACAGAAGTGTACCAAGTAGTCCATTATATCAATTGAGATTAATTAGAGCATTTTCATAAACATGCTTAATAGAACAACATGAAGGGAGCCTTGGAGTAACTGGTAAAGTTGCTGCCATGTGATCAGGAGGTCATGAGTTCAAGCCGTGGAAACTGCCTCTTGCAGAAATGTGAGGTAAAACTGTGTACAATAGACCCTTGTGATCCAACTTTTCCGCGGGAACTTAGTGCACCGAACTATTTTTTTTATGTGTAATAGAACAACAACAAACAACATCAAGAGGTCACTGGCCGTGGTAGTTTTGGTAAACAAGTTGTTAAAGTTCGATTCGATAAACTCAACTAGGTGCTGATTTTTTCATCAGTTGAATGATACATAAATTAGAGTTCAGAACAACAACTTATAAATTTCAGTTCATCTTCAGAGGCCATACTCAAAACTCAAATTACAATTCTCAAAGCCTTCGTACAACCGGTGTTTTAAAAGGTAATTTCAGGACTCACCCTGGGGCGGGGCACTGACAAAACGCCCCAGAGCTCATGTATGAGGCTTAATTACTGTGAGGCTAACGTCTTGAGCATCCGATTGTACGTCCTAAACACGCCTAACGTCCAGCGCTCAGGCTCGCCTAACCGTTCTTACACAAATTATATGTTAAATTCTTTAATTAAAATCGTTGACTTCTTTAATAAATTAATGATACTTAATATTGTTTTTCATATATAGAAATAAGAAGGTTGATTTTAACTCAAATAACAAGTCGTAGTATTGCATATTTACTATTTGAAAACATTGTGAGGGTGAATATCACTCACTATCTTTTTTAAAAAATCCATAGCCGAATTGTACATTTTCACTTATCAGTGGTCTTTTGTCCTATGTTTCTAGATTATCATATTTTATTATTTTACTATTTAAGTAATTTTATTTTTAGGCGTTACGTTTTAATTATAATACTGATAAAATTTATTGATTATTTGCTTATAGGGAGATAAAATTAATAGTATGATAGTAATATTGTTTTAAGAAATTGTGATATTTTTATTGTTTGAAAGTTAATATGTTAGAGTTGATTTGCATTTCATATATATATATATATATATATATATATATATATATATATATATATATATATATATATATATATATATATATATATTTCATTTATTATAATTTTCTTTTATTTTTGTTTATGTAATTTTACCTTTTCAAAAATATTTATTATAATTATATTACTTTATAAAATACTAAAAATTAAATACCCGTGAGATTACGCCTCACCGAGACATGTAAAATGCCTGACTTTAATGAGAATTCGACTCATAATACTGAAACCCAACATCTCAAATACCAAATCTGCTCAAATATATAATTCCCGCAATATATTTGCAGAGAGTTCTCAAATCTTCACAAAAATTGAGATACGAACTCTGAACCACAAATAGATTAAATCATAGACTTAAATTATAACAAATAACATCGATTTTATAGAAATCCATTTGTGTATTCTTTAAGCTTTTCCGAAAACCCTTCAATGGAGTTTCTGGTGTTAAAGTATTAATGATAGTACCATCAGAAATGCATGGCGAATCTAGATAGAATAGAGCATAACGTTATATGCAAAGAGTGAGAAAAGGAGTTCACTGGAGACAGAGCCTTCGCCGGAGTTGCTAAACCGTTTCCATAGATGTGGGACTGATGCAACAGTTTAATGTTAGAAGTGTAATATTAGGTCCAGCGTCTATTGCGATGGTATAGATTATCTATTGCAACGGTTGGAGAACCGTTGCCAAATAATCGTAGGTCAATCTAATTTAGCTTTAAAGATTACTCAACTTGACTATTGAGTTGTAAAGGTACCACATAATTTGAAACGAAGGGAGTATTACTCAAGATGAAGGGAAGTCAGATATTATAATTTTCCATTCTGTCACGATCCAATTTACTAAGCCGTGATGGCACTAACTTCTATTAAGTCAGTAAGTCGATCACAACCCATCTAAACCAATTCATTAATGAAAATCAATGCTAAAGTTAAACAAGTCAATTTAAAGTCTTAAATAAGTCTCATAATATAAGAAATGCGAAAAATAGTACGACAAATCCCCAAAACATGGTGTCATTTAGTACAAGAACTACTGGAATCAAATACAAGTCTAGGATAAAATCTGAATACTGTCTAAAAATATAAAAGATAGAAAATAAAGGCAGATGGAGAATTCGATGGCACAGATCATGCTAGTAGCTCACCCTAAATTTTTCGAATGGCCTTCTCAACGACCAACGTAGTCTCACGATCCGCTCATGCTAGGAACGAAATTTGCACACAAAAAAGTGCAACAAGTGTAGTGTGAGTAAGAGAAAACAATATGTACTCAGCAACATCATCGACCGACCCTAGTTAAAACAGAGACGAGAGTTGGTCTTTCGAATACCACTTCCACACTTAACCACTATTAATTCGATGTAATAATACAACAACATAATCATAAATTTGAGATTAAATATAAGAAACCTCTAAATCCATGAAATAGTTATGTAGTCAAATAGGTATGATATCTTATTCAAGAAGTAATTAGAAACGTCAACAAAACAGGGAATCAATGAGATGATATGATATGCAAATGCTAAGTAAATGCAAGGCCTTTTTCTCATCAGATGTACACACGTTCAAATACTATGAATGGTGACCCATGGGGGACTCGCGAGGTCAACCTACCACCCAAAATTATTTTTCTTTGGGTTCCTTAGCCAATAATAGGCTTTCAATCAGAGCACTTTGCCAATTTTAGGCTCACATTACCTGTCTCTAGTCAATTGGGCTTATATCCAACGCATCACTTCGTCCGGAATCATTTTCCCTTAGACCCACATATGTATCCGCAAACATAATATGCATGAGATACCATATGAAACATGAATATGATATGCGCAATAATAAGAAGCCAAGATATGCAATAAAGATTCAACCTTTAATCAAGTAAACCATAACGATTTGACCTTTAGCATCCTTTACCTCTTTTAGACGAGGATTACAAAGTGATGAGAAACACACAATCACAAATAAGACAGACATATAATTATGGATACATAAAGTACGAGCCTCATACCCCATTCATAGATTCACATAATTATTCTATCTATTAACTAGTGTCCAAAACATGTCACTCAAATCGGACTATACAATTGAAATCGCGTAAATACCCATAATATGGCACTGATATCCGTTACAAGTGTCTGTCACCTCACAAGTATCGAGACCCCCTTGGTATCCTCATTACACCCTCTTAATTAGTTCATTAAACAAACCACGACGCTTTAATTAAAGTCAAAAGTCTCAACTTGCCTGATTTAGAAGTCCGGCAATCACAACGAAGCCTTGCCCTTCCGTAGAGCCTCTGAATAGTCTAAATCTATTCAAACACAGAATATACGTTAGCATACAATCTCGTAGACACCCATATTGCTCTATGGTAGTTTCAGACCCAAAAAGTCACCCAAAAATAGGATTCCGAGCACCAATGGGTAAAATGGAAAAAAATCCAAAAATTAGTTTACCCACGATCTATGGAGTCTAGGTATCAAAAATCAACTAAATCCAACACCAATTCATGAGTAATTGAAGAAATCTCCATTTTTATCTTAGGGTTTAAATCCCTAATTTCAAGTCTCAAATCATGATTTCTAACATGGAAATCCTTAATAATCAATGATATAATCGTAAATAATGATTAGATACTTACCCACTTGAAGATCCTTGTAAATCCCCTTAAGCTCTCTAAAACGAGACCCCAAGCTCCAAATATGAGAATGAAATATCTAACTTCAAACTAGGGGAAATAAGGGCATTCTGCCCAGCGATTCTCGTACCTACAGGCCCGCATATGTGACCTAAGCCTCGCAGGTGCGAGATCCACTTAATCAGGGCCAGCTCACAGGTGTGGGGCTCCCTTCACAGGTGCGCCCTAGGTGCGGTGCACCCTTCACATGTGTGACCCTTGCCCACACAGCCCACCTTCGCACCTGCGGCCCACCTTGTGCAGGTGCGGGCATATACTGGCTGGTGCGATGCACTAGAAACCAACAATCCCAAGTCTTGTTCCAAACTTCGATTCAACCCCCCGAAACTCATTTGAGACCTCTCAGATGCAAATTAATCTTAAAACATACAACGAACTTTCTCGTGCACTCAAAACACTCATACGAGGTCGTCTTGACCAGCTGTTGAACGAGGTCAACTCTAATTCCTTTTAAAGACTAGATTTCCAACCAAAGTCCAAAATACCCCCGAGTTCATCAGGAACCAAACTAATGATTCGACTAAGTCATAAACGATATTTCAGACCTAATGGAATCAACAAAACTTTGAAAAGACTCATTTACCCCCGATATTGACTTTAGTCAACCCAAATTTATCTTTTTAACTTAAGAACCTCCTAAAATTCACTTTCTTATTCGAATCTTACCCAAATCACTCAGGACTCGTCCCAACCATCCATCTTAAGTAAAAATTTACGTTCCGGATCTACGGAACCATCAAAATTTGATTTGGGGCGCATTTACCCAAAAGTCAACTCTTAGGCAAACATTTCCAAACTTAAAACTTTAAATTTCAAAAACGTAGATTTTCTTACGTTATTTCCACCCGAATGTCTCGGGAATCACACCAGTCATCCTCGCAAGTCAAATACACCATAATGGTCTTTTAGGAGAAAACATGAAACATAACCAAAATGACCTAACTGTAACACCCCGTACTTTTGGACCATGGTTTGAGTCGCTAGACATATGGAAGTGGACCTGAGTCCCGGAGAATTTTGTTATATTTAGGTATTCACATCAAGAGCTTGATGTACATGAAAGGATGTTGTTCTAAAATAATTTAAGGATTTTAAAAGTGTGACGACGATGATCGGAAATATTATTTCGTGTGAGCCAACAGATGCTATGGACTAGTATTATATCACATGACTATGATAATCCAGTTAGGAAGTGTGCCAAAATAATTATTATCTGAGTAAATTGAGATCAAGAGATTAATTACATGTGTAAGTGGTTCAATTTTAACTTATAGCGGAGATAAAGAATTTAATAAAAAATTAGAAAAGTGGTAAATACTACCACCCTTTCACGTGGCAGTAGGGGCAATGCAACTAATGACTATGCATTTGCATGGATTTGGGTGTCACTATTTGGTGGAGGATAGTTACTACAAAGTGGTTATGTGTCATTTTTAGGAGGTGTTCATTTGTTTGCAAGATAATCTTCAAGGTGGGACCTACAGTCCACTAAAAGAGTTCAACAACATATTAATTAAGATGCCTGAAGTGATGATGATTACAAGTGTTTGTTATTTTATTTTATTTTACATGGTATATAGTTTCACGTTTTGTTTCGGCTCAAAAGAAGCTTTGTGATGTTATATTCTTATGTTTTGATTACATTGAAATTTGCCTCAAGAAACTTCTCTTATTTAAAGATAAGTTACCCACTCACATGGATTGTATTAAAGTGAATTATAGCTTGGAAAAAAAATGATGGGTAGAAGCAAATATTAAATGATGCAGTCGTGTATTTCAATTTGGAGGAAATGAACGTGACATTCTGTTCTAGGCAGCAACAACAAGTCACAAAGTGCAGCAACATAGACATAGAGTTTGTTCATAAATTCTAAAGTAAATCAGAGATTTCTTGGTAGTGAAGTAAGGCGGACGGAGGGCTGGTTCTTGAAATTCGGAAGTACATGTATGTTAAGGCAAATCATTTCTTCTTTTGGCATGTTCTAGGTACAAAACGTAAACGTAATACTGTCCCATAAATGATTCTACTCTTAGTAGTTAAGGATGTTCATGTTATTCATTCCTATTGTCAAATAATGTCTAAATATATTCCTAAATCCCTATTGAGGTATATGGAAAATATATTAGTATTCATAATATTAATCGGAGGTGAAGCGACATTACATCACTCCGACAAACTTATAGCGTCTTATTATTATATCATTCATGCATTATATTCATGTACATACATTGACCTCAAAGGAGTTATATACTCTACTATATGTATGAGGTATGGGAAAAGAGAGGGCGTTATATACGCACCACCACTTGCAGCTGGTACAGATATACACGATAATGATTATGCCCAGAGAGGCCGATATAATATGATGGAATACACATAGAGGCTTGATGGCGTTATATACGCATATGTATATGTATGACCGCGTTGTGCATTTAGGCATATTATGGCCCTCAGAGGCATTCTGCACAGACATGGTACTTAGGCATATTATGGCCTTCAGAGACATTCTCTACTGGTTGGTTATTTCTTGTCTCATGTTACTTTTAGGTCTCTATTATGCTATTTTCATGCCTGATATACTCGGTACATTATTCGTACTGATGTCCCTTTTGTCGGGGGAAGTTGTGTTTCATGCCCGCAGGTCCAGGTAGATAGGACGACGGTCCGCACCAGTAGGTTGTCAATTCAGCTGACATTGGAGCACTCCATTTATTCCGGGGTTGTGATCTAGACTTGGTGCGGTACTATTTTTGCATGTGCATATGGGTATGGCGGGGCCCTATCTTGACCTTGTGATATCACGTACTCTTTAGAGGCTTGGAGACAGTTGTCCTATGTATAATAGTCGTGTATGGCCTTATCGGCCTTGGTATGTATATGTATATTGGTTGGGTCTTTTTGATGGTAGGATTTTACATAGCTCATTTTCAGTTTACTATTTTCACATGTCAGCAGGGTATATCGTGGCGGCCTCGTGGGCCATGAAAAACTATGGATATATGATAAGCATATGATTAGTGGTACTCGGCAAGTAAAGTCCGGGTGCTCGTCATGACTCTCATGTTTGGGTCATGACAAACCTGGTATCAGAGCAGGTATGTCTTAGAGTTGTCTACAATCCGTGTCTGGTTGAGTTTTTTTTATAAATGTGTAGCGCACCACACTTATAAGCAGGAGGCTACAGGGCATTTTGGATAGTCTCCTTCTTTCATAACCTAGATTGTTCGATAGAGCCGAGTCGTAAGAAAAAATATTCCTAATCTTATTTTCTCATTTGAAATTACAGCGATGTCTATGACAAGAAAGACCCAGGTTAGTAAGAGTGCAGGTATTGTTGTGAGGGAATATATTAGACAGGTACCACCCGCTGGTATGGGTCAGAGGGCTACAGAGGTAGAAAAAAGAGACGTAAGTTACACTATTGAGTCAGACCCATCAGAGATCATGGTTTCTATTGAGGAGGATCCATCCGAGGATCCCTATGAGTCGCCCGCTCGAATAGTTTCGGTTATGCCAATTGAAGATGGGGTGAGGGCAGTTTTGACCTCACCGAGGCCCTTAGTTTCAGTATTGGTCCCCATTGATCATGGTGTAAGTGGGGCAGTACAGGGATTGGAACAGTCAGGTTCCCCTTAGGTGTAGTGCCATGACAGGGTATTCATTTCATTCATTGACACCGACTTTTCTGAGGTTCCGGATAGTCCACAATCTTGGGAGTCCGTTAATCAGGGCTCGCCGGTTTATGTCATGAGATACGCGGAGGAGGAGGAAAGTAGGCAGGCCAAGAGGATGCGAGTGGTTAGTAAGGATATGAGGATTTCACTTCAAAGTGTGTCTGATCAAGGCTCATTTATAGGACCGATACAGGACAGTGCAAGTACACTAATAGGATTACAACATTTTCCTAGCGCCTATCCTAATAGCCCATAAGGTCATTATATTAGTTACCTTTAAGCAGATCATGTATTGTGCTTAACCAATATGTGGTTATATATTTGGATTAATCGAAGAAGTATTTGGATTCTGTAAGTGGGTTGATAAGATTGTTGTGCAGTTTAATGTTGTGAAGACATGTGTCTGTTGTGTTTCAAATTGCTTATGCATGAATAACATGCACATAGGCTAAGATGGTTGAAGAACTTAATTAGATTATAACATTGGTGTAGTTTTAACTATTTGTTTGACTGGTCTATTTTGTTCACATGCTTGGTCATTGTTGTTCGGTTGATGAATAAGAAATGATTAATATGAGTATGAAATAACTAGTTTGTTTGTTAAGCCAAATCTATTTTGGAAGTTCTAATTTGGCTAAAGGATATGTGTTGAAATCCAGTTTTCTTACCTAAACTTTTTTAGTGCAGTTGGGTTTCAAATGAGTAAGTTGCTTGTCAAAAGGGTAGAAAAAGTTCAGATAACTATGTGTGGTCACTGTTTTGGTAGTGAGAAATGATTTGAATATGCTCTCTTTTGGTATTCTTAAAATGAGGTAGAACAATAGTTCAAAGATTGATAATGGTTTTCCATTCCTTAAGATTCAGTTGCAAATCTAAAATTCTACTTAAATTGATGCATGTTTATGTGTTTAAAGAAGATATGTCTTCCTAAGTTGTTAGTAGTAACCTATGCAACAAACTTATGAGTTCTGAAATAGTCACTTAGCTTCAGGACAATGCTAACTCTTAGAATGATTTGTTACCCGTTTCTAGAATAATTAAAGTTGTCTTAGTTTAAGGACTGTCCTATTTGAGAGTTTCTGTCCAATTTCGTTATTGTATTCACTTACAAATTTTGTTAAGTTTAGAACATTTTCAGCATCTTTAAAACTATCCCTTTGATATGATTTCCTTACTTGCATCCTCACTGCCTTTGTTATTATCTTACTGGTTGAAACCCAAAGCTTTCCTTGAAACGACACTAGTAACTTTTGTAAGGCAAGAAATACCTGCCACAGTTAGATATAATATGTGTGTATGTACATTTCCCTTCTGAGCACCCAAATGACGTTGAATCTGCCGTACTATGAGACATATATCTTAACAGGGAAGTTAAGTCACAAGAAAAAAGAAGTTGGATGTAACAAATCAATGTAAGGGGGCAACTGTCTAAGGAGCTAAGGTGGTGATTACACTCACCAAAGGAGGGGAGAATGACGCAATGATATCCAACAGACTGGATCTTCCAACAATCAATCGACAAAAAAGATTATAACAAAGTTGACACAAAAAGCCATAAAGTTCCAGTGGTCCGATGTTTGTGAGCAGAGTTTTCAAGAATTAAAGGACAGACTAACATCGGCACCAGTCCTTACTCTCCCAGAGAGTCCAAAAAGCTACGTGGTGTACTGTGATGCCTCGGAAGCAGGTTTAGGATGCATGCTAATACAACATGGTACATTGATTGCCTATGCCTCAAGACAATTGAGGAAACATGAGAAGAACTATCCGACGCATGATTTGGAGTTGGCCGCGGTGTAGTTCAGGTAGATATATCACGGATCATAAAAGTCTGCAATACGTATTTAAACAGAAAGAGTTGAACTTGAGACAAATGAAGTGGCTTGAATTATTGAAGGATTATGATGTAGACATCTTATACCATCTCGATAGAGCTAATATTATAGCAAAGATGCTTAGTCGTAAGTCGATGGTCAGCTCGATGCCGGTACAGGTCGAGAGGAAGGAGTTAGTAAGAAAGCTCCATCGGCTAGCCAGTTTAGGAGTCCGACTAATGGATTCAGAGGATGGTGGCTTTGTGATATAGAATACATCAGAGTCGTCCCTCAGATCGGAAGTTAAGGAACGCCAATGGGAAGACCTCATCTTAGGAAGAATTAGAGAGAGTATTCAACAAAATAAGACCACAACCTTCGAGATTGACCGAAACGGGGTTCTCAAGCAACAGGGTCGTTTATATGTTCCAAATATAGCGGGATTACGAGACAAAATTATGACGGAAGTCCATTGCTTACGATATTCTATTCACCCTGGATCTACTAAAATGTATCATGATCTCAAGGGAATTTATTGGTGGAACGACATCAGGAGGAGCGTTGCGGAGTTTGTAGCTCAGTGTCCTGATTGTAAGCAAGTAAAAATAGAGCACCAAAAATCCCGGTGGCTTGGCTCAGATTATTGAGGTCCCGACGTGAAAATGGAAAATGATTAATATGGATTTCATTACGGGTTTACCTCGCTCTTATCATAAGTTTGATTGACTGACCAAATTAGCTCAAATCCTGGCAGTCAAAACTACTGACACAGCCCAAGACTATGCAAAATTGTACGTTAAGGAGATTGTTCGCCTTTATGGTATGCCTAGTTCACAACTAATTGTTGGAGATCATTTAAAAAAAGGGTTTGGGCACTCAAGTTAATCTTAACACATCTTTCTACCCTCAGACAGACGGGCAGGCCAAGCGTACGATCCAAATGCTCAAGGACATGCTACGAGCTTGTGTATTGGAATTTAAGGAAAGTTGGGGATGATCATTTACCCCTTATTGAATTTGCGTACAATAACAGTTATCATGCTAGCATTAAAATGACTCCATATGAGGCTTTATATGGAAGGAAATGTAGATCTCCTATCGGATTTACTTGGGCCTGACCTAATGCACCAAGCCATAGAGGAGGTGAAGCTTATCCAAAAACGGTTGTTAACCACTCAGAGTCGTATTCAGATGTGCGACAACGGGACTTAGAGTTCCAAGTAGATGATTAGGTATTTTTTAAGATTTCTCCTATGATGGGTGTAATGAGGTGTAGGAAAAAGGGAAAGCTTAGTCCAAGGTATACTGGGCCATATCGCATAATTCGACGAAACGGCCAAGTAGCTTACGAATTGAACTTGCCTTCGGAGTTAGAGTTTGTTCATCCGGTTTTCCATGTTTCTATGTTAAGAGCATGTGTTGGGGATCCTTCCCAAATTGTACCAATTGACGACGTGAAGGTTATAGAGCATCTATCATATGAAGAGGTTCCTATTGCTATCGTAGATCGACAAGTTCGCAAGTTGAGGACTAAAGAAGTAGACTCCGTGAAAGTTTTATGGCGGAATGAGAATGTGGAAGAAATGACACATGAGGCAGAAGAGGATATGAGACACAAATACCATTACCTATTCCAGAACAACGCCGAGGTTCCAAGAGAAGCATAAGGTGAGTTCTATTTCAGATTATTATAATTAATGCTTAAGGACCATGAGAGGTCTGATGTAATGATGTATGTTATATTATATGGTCCATGAAAAAGTAGTTGTATTCTCTAGTTACGTAACGGGGATTAGATATGTCACCCCAACATTCAAGGACGAATGTTTTTAAGGGGAAAGGATGTATCATCCCGTACTTTCGGACCATGGTTTGAGTCGCTAGACATATAGAAGTAGACATGAGTCCCGGAGAATTTTGTTATATTTAGGTATTCACATCAAGATCTTGGTGTACATAAAAGGATGCAATTTTGAAATAATTTAAGGATTTTAAAAGTGTGACGAAGATGATCGGAAATATTATTTCGCGTTAGCCAACAGAGGCTATGGACTAGCATTATATCACATGACTATGATAATAGAGATAGAAAGTGTGCCAAAACAATTATTATTTGAGTGAATTGAGATTAATAGATTAATTACATGTGTAATTGGTTCAATTTTGACTTATAGCGGAGATAAAGAATTTAATAAAAAATTAGAAATGTGGTAAATACTACCACCCTTTCACGTGGCAGTAGGGGGCAATGCAACTAATGACTATGCATTTGCATGGATTTGGGTGTCACTATTTGGTGGAGGATAGTTACTACAAAGTCGTTATGTGTCATTTTTAGGAGGTGTTCATTTGTTTGCAAGATAATCTTCAAGGTGGGACCTACAGTCCACTAAAAGAGTTCAACAACATATTAATTAAGATGCTTGAAGTGATGATGATTACAAGTGTTTGTTATTTTTTTTTAGTTTACATGGTATATAGTTTCACGTTTTGTTTCGGCTCAAAAGAAGCTTTGTGATGTTATATTCTTATGTTTTGATTACATTGAAATTTGCCTCAAGAAACTTCCCTTATTTAAAGATAAGTTACCACTCACATGGATTGTATTAAAGTGAATTATAGCTTGAAAAAAAATGATGGGTAGAAGCAAATATTAAATGATGCAGTCGTGTATTTCAATTTGGAGGAAATGAACGTGACATTCTGTTCTAGGCAGCAACATCAAGTCACAAAGTGCAGCAACATCAAGTCACAAAGTGCAGCAACATAGACATAGATTTTGTTCATAAATTCTAAAGTAAATCGAAGATTTCTTGGTAGTGAAGTAAGGCAGACGGAGGGCTGATTCTTGAAATTCGAAAGTACAGATATGTTAAGACAAATCATTTCTTCTTTTGGCATGTTCTAGGTACGAAACGTAAACGTAATATTGTCCTATAAATGATTCTACTCTTAGTAGTTAAGGATGTTCATGTTATTCATTCCTATTGTCAAATCATGTCTAAATACGTTCCTAAATCCCTATTGAGGTATATGGGAAATATGTTAGTATTCATAATGTTAATTGGAGGTGAAGCGACATTACATCACTCCGACAAACTTATAGTGTCTTATTATTATATCATTCATGCATTATATTCATGTACATACCTTGACCTCAAAGGAGTTATAAATTCTACTATATGTATGAGGTATGGGAAAAGAGAGGGCGTTATATACGCACCACCACTTGCAGCTGGTACAAATATACATGATAATGATTATGCCAGAGAGGCCGATATGATATGATGGAATACCCATAGAGGCTTGATGGCGTTATATGCGCATATGTATATGTATGACCGCGTTGTGCATTTAGGCATATTATGGCCCTCAGAGGCATTCTGCACATACATGGTACTTAGGCATATTATGGCCTTCAGAGGCATTCTCTACTGGTTGGTTGTTTCTTGTCTCATGTTACTTTCAGGTCTCTATTATGCTGTTTTTCATGCCTGACATACTCGGTATATTATTCGTACTGACGTCCCTTTTATCGGGGGACGCTGCGTTTCATGCCCGCAGGTCCAGGTATATAGGACGACAGTCCGCACACAGTAGGTTGCCAATTCAGCTAATATTTGAGCACTTCATTTATTTCGGGGTTGCGGTCTAGTCTTGGGATGATACTATTTTTGCATGTGCATATGGGTATGGCAGGACCCTTCCTGACCTTGTGATATCACATACTCTTTAGAGGCTTGCAGACAGTTGTCCTGTGTATATTAGTCGTGTATGGCCTTGTCGGCCTTGGTATGTATATGTATATCTGTTGGGTCCTTCTGGTGGTAGGATTTTACATAGCTCCTTTCCAGTTTACTATTTTCATATGTCATCAGGGTATATCGTGGCGGCCTCGTGGGCCATAAAAAACTATGGATATACGATAAGCATATGATTAGTGGTACTCGGCAAGTAAAGTCCGCGTGCTCGTCATGACTCTCCGGTTTGGATCGTGACACTAATGGGTCGTTACATATTCGTAACAAAGTTATAATCCTTTTGCTCCATCCACAGATACAGGACATCTAGTTTCAAATATGCATTATTAACATCTATATTTACATGTATAGCTAGGGGTCCAAAATTCTTACGCAGTTTGTTATACTGTTGAATAAATATGACAGTAACGTACCTATTTGGTTATGTTCTAAAATTTCTTCTCTGATAACGGACTAGCCTTAACTAATAGTTGTTGGTTACTATTATTGTATAAAGCTGTACGGGAAGTAAATAACTATTACAAGTGTTCAAAAGGATAAATAAATGGTCAATCTTCAAAACTGTCGCAAGCTTATTGTGTCTTGAATCTTGATAACCTGAAATCAAGAAACAACTAAATCTGGATGGTTACAACGTTGTGTGTTGAGTCGAGTGATTGCACTCTGTCCTTAAGACAAGATTGCCCCGTATATATGCTTTTACGTTAGCGGGCAATAGTCTCCCAAGATAAAACAACACTTTAATCTCAACGCTACAAAGCCAATAGGTTGAGTCTGATGAAGATAACAAATATGAATCGACTTGCTGAAGAAATGGAAAAGGAAGGAAGAGTTTCTGTTTTCTCTTCTGTTGTCTCTGTGTATATAGTGTGTCTCTGTTGTGTATATCTTGTGTATATGTGTGTCTTTCCTCACTGTTTTTCAACACTGTTTTGCTATCTTTTTCGTCACTGTTTCGTGCTATTTTTCTCACTGAAAGTGCACTGTTTTTCGTGTTGTATATGCTATTTTTCTGTCACATTTTTTAGCCAAAGGAGGCATCAATATATAGCATGAAGGAAGGACTACTCAACTGCCAAACAAGGCTATTAATGACATTAGAGAGGGCTGTTAATGGCAGGTTTAATGCCATTAGTGAGGCTGTTCATAGCCTTGAAGGAGGGCTGATTATGGTCATTAAAGGAGGCTGTTTATGGAGGAGTTAACAACTAAGTAATGGCTGGTTAATGCTCCAGAAAACAGGGCAAACGTTAGGCAGAAAGTTTCTGCCTTCCGTCACTCCCAAAATCAACTTTTCAGAAACTCTAGGGACCAAACTATAAATATTAGGCAATTTGGGGTCCAAAAAGATAATATCAGAAATTTCCCACAGCCCGTGACCCGAGCCCGGACCGGCGGGCGGCGGTGGCGCGCGTGTGGGCTTATCCTTGAACCCAAGCACATCTAGGTCCTCCCTCCTTTAAACACATGGGATACCCTTGGGGTCCCAAACTCTTTACCACTTTAGAGACTTATAAAGAGAGTAATTCTTCATTTTTCCACCGATGTGGTAGATTTGTCCCACACCATATTTTCATGCCTCAAACACATTGCTTTGTGGACCAATATCTCTTTCATTTCTCAATGAAATTTGACGATTCTTGGCCCTACGATCATCTACTCACTTAGTAGATTATGCATGTGAGAAGAGATATAACCTCCAACATGCGGAACACTAATATTTAATTCATTAAATATGGGTGGACGCACTTCCCCGTCAAAGACAAATTTCCAACAATAGTAACATTTGACTCTCTCGTCAAACAGCGTAGATCGATCAAGAGAGTGTTTCATTTTCTGAATGTCAAAACTTAAGTTGCACGTCTTGAACTTTTAGGGGTCCAGTACAAGGTTGTTAATATTTGTAGGGATCTAAAATATACTGTATTCATTTATGTGACTCCTTTTCTTTTCCTTTTTGATCTTGTTTAAGTATAGCATGAGTTAGAAGAGGTAGGTTGAAGAAGAACTGGGGAGATGTGATTAGATAAGATATGACACAACTTCAGCTGACGGAGGACATGACCCTAGATAGGAAGATTTGGAGGTCATGGATTATGATAGAAGGTTAGTAGGTAGTTGAGTTTTGTCGCACTGTGTGTGAGAGGGGTAGAGGGCTAACCTTTCCTTCTCCTCTTCTCCCTTGCTTGGTAGTAATATTTAGGTTCCATGTAGATCCATACTCTCGTGTGAGTATTACTATGTGTTGTTTTATTTATTTTTTATTGTTATCTTGCTGTTTTATTTTCCTTGAATTTGTACATTGACTACGTTCTTTTTAGCCGGGGTCTATCAGAAACAGTCTCTACCCCGCAAAGGTAGAAGTAAGGTCTGCGTACATCTTAATCTCCCCAGACCCCACTGTGTGTGATTACACTGGGTATGTTGTTGTTGTCTTGTTTAAGTAGTGAAATGTTCCTCTATAGCCTGCTTGTACCAGATATTTTTTGAATTTCAACATAAAAATACACCGGCTGATGATAAGTAGGAGTAATTATTCAGATAGCATAAATTTACAAGTTATTATCTACATATCGATATGAATAATTAACGTTGTTCTTAGTAAACTCCAGTCTGATATTCGGCTTCACAGAATTCTCCTCCAAGATCATCACAAGCTTCTCCTAAGAATACACTGCACATTCATATGAAAAAAGTGAACATTAGGACACTTGCCATAGTATTTAATTAGCTTGAAAATATGACTACTAACTCTAACTCGCTCTCTTAGTAGAGTCAGAACATACGTCTTAGGCTCGTTGTAGGCAAGATAATCTCTATCTACACTCTCCGAAGCAGTGGTTCGTCTGTTGCTTGTGGGTGCTGATTTGAGTTTGCTTTCAGGATACATTTCAACATCACAAGCTTCTCCTCCTATTGTCTCACAGGCTTCAGCAGGAAAGACCCTGAATTTATTAAATATCAAAATAGATAGAGTTATTGGAGATCAATAAGGATAATGCAACGAAGACCACAATGACAATTACGTCTTTGTTCCAAAAAAATTATGACCGAATTTGTGAAAATTTAATGAGAGTGAGTTTTCGTTTAAATAAGGATAAGACATTCCTGGAAAATTGATACTCCCATATCTCAATTTATGTGACGTCGTTTGACCGGACATGAAATTTAAGAAATAAGGAAAGACTTTGGTATGTTTATTAAATTGTCCTTACTTTAATGCATATTTTTGCTGACTTTTCTCACAATAAATACATCTTTAAAATTAAGTGGGACTCAACAAATGTAAAATAAAGATGGTGTCATTAAATAGATTGTCAAATAAAAAACATGACATTCATTTTTGAACGAACTAAAAAGAAAATTATGTCAAATAAATTGAAATTAACTAAAAAAAAATTGTGACACATAAATTGAGACGAAAGGAGTAACAAAAAGATAGAGAGAACTGCCTTACGAGGTCATGGAGCTATAGTCAACTGTGTAAGTGTCAGATGCAACTGTAGTGGCTTTGATAAGAGGACATGTAATGTGAGTTCTGAAATTAGAAATGGATCTCAAAGGTGACACTAAGATCTTGGATGGTGTCACTAGGGGAATAGATGATGGTGTAAAGCATAGAGCTGCTTGCATTTTGAGATGATTAAGTCAATATAATATACTAACTAGAAAGGTTGAAGTGTTTGTAGGTGTGGGTTCTAATTTATAATGATGCATCATTGTGGTGAGCCTCAATGGATAAGGTAGATATTTTGCAACTGGATAAGGTTTAATGGTTGATATTTTTATTGGGAGAATAAGAAAGCTTGAGAGTCATTTCAAATGTCAAAGAAAACCTTATTTGTTTTAAGTGAGGGCAACAAGATTGCTGGAGCCCGATAATTCATGATCATTTGTGTTTTCCTAAGATATTTGCCACAAGAAACAAATTAGTCAAAATCCTTGATCTCTTTGAATTGTTACTCCACGTGTCATAATTTTATGTAACATATTTTTCTTCAGAATGACATATTTTACTTTTTGAAACTTTTTAATTTTACTATCCTTGTTTTACCAACATGGCTCGTTAGGACTAATTGGCGTTTAGAAGTACATATTTTTAGATACAATATGCGTTATATTTTATGCTCTTTTCTCCTATTTAAGTTCGTTTCATTCACTTTATCCTTAGTCTTTGTGTTAGGTGTATAGGAGGTAATTTAATGAAAGGATGAGATTTGATGCAAAAAGAGATAAAAATGACTTTGAAATCGGATTACAAGTCATTCTCAAGTATTCGTATCAAATCAAGGACTCGATCATATTTGATACCCATAGAACAATATGCGTTAGAAACTGTTATATCAATATGCGTTATATCATATTTGCTTTTGTTTTTTGGGATATGCCTTAGAAACTGTTACATTCTTAATTTAATTCTTTCTAAGTTAGTACCTTTGATACCCATAGAACAATGGTTGGATGTAAGACAAATCTACAACATGTTCGGATATGAGGTTGTCTAGCACATTTATTCAAAGGGAAAACATGTAAGTGGGAATCAAGAACGGATGTACGCATGTTTATAATATATCCAAAGGGAATGAAAAGAGGTTTATTTCATTGTCCTTACAAAAATAAGGCAATAGTTAACACAAATATTTGATTTCTAGGGAAAGACTATTTGATAAATCATGTTCCTAGAAGTAAACTAATTTTACAGGAACTGAGCAATGAAATAAAAAATAAGTCGTCTGAAAATTCAGAAGTTCTAGAACACCTAACCGACAAGTCAGGGTTGACGTTCCATTGCATTTAAGTAGTGGGAGAAATGTCAATAGACGTAAGGAAACACACTACTGTAAGTAGTGGGAGTGATGTCAAGAAAAGAAAAGAAAAGAAAAGAAAAAAATAAGGCAATGAAGAAAGTATAAAGACTCATGAACGTGATAGTGTGACTATAATAGTAGTAGTACTTGGTCGTAGTGAGTACTTAGTCGTAGTGAGAGAATAGTAATCAATATCGGTTCGATATATAATCTTGGGAGGATTTCATGATAGGATCCCTGAAAAGAAATATATTTTTGGGAGAGTTTCATGATAGGATCCGCGAAGATCTTAGTACAGAACCGGTCAGTTACGACAAAACACTACTAAATGAAGTTGCATCACAAAATAACTTGATAAATTTTTTATTTTGCAAATAGCTTATTGGCTAAGACTTTTGATAGTAGTGCAAAAGAAATACATGTGAAAGTTGTAGATGCATGTTTAAGAGTCTAAATGGGATATTTTTTGGGTATATACCATTAACCATGCATTTAGATATGGTATGTTCTAACAATTGTCATGGTTAAAAGTCAAAGGGGGAGATTGTTGGGATACATCCTATTAACCATGTGTTTGGATATAGTATTTATTATAGAACAATTGTTTATTTAATTTTTAATAAAGAATTAAGTATTAGTATGTGTGTCCTTTACTTATATGATAGATGATTTAGTGTATAGAGTTTAACTTATACACGAAAGATTAAATTATCGGTTCTTATAAGTATAAAGTTCATGTTCACAATCTAAGATATAATTTGGACAAAGCTATCAGTATGATTGTAGCATAAGATTAAATATAATGTATTTTCATTATGAGAACGGTGTAGTTCCGACTTCTTGTGCTAGTACATTTTGTATGTATTAAACAGACCAAGTAGAGATAAGTGTTTTTGTACTGAATATGTAAAACAACCTCTCTAGCTCATTAAATATACTTATACTCTTAATCTTGGCATGATTATTATGATTAATGTGATTTATTTATTATTTTGATTTATCAAAAGGTACGACTCTATTGTGAGTCAATGTATCTGATAGTTGGATAATAAGAAATAACATTTGAGAAATAATAATTAGTCGATAGAATCCATGTCTCGACGTTGAGATTGATGATACCCTTTTATGGATGCTTATAAGTTTTAATGTGAAAACCCTGCAAGTGGATTTTGTATCTGTCACATGAAATAACTTAAGCGAAAGTATAAAGGATTTAACTAGTCAATGACTTAAATTGTCAGTAATTTAATTTAATTGATTGATATATGTAATCTTAACATGGGGTGTTAAATAAGATTTAATGAAAGATTTTGAAATTAAACGGAGGAGTGCAATTATAGTTTTTAGTGGAATAAATTGTAATTTATTCTGGTACGACTAATTCATTCATATTTCAAATTAATACCACAATTGAAAGCCTCGTTATTAAATCTGTGGTCTTTGCTATTCCTAATTATTATTGGAAGTGCAAAATAATATTCTTGAAGCGGAAGAAAAGTCCACACGTTTTTGTTAGGATTTTACACCCAAACGTGGTTATATATATACGGCTTTTCCGCCCTAAGAAACATACCCTTTTTCCTGAGCCGTAATACTTGACCACGAGTAATTTCTATCCAACAACTAATTAGATTATATAGCAGAAGACTGCAGACCGTGGACCTAGAAGATGATGTCGTGGATAGTTTCTGCTCGTATTGAAAGATTAGATTTTTGATCGCTATCACGCTTCAAAAGAAAAGTATCAAATTTATATTTAATTAAAATATGAAATTATGTATTCTCCATATTACTTTCATCATGACTATTTGCTTTGTGTTCCGTCAAGTACAAGGTTGTTAATAAATGTAGGGATCTAAATATACTATATTCATTAATCTGACTCCTTTTCTTTTCCTTTTTAGTCTTGTTTAAGTAGTGAAATGTTCCTCCGTAGCCTGCTTGTACCAGGTTTTTGTATGAATTTCAGCATAAAAATACACCGGTTGTTAATAAGTAGGAGTAATTATTCCGATAGCATAAATATACAGGTTATTATCTACATATTAGATATGAATAATTAACGATGTTCTTAGTAAACTCCAGTCTGATATTCGGCTTCACAGAATTCTCCTCCAAGATCATCACAAGCTTCTCCTAAGAATACACTGCACATTCATATGAAACAAGTGAACATTAGGACACTTGCCATAATATTTAATTAGATTGAAAATATTACTACTAACTAGCTCTCTTAGTAGAGTCAGAACATACGTCTTAGGCTCGTTGTAGGCAAGATAATCTCTATCTACACTCTCCGAAGCAGTGGTTCGTCTGTTACTTGTGGGTGCTGATTTGAGTTTGCTTTCAGGATACATTTCAACATCACAAGCTTCTCCTCCTATTGTCTCACAGGCTTCAGCAGGAAAGACCCTGAATTTATTAAATATAAAAAAGATGGAGTTATTGGAGATCAATAAGGATAAGACTACGACCACCACCACAACAATTACGTCTTTGTTCCAAACAAATTATGACCAAATATGTGAAAAATTATTGAGAGTGATTTGTCATTTAAACAAGGATAAGAGATTCCTGAAAATTGATAATAAAAAGACAGGGGGAACTGCCTTACGAGGTCATGGAGCTATAGTCAACTGTTGAAGTGTCAGATACAACTGTAGTTGCTTTGATAGGAGGACATGTAATGTGAATTTTGAAAGTAGAAATGGATCTCAAAGGTGACACTAAGATCTTGGATGGTGTCACTAGGGGAATAGATGATGGTGTAAAGCATAGAGCTGCTTGCATTTTGAGATGATTAAGTCAATATTGTTGGTATTCTATTGTACTTTATAGAGCAGTACGGGAAGTAATAACTATTATAAATGTTCGAAAGGATAAATAAATGGTCAATCTTCAAAACTGCCGCATGTGTGTTGTGTCTTAAATCTTGATCACCTTTCAAAGCCAATGTTGAGAACTGCCGCAAGTTTGTTGTGCCTTGAATGTTGATATCCTGAAATCAAGAAACAACTAAATTTGGATGGTTACACCGTTGTGTGTTGAGTCGAAGATATCCCTCTATCCTTAAGACAAGATTGCCCCGTATATATGCTTTTACGTTAGCGGGCAATAGTCTCCCAAGATAAAACAACACTTTAATCTCAACGCTACAAACCCAATAGGTTGAGCCTGACGAAGAAAATAAATATGACTTGACTTGCTGAAGATATGGAATAGGAAGGAAGAGTTTATGTCTACTCTTCTCTTTTGTCTCTTTTGTCTCTGTGTATATAGTGTGTCTCTGTAGTGTATATCTTGTGTATACGTGAGAGTTTGGTCACTGTCTTTCAGCCACTGTTTTGCTGAATTTCAGCCACTATTTTGCTGAATTTTCAGCCACTGTTTTGTGCTGAAAATGCTATTTTTCTGGTCTATTTTCGGCCTGTTTGCTGCCTGTTTTTCGTCTGTTTTCTGGCCTGTTTCTTGCTACTGTTTTGAGACAAATGAAGCTCAATATATAGCATGAGGAGGGGCTGTCCGACAGCCACAAACAAGGCTGTAATGGACCTTAAATGAGGGATGTAATGGCAGGTTTTAATGCCATGAATGAGGTGAATTAAGGTCATGAAGGAGGCTGCTCAATTGCCCAACTAATGGGCTGTTAATGGAGAGTTAATCAGCCAAGTAATGGCTGATTAATGCTCCAAAACGCAGTCCAACGGCCTTCCGTCACCTTCCCAGAAACTCTGGGGACCAAACTGTAAATATTGAAACTTCAAGGACCAAACTGTACATATAAAAGAATTTTGGTCCAAACTGTACATATGAAACTTCAGGGATCAAACTGTACATCTGGCAGAGTTCTCTGGTCCAAAAAGATAATATTAGATAGCCCCACAGCCCGTGACCCAGAGAACCCGGAACCCGGAACCGGACGGGACGGGCGGGCGGCGCGCGCGTGGGCTTAGCCTTGAACCCAAGCACATCTAGGTCTTCCCTCCTTTAAACACATGGGATACCCCTTGGGGTCCCAAACCCTTTACCAATTAGAGACTTATATATAGAACAATTCTTCATATTCCCACCGATGTGGTAGATTTGTCCCACACCACATTTCCATGTCTCAAACACCTTACTTCGTGGACTAATATCTCTTTCATTTTTCAACGAAATTAGACGATTCTTGGCCCTACGGTCATCTACTCACTTCGTAGATCATGCATGTGCGAAGAGACAAGGTCTCCAACATGCGGAACACTAGTGTTTAATTTATCAAAGATGGGTGTAGGCATCTCCCCGCCAAAGGCTAATTTCCAACAATCTCCTCTATGAAAGAGAGATTGTGGCGCACACACAAGGTGTCTACATTTCAACAATCTTTCAGCGAAAAGATATTGCATCAGGAGAGGTAGCTTTCGCTTTGAACCTTCCTTAGTTGAATACCATCGGACTTAGTTACTGCGCGGTGAACGTGATGTCTTGAACCGTCAGTGTTTAGTGTAATCCAAGACAATGATACCAACACAATAACTCTTCTTATTCATTTTCATTCTTACGTTTCTGTCCGTTGTGGCCATGGACACACTTGGATTCTTAAGTGCGTTCATTTGAGGCGGCCATCCTCGCACTTAAATAGGTGATCTCCTACAAGGTATCCTGCTATACCCCACTTCTCAAGTGTTAGGAATCATTAAAAGTTTCCCCAACCTTAACCTCAACCGTTTGAGGATCTTTTAAAGGTTTGGAAGCTTAACCTTTACCCACCATGCAGGTAGCACTTTAATGTCTATCACGGGAACAACTTTGAATTCATGTTTCTCTACAGAAATCATCATCCGAGGTGCTCTTGCTTCCAACGAAGCGCTCAACTGAACCTTTTGCCGCTTAGTTTTCCCATTGAACCACATTCTTGGGATCTCCAATCAGTATGGTTGGGTTTCCACCGCAAAGGTTCGTATTATTTGGGTTTTAAGCCAATTCCCCTAGACAGGCAGAACACTTGATCTCCGGGTAGTCCCTTAGTTAGTACACAAGGATGTGACACCCGTGATGATCAACTGCCATACGGTCTTATGTCTCCGACAGATCCTGAAAGATATGTCCAGACGCCGTCATTCGTGTCCTTCCTGAAGCCGACCGGCTAGCCACAATGTATAACTGTTGAAGGCACGGGTTTCTCCCAATAAGGGACGTCCTCTAAAGAGTCGTGAAGTTACTCAACTTCCTTCATGCTTTGTATAAAGCGATAAACTCCGATTCCATCATGAATCGACCGATGCAAGTTTGCTTAGAGGATTTTCCAAGACCCACCATACACATTTACTTGTGGCTTTGGTGTTCTTCAGATCTGATGTCCAGTTTGCATCACTGTGTTCTCCCAGAACCGTTGGACATCCAGAATACTATAATCTGTAGATAAGCGAATAATTCAGATATCGTCATATCCGACTTAACGCCTTCTATTGATCATGTATTAAAATCATCAGTGAATCTTATTTCAACTGATCTGCTTTGTAGACCGATACCAGGTCGGTTGTAGTGTGTACAATACATTGAACTACACGTGACCTGAGCATATCGCTCCTTGTTTATGGGTGCACCATGATTCCAATCAGTTCTATGATTCATATCTATTGGTGGCTTCAACGAGACTGTCAACTATCGACCAGTCCGTTAGATGTCTTAGAAATCCAATTTCCAAGATGTCATCTGTGATACCCATATCTTTCATATCGAGACTTCGTTTCAATATGACTTTTACTTTCAGACTGTTGATTCTCCAATTGTTGGCTTTCTAACTTCAGAGTCAATGTTTCTGTGGTCAGATTCATTGTTTCTGTTTTATCTGAAACTTTCAGGACCAAAATGTAAACATTTCAAGGACCAAAATGAAAGTTCAGGAAGAAGCCCAACAGTTCAGCAAATCAACTCTGATTCTCTTCTTCCAACTCTCCGGTTGGGAAGACTGTTTCAACATCCATGCCACGTAAGACTACAATGGCCCTGGATGTGAAGCTACTCACAGGGGAGCACATTTTACAACCCAAATGTTCTTTTCCCAGAGGAAGATCAACCATTACACACGTATGGTTCTATATGATGGAATCTATTTCTCTCTTTAGCTTCTTTCCAAAGCAGTGCTTTTGGAGATGACAATTCTTTGTTAATTGTCTATGGTTCGTTCTCAACCATATAAGCTAGAAGGTATGGAACAAGTCTTTGTCCCCTCTTTGCTCCTTCTCGGTTCAACATATAGAATTCCCGAGTTCTGCAGATCTGGATTATTAAGTTCCGGATAGCCAACAACTTTCGAGTCCTGTAGATACGGAACGTCTAGTTCCGGACAGTCAGGCCCTCGCGGGTTCTTGTTAACCTTGAGCAATTACTCTTTTTTCCTTTTTCAAGGAAAGCTAATTCAGCATTCTTTGATGCCAAGAGGCGATCAACACTATTGTTATTTACAGATCCAGTGGATATGCAATCTACAGTCTTAGGTACAACTTGACCTGTTTCAGTATTCCAACTTTTACCAAGCCACCCCACATAATTTGGGCGAACGAGCTTTGAGCTTGGCTAACACCGTTGGACTGAGGTGAGAAATGAACAGTCGTTTAATGAACGATGCTTCACTTTCTCCCCCTCTATCACTACGAATTTCTCAATCCGTAGGCTTAGTTGATTTTCAACTTCTGCTTTGTAGCGCTTATCTGCTTCAACAACTTCATCTTTGCTTTTCAACAAATAAAGGATTCCATACGTTGTACCATCATCAATGAAGATCACAACGTACTTGTCTCCCCCTCTATTTTGTATAAACTTCAAATCACCCAAGTAGGTGTGACTAAGTTCTAGAGGAGCGGTGCTTCCTTCGCTATTCCCTTGACGGAATTTGGAAAGGTGATTTTGCCTCTTCGTCTACCTCACATTTATTTTGAGGGTTTATGTCGACAGTAGGCAACAATCTCAACATCGTTAGCTTTTGAATGACTTGCTATTTAACGTGTCTTAATCTATGATGGCATAGATGCACGGATTACAAATATATCATTCATTTGGCTACAGACATACTGTACCATTCTTAGTTATTATAGACCTGTTGTACTAGTCTCAAACCAGCTTGACCAACAGCGTCCCTTAAACCAAGTTTAAGACATGTATCACATCATCTTAGAGTGATCTCATTCTCTGAAATCCTATTGAGGACAACCTCTCCAACCCATTCTACTTTAGAGGTGGCGTTGCTTCACATGAACAACCTCTTGCCCGTGGTTAGGGCGTAACCGGATCATATATGATCTAGATACTCTGGCCCACTCCAGTTGCTTTGGCAGACTGAGTGTCCAATTTCTTTTCTGCCTTTCTTTAGGCCTTCAGATCATTTAAGACCTGGAAACTCTGGCCCACCTTACTAGGTGTCCATTACTTTTCCTATGAAATGAATTCTGGCCCCACTCCAGTCTCCCGGAGGCTTTATATGACTGAGTGTCCAATATCATTATATCAAAGGAATTTTGGCCCACTCCAGTCGCCCGGAGGCTTTGTATGACTGGGTGTCCAATATCATCCTATGAAGGATCTTCTGCCAAATAGTGTGACAGGCTCAACGTCTTTAACTTTTGGACTTCTTCCGTTATGATTGGTGCCCAGACAATTCTTGGCGCTTACTTAAGAGTGGTAACAGTTTTCGCATAGTTAGTGGATCTTTCTCCATTGTATTTGCGAACATACTTTACACACTTTTAATCATTACACTTAAAAGAACTGATCTTTTTAAGTCATTTACAAAAGCCAATCTTTAAACGAAAAATAAGAAGAGATTAAACTTCTGATTTTTAAAGCGTAAGGAATATAAATTAATTTTATATTCCTCCTTACTTTAATCCATTTTTAATCAGATATCATTTAATCTTTATTCTTGACAAGTAAGAAAAATACTTATCCCAATTTTGGATTCTTTGTCTGGGACAGATGTAGGCCTTCTGCTACAAGATAGAACCACATCTTCAACCTTCTCCTCTTGTCCCAGTTGACATCCTCAGACTCTCGGGAGCGCTTGTTCCTACCACTCTTGGGAGCGGTGACACCATGAACATGTTGAACTTTAACAATATCATCATCACTTTCTTCTACCAGAAAACCACATCCATGTCCAGATTTGGTCACACAACTTTTGACCGACATCTTTCGAACACTAATAGTAATACAATACAATCTTGTCTTAAGTTGTTGGTATTCTATTGTACTTTATAGAGCAGTACGAGAAGTAATAACTATTACAAATGTTCGAAAGGATAAATAAATGGTCAATCTTCAAAACTGCCGCATGTGTGTTGTGTCTTGAATCTTGATCACCTTGCAAAGCCAATGTTGAGAACTGCTGCAAGTTTGTTGTGTCTTGAATATTGATATCCTGAAATCAAGAAATAACTAAATCTGGATGGTTACAACGTTGTGTGTTGAGTCGAAGATAACCCTCTATCCTTAAGATAAGATTGCCCCGTATATATGCTTTTACGTTAGCGTTCAACAGTCTCCCAAGATAAAACAACACTTTAATCTCAACGCTACAAAGCCAATAGGTTGAGCCTGGCGAAGAAAACAAATATGACTTGACTTGCTGAAGATATGGAATAGGAAGGAAGAGTTTATGTCTACTCTTCTCTTTTGTCTCTGTGTATATAGTGTGTCTCTGTAGTGTATATCTTGTGTATACGTGAGGGTTTGGTCACTGTTTTTCAGCAACTGTTTTGCTGAATTTCACCCACTATTTTGCTGAATTTTCAGCCACTGTTTTGTGCTGAAAATGCTATTTTTCTGGTCTGTTTTCGGTCTATTTTTTGTCTGTTTTCTGGCTACTGTTTTGAGCCAAATGAAGCTCAATATATAGCATGAGGAGGGGCTGTCCAACAGCCACAAACAAAGCTGTAATGGCCCTTAAAGGAGGGCTGTAATGGCCCTTAAAGGAGGGCTGTAATGGCAGGTTTTAATGCCATGAATGAGGTGAATTAAGGTCATGAAGGAGGCTGCTCAATTGCCCAACTAATGTGCTGTTAATGGAGAGTTAATCAGCCAAGTAATGGCTGATTAATGCTCCAAAACGCGTGACCCGTGACCTGTGAACCCGAGAGCCCGGAGCCCGGAACCGAAACCGGACGGGACGGGCTGGCGGGCGGCGCGCGTGTGGGCTTAGCCTTGAACCCAAGCACATCTAGGTCTTCCCTCCTTTAAACACATGGGATACCCCTTGGGGTCCCAAACCCTTTACCAATTAGAGACTTATTTAGAGAGCAATTCTTCATATTCCCACCGATGTGGTAGATTTGTCCCACACCACATTTCCATGTCTCAAACACCTTACTTCGTGGACCAATATCTCTTTCATTTCTCAACGAAATTAGACGATTCTTGGCCCTACGGTCATCTACTTACTTCGTAGATCATGCATGTGCAAAGTGACAAGGTCTCCAACATGCGGAACACTAGTGTTTAATTCATCAAAGATGGGTGGAGACATCTCCCCGCCAAAGAATAATTTCCAACAAATATAATATACTAACTAGAAAGGTTGAAGTGTTTGTAGGTGTGGGTTCTAATTTATAATGATGCATCATTGTGGTGAGCCTCAATGGATAAGGTAGATAGATATTTTGCAACTGGATAAGGTTTAATGGTTGATATTTTTATTGGGAGAATAAGAAAGCTTGAGAGTCATTTCAAATGTCAAAAGAAAACCTTATTTGTTTTAAGTGAGGGCAACAAGATTGCTGGAGCCCGATAATTCATGATCATTTGTGTTTTCCCAAGATATTTGGCACAAGAAACAAATTAGTCAAAATCCTTGGTCTCTTTTAATTGTTACCTCACGTGTCGTAATTGTATGTAACATATTTTTCTTCAGAATGACATATTTTACTTTTTTGAAACTTTTTAATCTTTACATCCTTGTTTTACCAACATGGCTCGTTAGGACTGATTACATTTAGAAGTACGTATTTTTAGATACAATATGTGTTATATTTTATGCTCTTTTCTCCGGTTTAAGTTCGTTTCACTCACTTTATCCTTTATCTTGTGTTATATGTGTGTAGGAGGTAATTTAATGAAAGGATGAGATTTGATGCAAAAAGAGATAAAAATGACTTTGAAGTCTGATTACAAGTCATTCTCAAGTATTCGGATCAAATCAAGGACTCGAAGGCCAAATACGCATGAAAAGAAATTGAAAATGAAGTCTCGCAGAGATTTGGTGTCACTCATGGGGTAGTACCCTGTGCGCCACACGTGTGCAAATTCCAGCAAAACCTGAAGATTCTAACTCTTTAAACTTTTGACTTGGTGCCCTGGTTGGGTTACTACCCTATGCGGTGCACCAACATACTTTTTGCTAATCCGGCTTAGTTTTGGACTAGTCGAAGTATTTCGGTCCAACGTCAATTTCTCACACAATAAATACATCTTAAACACGTTTTGTGTGGAGATTTAGAATTTGGAGAGAAGAACATCGCAAGGGCGGCTAGAGCACCAGGGAGCGGGGATTAACACAATTTTTATTTTCTTTCTATTTTATAGTGGAATGATTATAAATTATATGTCGCCACAAGCATGAGTGGTTAGTGTTTTATTATTCTAGGGTTGCATAATTATCCATGAATGTTGTAGTTCTAAGATTATGTTAGCATATCTTTGATTATCACTGATTTCGATTGGTTTAATTGGTTTACTTATTTTATTTTGAGCTTAATAACTTGATTTCTTAATCAACAATTAAATATTATCTACAAATCTAGGATTGACTCAACACAGAGTTACTAGATTACATTATAGGATAAAAATATAGCAAGTTCTAAACACAAGGGTGCTCCTGGCATGGATTAGAGGTTAGGATAGACATTTACTACTCGCTTTGCTTAGTCAAATACAAGAGATACAACCATATTTTTATTACTCGTGATACCATAGACATATGAGTATTTCATTATTTTGAATAGACAACGGGATATCAGGCATGAGCCCCAGAGTAATATCAACCTAGTAATTAGTAAACCAGATTTTTGAAATAGCTACTAAAGTGAATGCTCAATTGGATTGGAGAAACCTACTCTTAACTATGAAATATATCTCGCATCTTAAAATCTCAAAGAATATTAGTTTAGTTTACGTTATTATTTTAGATAATCAAATTACATCTTTTGATAAATTATTGAATACTAGTAATTGTTTAATCTATACAGAAAGTTAATTGAAAAATTCCTCGTAGGAATGATATCTTCTTATCATTATATTACTTGTCCACCACATACGCTTCCGTGATTGTTGGACCCGACCAAGATTTTAGTGTTGTTTCCCGGGACTTTGGTATTAACTTTTCTATTATATTAGATAATTTTAATTCATTCCAGTTTTAATGTCCGTTCTTCACTTTGTGCTTCAAAATAGATACTTGAATGCTACAAGAAAGAACTTGTAGAACCAAATGTTGAGTCCAAAAAGACAGTTTGCAGGGAACATCGAGAAAATGGGTTGGCTGAAAGGCTAAGAAAACTGAGAAGCTGACAAAGGATAACTCAAACGGTGTTCTCATAGTTATTATCGACGAATGTACACCTGCATTGATGGCACATATGATGAAACAATCAGTCATAAAGGCGTTAGGCCAAGTGTGGAGAACATGAGCCAAGCCATTGTTAAGCCTAATATCACTGGAGACTTTGAGCTAAAATAGAATATGGTGCAACTGGTCCAATCTTAGGGCATGTTTCTAGATAAACCACATGAAGACCCACAACAACACATACAGAACAATCTGAAGATCACTGATACTTACAATTTCACAAAAGTGACTCCATATTGCATCTGCCTGACTTTGTTCTCATTCTCCTTCTTGGAATAATAGAAACCATGGTTGTAGAATGAGCCCACGAATTCCATCCGCAGATGGGATGATTTTGCCAGAAAATTCTTAGATATAGATCTTCCAGACTAGGAAGACTAAGTAACTGAGAAGAGAGATTATGACATTTCAGTAGAAGACATGGAAGACATTTTATGAAGCCTGAGAGCAATTCAAGCAATTGCTCAAAGATTTCCCTCATCACAAATAGTCTAACCAGATTTTGGGTCACACTTTTGTGGGAAGTTTACATGATAACACGAAGAAGCTTCTTGACTTTGCTTGTGGAGGGCAGTGCACGAAGAACAATCTTGATGAGCTTAAGGCACTGTTCGACACAGTAACATCAAACAATCAGAACTGGAAGGGCGATGTAAATTGATATGTTATTCCCGAGAAAGTAGATGTCATAGAACTGGATGCTATGACTACGTTGAAAGCTGAGTGACTAACCAAGTCATTAAGTGTCATGACCCCTTTCAAGGATCATGGTGGCACCTACACTATCCCCAGTAGGCGAACCACATCAACCCAATAAAATCATTTAAACTTAAATGTCAAAAAAGAAAGAAAGTAATATTAAACTGTGTTGACATACATAATAAGTCATAAAATAATGAAATCATCAAGTTATTACACATCTCAAAACCTGATCTAGACAATACAAAATCGTCTACAATAAGGAACACAATGTTTGAATAGGTCTCATAAATAAAACACAAACATAGGTAAATGAGAGGAGAGTTCAGGGTTGCTCAAGAACGACAAGGCTCACCCTGAAATCTATAAGTCAATAGCCTAGGTTGCATCCACGAGGTCTGAAATTGGTAGACGACGTTGTCGAGTCATTCCATATCATATCACCTCAATATCCAAATCATCTCATATCAGACTCATTTACCTTTATTTCCCAATCTTATTAGATCTAACAACATTCCATATCAAATCCATCTCAATATCAATGATAATATGAATATATAAATGCAAATGGTAAATAAGACAATTAATCATGTAGTATGAGATGAAAATCATGTTCAAGAGTTGAATAAATAAGTGCCTCATTATCATCTGTATCACAACAATTCTATGTAATCAGTGTTTCCATATTAAGAGGCATATAGTGATGAGATAAATCAATGTGCACACCAAATAGAAGTTCACACAAGGCTATCATAGCTCACACAATTGATGACGGAACCGGCCAAGTGTGATCATCCCCAAATACAATACATTGGTACCCACCCAAGTGCTCATCACAATTACTAAGGTGGGACCCTCATCACTCCCAATACTCCTCAATAATTATAAATATTACATGCATCTATCAGAGTCTAAATGAGTAAACATTAGCCTACCTTACGACCGAGCAGGTGCCACAAACTCAATTCCACACCAAGACCTTGCTTTTTTGTGGTGCCTCCGAATGATCATAGTCTAATATCATAAATTATACATTAACACTTAACTCTAAACACAACCATAAAGATAAGTCCTTTCAAAGAATCCGAATACCTGACCCCAAAAGATATCCCGGGCCCATAAGGGCAAAATTGGAACTTTAATTTAGAAATACACTACTCAAAGGCTAAATAGTCATATCCTTAAGTTTGATAGAAAACTAGTCACATTTAGGCCATAAATTTCCCTAATTATCAAATGATAGAAGTGCGAACTCCATGCAGCCGAACAATTTTCCTAATGTAAATCTTTACCAACTTCTCAGAATTGTAGGTTGTCTGAACCGGAATGAAGTGTATGGACTTGGTCAACCAATCCATAATAACTCAAATAGAATCAAACTTGCCCAAAGTCTTTGGTAGTCTAACTACGAAGTCCATAACTATCCTCTCCCATTTTCACTCGGGTGTGAGCATCCACTAAGTCATACCACCCGGTCTCCAATGCTCATAATTAACTTGATGGCAATTCAAGCACTGAGATACAAACTCCACAATATCCTTCTTTATCCTACCCCACCAATAATGTTGCTTCAAATCACGATACATTTTTGTTGCACCCGAATGGATAGAATATCTTAAACTATGAGCCTCATCCATGATCAATTTAGTCAACTCTCCAACATAAGGAACACAAACTCCCCCCTTAATCCTCAAAATTCACTCACTAACAAGAATTGCCTCCTTAGCTTCCCCTCGCAACATCTTATCTCTAATCTTACACAACTTCACATCATCAAACTGTCGGGCTTTAATTTGCTCATAAAGAGACGACCTCCCCTCACCACATGCCAAAATCCTACCCATTTTTGAACTATCGAGTCTCACCATGCTATTGGCCAAGGACTGAACATCTAATGCTAAAGAACGCTCATCCACAATCAACCGCGCTAAGCTACCCATACTCACTGGCTTTCGCCTTAACGCATCCGCTACCACATTGGCCTTGTTTGGATAATAAAGAATGATCATGTCATAAACCTTGAGAAACTTCATCCATCTACGCTGCCTCAAATTCAAATCTCTATGACTGAACACATGTTAAAACTATGATGGTCGCTGAATACCTCACAATGAACCCCATACAAGTAGTGTCTTTAAATCTTTAAGGCAAAGACTACTGCCGCCAACTCTAAATAATAAGTGGGGTAGTTTTTCTCATGCACCTTCAACTACCTCGATGCATGTACTATTACTCTGCCCTCTTGCATCTACACACAATCCAATCCAATATGTGAAGCATCACAATAAATGATGAAATCCTTCCCTTCCACAAGTAAAGCTAAAATCGAGGCTGAGGTCATTAATGACTTGAGCTTTTGGAAGCTATCTTCACATTTATCAGGTGTCCTATATATTCTTTAGATCAAAATTTCTTATCCCCAACTAGCAAACCTCGAAACCAGAACTGCCACTGAATATTTTCAAAACCCTAGTAGCAATTTCATCCTTGAGGTAATAGATTCTTCCCTTTTATGGCTTAAGTTTATGATTCTAAGTTCATTAATGGTGATGTAGTGTGTTATTAAGTTGGGGAAAAATAATTTCAAGTTTCTATGAGAATAAGAGAGTTATGCTATTGATTTTAATGGAGGTTTATGGATCAAATTGTGTTAATATTACGAATTAGGATTGAATTATGATTAGATAATCATGTTTAAAGCATAATTCAGTTGTAGAAACCTATTTTCAATTGGGGGAAATTTCTAGGGTTTCAATTTAATCTTTTGAATATTATTCAATTGAGGGTTCAAATGTGTATAATTCTTCAATTAACTTAAGGATATGACTACCTAGTATGTGTTCTTAGTATTTGGGTATTAAAGTTTGAGTCTTGATGGTGTGGGTCCGGGTTGTTATTTTAAAGTATTGTTGTATGGTTTATATCCTTGTATATTGTGTAAGCTTTACATTAATGAATAGTGTATATGTGGATAGACTTCGACCATCATGAGGCACAAAGGAAGGGAAAGACTTTCACCGAGGCTTGATTGTATAGCTCTCCTGTTCGGCCCTGAGGTAGGCTACAATTTAGTTTTTCAAAACTCCGATAGAAGTACGTAGTACTTATAAATATTGAGGGGTATTGGGCGTGTTTGGAGGTCCTACTAAACTGGATTGATGAACGTTTGAGTGGGTACCAGTGTTGAACTATGTTGATGGGTGATTTGGAGAATCAGCCTTAAGCTGATTCAGACTGCTATTATGTGGGCTTGTTGCCATTATTTAGTCTCGTCGCCATATTCGATATTGTCGTGTTTATTCATCACATATGCTTTGATATGATATCATGATTGTACTTGGATTATTGTGGTTGAATTGCTTAATATGATATCCTGAGTATACTGGGATTATTATGGATGGACTGTCTATGTGATATCCGGATTGTACTTGGGTTACTTGTTGAATTCTGAAAGCATGTGATATTCATCTTTTATACTTGGTTGCATCTCATACATTATGATTCTTGCCTTTCATTGTTATTTATATTCATACACTCATGGTTCTGATGATATTGATATGAGAGTGGTATGAAAATGATGTGGGTCTAAGAGACCGGAAAGGCAAAGTACTTATGAGATTATGGCAACATTGAGATGATGATGATATGGATGGCTCGGATTGCATGCCGCTACGAATATGATGATACGCTAGGATTGGGGTTGCACGCCTGTAACAAATATTATTACAGCCAAGGGCTGGGCTCCGTTGAGAAATTCCAGAGGGTATATGGACTTCGCGGATCCCCCATGGGTGTGTAACTCATAGAATTTGAGCGCATGTATACGAAAAAAGGAAAGTACATAGCATATGCATTGCATTCATATTATACGTATCTTATTGCATTAATTATTTATTGATTGGTAATGTGGATTGGTTGCCATTATTGGGCTTGTTTCTATGAATACTTGGAAATTAGATTGATTCTATTGTATTAGGTTGATTTTCATGATTGGGCTTGTCTTTGTGAATACTTGGAAATTCGATTTATTCTATTGAGTCGGGTTGATTTCCATGATTAGGCTGGTCTCTAGGAACACTAGGATAAATGGTTGAATTTGTTGAATTGATTTGGTGGCCGTGTGTGGTTTGCTTTATTGTGTATGGGACTTTGTGGTTTAATAATTATAAGTCTAAGTGTTTGATGTCAACTACTACTGTGGTCGAAAATGTCAATAGGTCAGTACTATTCTCTAGATCCAGGAAAACAATGTGCATTTGTGTGTTGTATGATAATCGACCATATGACTGGGTAATGAGTTTAGTAAGGATCCTGTGGTAAGTGTTGCTATTGGTACAATAGACGTTGAATGATCTATGTGTGTCATACTGTAACTGCATAGAGACTTTAGCTAAATCCAAGGCTAAGAATAATAGAGAAGTTAATGTCATCATGGTTAGATTAAGTGTAATATTCTTGGAAAGCATTCTAAAATGGTTGTTCTGATCTAATTGTTGACTTGTTTATTGATGTGTTAAGGTTGGGTAAGTGGGGTTAAGCTTGAATATGACTTGGATAAGAGAGTACTAGTCATGGGTACTATGATAGTAAGGTCCATGTATATGTGATTGGATTGATTATACTTGACTGTGAATGGAACCTTATATGAACATTGTGACTTGTTGAATCAGTGTATGGATATATGTACAACATGACTTATATGGGATACTAAATTATCTAGTATAGGCTTATCTTTTGTCATCTTGATATTTATCTCTGTTACGTATCTTCCGTTGTTGTTGGCCTATGATGTCTATGGGGGTATGTTGTGTACTCATGCTATTCTTGTTGCATCTTTTCTGATGTAGATACAAGTCCCTCTACCAGTTCGCAAACTCGAGTGTGAGTCCGGGCAGGTGGAGTTTGGCGTTCTAGAGTAAGTATGCTTCTTCGGACATGCCTTGGATGCTTATTCTCTTACTCTGTCTTGACATTTGGATTCGAAAGATGTAGTTAAACATTTTAATTATGTTATTCAGTTTTGGCCAATGATGCCTTCTTTTAGACTTGTATTCCGCGTTAGTGGTCTTGTACCACAGACCATATTTTTTGGGGTTTGTATTGATGTTTCAGATTATATTTTCGTTTTTCATTCATTTTGTTTTGTTTATATAGGTAGTGGTTCACCTACCGGGGGGATTGTGTTAGTGCCGCCACGATACCTAAAAAGGGTTATGACAAAGTTGGTATCAGAGCTTTAGGTTAAACAGTCATAAATACAAGATCAATATTTAGTAGAGTCTTGCGGATCGATGCAGAGACGTCCATACTTATCTTTGAGTGGCTATGGGACATTTAGAAAACTTTGCTTTCTTCATTCCTTTCGTGCTAAGTTGAATCAAATTGATATCGGAACTTCTTCTTCCTATTCTATCACTGGTGGTAGTACACGCTCTAAAATCCGTGTGTGAGTGGTTCGATACGATATTGCGCGGTAGGGTATGAGTTGTGCTACCTTGATACGTGTGTGTGACCAAGTTTAGTCACCAGTGATGATTTGAAGGTATGGTTGATTGGGGTTAGGTTTGTGACTCTTTAGTTCGGTGGTATCTTTAAAAAGTGGGAATGACAATTTAGAGATAGGCTATGGAATGTTGAGCTGGCTTCGATTTGATAGTATTGTGATAACATAGTAGATTTAGTGGTTGTGAGTTCTTTCAGAGAATGGCTTTCTGTTCGAGATCAGGTGGCAATGTTACTTGTGATGAGTGAATCTTAGTGTAACAGACAGTCACGTTTCTTTACCTAAAGAGTGTGTTTGTGGGTTCACTTGGCATTTCGAGGTTAGTGATAATAGGGGATTGTTGAAACTAAGAGATTGTCGATTTGTGAGTTAATTCACAGTTGTTTAGTATTGAGTGAGTGTAAGAAGTCATATATGCATTTGTATGTTGAACTCGTCATAGGCTAATGAGAGCCAGTGATCGACGAATAACTAGGACTTTAGTGCTGAATGATGTGAGGTTATATTGAGGGGTTACCGGGTATTGCATTAGCTCTTGGATAAGATTTGTGGGAATGATATATAAAGGTTAATACTTGGGAAGTCCTTTAATTACTGGTATAATGACTTTGGAGGTGACGGAAGGATAGGGAAATTGTACGGTTAGTTGGATATGTTCTGGTTTGAAAAAATAAGGTAAAGATTGGGTTTTCACAAGAAAACATCATATAGACTCTCGAATAAAGTGTTGGTCAATGGGAATATTCATGGTAACATGTTCACGATTATTTAATCTTATTCTAGTTGTGAAAGGCTTCGGGTATCGATGATCGGGTCAGCGAACGCATGGACTAGTGTATAAAGAGGATTATTTCGGTTAAGGATTTTTGTCAAGAGTATTTTGATGAAAATATATGAGGATGTTAGCAGGAGTGTATGTTCAGTAATTAGGGATCACTTTCGGGTTATGGATCAGTTCAGTGATAGTTCGGGTTATCATTTGGGTACTAAATGAATGTTGGTCAGAGTAACTAGAGTGGATTGGTACATTTCCTAGTGGGAGAATTTGATAAAGGATGGTGCGTGTGATGTACCAGATAGGGAGGATCTTATAATATGAAGGTTTGAGTGAGGCGAGGGAAGCTCCTTGTTGTGGAGTATACGATGTCCTACTATTTCCAAGATCAGTTCAGTTATGTTGTGAGGCCTGTGATATTTCAGAACGCTACAAGTTTGAGTAATGATCAGTTGTTAGTGGTGAATATGATTGAAATGAAAGGTGGAAAAGTAAGGATTTCCATAAATGTGAAATGAGTAAGGTGCCTCTTCCAGATAGGAACATATTTGGATCTGAAACAATGGAAACTCTGGGGTTAGTAGTGACCTATGTGGGAATTATCGCCGCGACTTTCAGATCGAGTGAAATTATTTAGTGCGCTCGGAGGAATAGGTCTATGGAAATTGACTAAGTGTTATGACAAATGTTCCATGGGTTTTGTGTTTGATGACTGGTGGTAGACCGTATTGAAGTATTGTTGATTAATAACAGGAACAAATATTTCATGTATTAAAGGACGTGGAAGGGTTTGTGCAATATAAGGTAAATGAGAGGTAAGGTCGATATTTCAGAAATTGGTGATAAATAACGAGATATGACAGTTAGAGGTTTGACAAGGTGTCCAGAGTTATGGGCGAATTAAGAGAGAGTACGAGGAAGAATTGATGTATAAAGTTCATGGAGTTTTATCAGACTTGCATATCGAATAGAAGGTGAGGAAACGTGGAAATTATAATCAAAGACATGGTTCGTTAATGCTAAATTGATGACTTGGATAGGATCCAACTTTTGAAGTTGTGGGTGACAACACGTGATCGATTGTTTGTGAGAAAAGAGATGGAAGAGGACATAGAATGCTTATATAAATTGTACCAGTTATTTTGGAATCAATTCGGATGGCCATCGATGAGTTAGAAATTGAGCATTTATTCTATTATGGGTTAGATTGTTTATTTGAGGATGGGTGTCCCATATTATATTGCTAGGAGGACTTATGGTATTTTGGTAAACCACCGACAAGGGTTTGATGGATGTCGATTGGAAAACAAGGTATGATGGTGTTATCGGTTCTCCTAGAAATTTCAAGGTTGATGAGGTTCTTTGGTTGACAACAATTCAGACAGTTCTAATGGTTTGCACGGGTACTTAGTGTGTATTGATGAGGTACGAATGGTTATGGAAAATCTTTAGAGTGATTAGTTGATTTTCTATTAAACTGGCACAGTAAGGTAATCAGTAGATATGTTTATAGTATGCTGATTATCGTGATAGTTATGGATTCAATCGGATGTGTATAGAGGCATGGTTATAATCAAATTAGGGAGTTTGAACAAAGTTAGTTCTTGCGTTCGAGAATCAGCTGTGAAGGAAAATTCGGTTATGAAAGAATAAAAGTTTAGGGTGTTGTGGTTAGTTATAGTAGTTTTGACTGATTAAGTTGGCAGGCGGTAATGTCATTTCAAATATTGCCTGTTGGAGGCTTTCTTAAGACTAGGATGGGGGTTCCTTGGTTACCCGTCAACTTTCATATTGTCTTTCTCTCCATTCGAGGACGAACTTTGTTTAATTGGTACATGTTGTAATGACCCGTTCAGTCATTTTTAGCTAAATATCTTTACTTGCTTGTTTGACCCTTCACGTAGACTCTATGTGGGGTTTGTGGGTGGCACAGATCCTGAGGTCCATTTTTATGAGTTTCGAATGAAAAACTCAAAACTAGAAACTTAGAGTTTTCTCTCAAAGTTGACTTTTGACTAGATGGGTTCGTTTCTGAGTTCCATCTCTTCCGGTAGTTCCAGAGGATCATTTATGACTTAGTCGAGTCACTAGTTCATTTCTCGAGGTAATCAGATGTATTTTGGGGCCTTACTTGTAAAGGTTAGATATTTAGTTTTCCTAGATGATTCTTTAGAAAAGTATGTCTTAGCTCGATTAAATGTGAAATTCGAGGCTACAAGCGAGTTTGTAGAACTGTTGACCATAGACGAGCATATCTAGTTTGTGTTCGAGGGGTCTCGGGAGTGTTTCGGGTGTTGGATGGAAGTTAGGACTGTTTTCCCTATTCTGGTGTCTAGTATCTGCTCCGGCAGAACCTATTTCCGCTCCGGCATGTTCGCGTTGTCGATAGGTTAGCTCACCGAAGCGAGGGCTTGGGATTTGTGGAGTTTCGTGTTGGCAGAGGGTCTGTCCGCAGGGCCGAGTCCGGTCCTACGGAGTCAAGCTCGTCGTGGCGCTAAGGCGAGGTGTCAAGTGGCACCGCCTCAAATGGGGTTTTTGTCCGCCGCAGCGGGTCTGCTCCAGTGGAGTCGATTTTGTTAGGGAGGAAGCACTGTTCAGGTGTCCTATATATTCTTTAGGTTAGAATTTCTTATCCCCAAGTAGAAAACCTTGAAACCAGAACTGCCACTGAATATTTTCAGAACCCTAGGAGCAATTTTGTCCTTTAGGTAATAGATTCTTCCCTTTTATGGCTTAAGTTTATGATTCTAAGTTCATTAATGGTGATGTAGTGTGTTATTAAGTTGGGGAAAAATAATTTCAAGTTTCTATAAGAATAAGAGAGATATGCTATTGATTTTAATGGAGGTTTATGGATCAGATTGTGTTAATATCATGAATTAGGATTGGATTATGATGAGATAATCATGTTTAAGGCATAATTCGGTTGTAGAAATCTATTTTCAATTGGGGGAAATTTCTATGGTTTCAATTTAAGCTTTTTTATATATTGTTCAATTGAGGGTTCAAATGTGTATAGTTCTTCAATTAACTTAAGGTTATGACTACCTAGTATGTGTTCTTAGTATTTAGGTATTAAAGTTCGAGTCTTGGTGGCGTGGGCCTGGGTTGTTATTTAAAGTCTTGTTGTATGGTTTATATCCTTTTATGTTGTGTAAGCTTTATATTAATGAATATTGTATATACGTGAATAGACTTCGACTATCATGAGGTGCAAAGGAAGGGCAAGGCTTTCACCGAGGATTGATCGTGTAGCGCTCTTGTTGGCGCTGAGGTAGGCTATAGTTTAGTTTTTCGAGACTCCGATATAAGTACGTAGTAGTTATAAATGTTGAGGGATATTGGGAGTGTTTGGGTGTCCCACTCAAGCGGTTGTGATGAACGTTTGATTGGGTACCGGTTGAACTATGTTGATGGGTGATTTGGGGAATCAACCTTAAGCTGATTCCGACTGCTGTTATATGGGCTTGTTGCCATTATTTATACTCGTCGCCATATTTGATATTGTCATGTTTATTCATCACACATGCTTTGATATGATATCTTGATTGTACTTGGATTATTATGGTTGGATTGCTTAATATGATATGCTGATTGTACTGGATTATTATGGATGGACTGTCGATATGATATTCATATTGTACTTGGGCTACTTGTTGTTGAATTTTGAAAGCATGTGATATTCATCTCCTATACTTGGTTGCATCTCATACATTATGATTTTTGCCTTGTATTGTCATTTACATTCATATACTCATGGTTCTGATGATATTAATATGAGAGTGGTATGACAATGATGTGAGTCGAAGAGATCGAAAAAGCAAAGTAGTTATGAGATTATGACAATATTGAGATGATGATGATACAGATGGCTTGGGTTGCATGCCACAACATATATGATGATATGTGGGGATCGAGGTTGCACGCCTGTAACATATATTATTACAGCCAAGGGTTGGGCTCCGTTGAGAAATTCCGGAGGGTATATGGACTTCGCAGGTCACCCATGGGTGTGCAGCTCATAGAATTTAAGTGCATGTATACGGAAAAAGGAAAGGTACATGGCATATGTATTGCATTCATATCATACACATCTCATTGCATTGATTATCTGTTGATTGGTAATGTGGATTGATTGCCATGATTGGGCTTGTTTTTATGAATACTTGGAAATTGAATTGATTCTATATTGGGTTGATTGTCATGATTGGGCTTGTCCTTGTGAATACTTGGAAATTGGATTGATTCTATTGAGTTAGGTTGATTTCCATGATTAGGTTGGTCTCTATGAACACTTTGATAAATGGTTGAATTTGTTGAATTGATTTGGTAGCCATGTCTGGATTTCTTTCTCGTGTATGAGCCTTTGTGGTTTAATAATTGTAAGTCTAAGTGTTTGATGTCAATTGCTACCGTGGTCGGAAATGTCAATAGGTCAGTACTATTGTCAAAATCTAGGAAAACTATGTGTATTTCTGTGTTGTCCAATAATCGACCGGATGACTGGATAACGAGTCTAGTAAGGATTATGTGATAAGTGTTGCTATTGGGAAAGTAGACATTGAATGATCTGTGTGTGTCAGAATATAACTGCATAGAGACGTTAGATAAATCCAAGACTAAGAATAATAGAGGAGTTAATGTCATCATGGTTAGCATAAGTGTAATATTCCTGAAAAAGCGTTCTAAAAGGGTTATTGTGATCTAAGTGTTGACTTGTTTATTGATGTGTTAAGGTTGAGTAAGTGGGGTTAAGCTTGAATATGACTTGGACAAGAGAGTACTAGTCATGGGTACTATGATAGTAAGGTCTCTGTATATGTGATTAGATTGATTGTACTTGACTGTGAATGGAACTTTACATGAACATTGTGACTTGTTGAATCAGTGTATTGATATATGTACAACATGACTTATATGAGATATTAAATTGTCTAGTATAGGCTTATCTTTTGTCAACTTGATGTTTATATTTGTTACGTATCTTCAGTCATTGTCAGCCTATGATGTTTACAGGGTACTTGTGTACTCATGCTACACCTGCTACATCTTTTCTGATACAGATACAGGTCCCTCTACTAGTTCGCGAGCTCGAGTGTGAGTTTGGGCAGGTGGATTTTGGCGTTCCAGAGTGAGGATGCTTCTTCCGGCATACCTTGGATGCTTATTCTCTTATTCTGTCTTGACATTTGAATTCGAAAGACGTAGTTAGACATTTTGATTATGTTATTTAGTTTTGTCCTATGTTGCCTTCGTTCAGACTTGTATTCCGCATTAGTGCTCTTATATCACATACCATATTTTTGGGGGTTTGTATTGATGTTTCAGATTATATTTTTGCGTTTCATTCATTTTGTTTTATTTATATGGGAAGTGGTTCGCCTACCGGGGGAATGTATAGGTGCCACCATGATACCGGAAAATGGGCCGTGACAGAAGACAATGATGAAAGAATCCAAATAGGGCTTGAAAATCCTATTAATCGAATCCATAAAGACTGCGGGGGCATTGGTAAGCCCAAATGACATAATCAAGAACCCAAATGACATAATCAAGAACTCATAGTGGCCATAACGAGTCTTGAAGGTCTTCGTCGGAATATCCTCCGCTCTAATCTTCCACTGATGGTGCCCTGACCTTAAATCAATCTTGGAGAACATTGACTCACCCTGAAGCTGATCGAATAAATCATCAATGCGGGGTATCGGGTACTTATTTATGATGGTGACCTTGTTCAACTGTCAATAATAGATACACATCCTCATAGTACCGTCTTTCTTCTTCACAAACAGAATGGGAGCATCCCACAGAGACGCATTGGGTTGGATAAACCATTTGCTCAACAAGTCGTGCAACTGCTCTTTCAACTCTCTCAACTCAACTGGAGCCATCCGATAAGGTGGAATAAAAATAGGACGAGTGCCCGGCTCCAAATCAATGTCCCAGTCTAGCGACATACCAGGATAATCCATCGGAAAAACCTCCTAAAACTCTCTCAGAACTCGAACAGACTCTAGTGGAGGAGTATCCATGCTAGTGTCCCTTATCAACCAACTTCCTCGCCTGAAGAAGAAATATAATACTCTTGGGTGCAGGGTTAAGAGGACCCTTCCACTCTAACATCGGGATATCCGACATAGCTAATGTGATTTTCTTTGCATGACAGTCCAGGATCATATGATAAGGTGACAACCAATCCATACCCAAGATAATATCGAAGTCTTCCATATCCAGAATAACCAAATCTACCCAAGTGTCATACCCTATAAAAGTAACTATACAAGACCGATAGACTCGATCAACTATCACAGCATCACCAACATGAGTAGAAACATGAATAGGTATATCAAGCATATCACATAACATATCCAGACTCATAAAGAAGTATTTGGACACATAGGAGAAAGTAGAACTCGGATCAAATAACACGGAGGCAGATTGATGACAGACTGAGATGATATCTGTGATAAATGCATCAGAAGTCTCGGCCTCTTATCTACCCGAGAAATCATAGAAATGGGGACGTCCACCCTCAGACTATGTACCCTTGTGGCCATTGCGGGCTACCTGAACTCCATCTCTCGCTAATTGAGTACCACCTCTACCAGCCTGGTAACCACATCTGCTCAACTGCGAGCTTTCTTTACTAGATTGTCCACCTCCCTAGCTGACTGCGTTAGAGTCCTGGGTGTTTGAGCTCGAGAACCCTACTAAGCCCCACCATGAATGCGTTTGCGACAATATTTCTGAAGGTTCCCAAGACTACTGCACTTATAACAAGCCTTGCCTGACATAAGATGCTGAACTGACATAGATGAACCAGAATGCCCTCCATAGTATGAAAATCGGGAGTAAGAACTCCTAGAGGTCTGCACTGCGTTGTAACCACTATGCCTAGAAGGGCCACCTACTGAAGTTTGGAGTGCTAACTGAGTCGAGTGACAGGACTGAGGGTGGTGGGGCCTGCCATACTGTACCCATCTTCTAGAAGAAGAACCACTTAAGTTACCAAACCTGTGAGTCTTCTTCTCAGTACCACTCCTCTGAGACACACCCCTCACTGACTCAATTATCTTAGCGTGATTCGCCATAGTCTGGAATGATTCCCCAGAAGCTACCAACTACAAAGTCACCAACTGAAGTGGGATAGCCAATCTCCTTACAAAACATCTAACCCTCTTTGCTTCAATAGAGAGTAATGGCGCTGCATAACGAGACAAGGAATAAAATTGGGACTCATAATCGATGACAGACATACCTCCCTGCGAGAACCAAATGATGATCCCAAAAAGAACTTGTAGAACCAAATGCTGAGCCCAAAAAGACAGTTCGTAGGAAACTATGAGAAAATAAGTTGGCTAAAAGGTTAAGGAAACTGAAAAGCTAGCAAAGGATAACTCAAATTGTGTTCTCAGTCATTATCGACGAATGAGCACTTGCATTGATGGCACATATCATGAAACAAGCAGTCATAAAGGCGTTAGGCCAAGTGTGGAGAAATGAGCCAAGCCATTGTTAAGCCTAACATCACCGAGGACTTTAAGCTAAAATAGAATATGGTGCAGCTGATTCAATCTTAGGGACAATTTTTAGATAAACCACATGAAGACCCGCAACAACATATACAAAACTTTCTGGAGATCACTGATACTTACAATTTCACAAGAGTGACTCCGAACTTCATCTGGCTGACTTTGTTCTCATTCTCCTTGTGGAAGAAGCAAAACCATGGTTGCAGAATGAACCCACGAATTCCATCCGCATATGGGATGATCTTGCCAGTAAATTCTTACATAAAGCTCTTCCGATCTAGGAAGGCTAAGTAACTGAGAAGCGAGATTATGGGGTTTCAGTAGAAGACATGGAAGACATTTTATGAAGCCTGAGAGCAATTCAAGCAATTGCTCCAAGATTTCCCTCATCACACACAATCTAATAAGATTTTGGGCCACTTTTGTTGAAAGCTTACATGATAACACGAAGAAGCTTCTTGATTTTTCTTGTGGAGGGAAGTGCACGGAGAACAATCTTGACGAGCTTAAGGCATTGTTCAACACAATAACATTAAACAATCATAACTGAAATGGCAATATAAATTGATATGCTATTCCTGAGAAAGTAGGTGTCGTAGTGGTGGATCCTATGACTATGTTGAAAGTTGAGTGACTAACCAAGTCATTAAGTGTCACGACCCCTTTTAAAGATCATGGTGACACCTACACTATTCCCCTGGTCGGCAAAGTACTTCCAACTCAATAAAAATAATTTAAACTTAAAAGCAAAAAAATAGAGAAAATAATACTAAATTGTCTTGCCATACATTATAAGTCATAAAATATTGAAATCATCAAGTTATTACACTTCCTAAAACCAGGTCTAAACGGTACAAGAGAGTCTACAATAAGAAATACAATATATGAATAGGTTCGGAAATAAAACAAGAACATAGGTAAATGAGAGGAAAGTCCAAGGTTGCTAAAGAACGACAAGGCTCACCCTGAAATCTCTATATCAGCAGCCTCAGACGTCACCCATGAGGTCTGGCACTGGTAGACGTCATTGTATCTGCATCCAAATAGGAATGCAACAAGTGTAGTATGAGTACACAACGTACCCTCGTACACATCATAGGCCGACAACGACAGACCACATGTAACATATATAAAGATAGAGTTGACTCACAAATACCCTAAGGACTACTCAGTTATTGTCTAAACACATAAATCATTTCAAAAGAAGATTCAGATAGGCATATTTCACATAAGCAATATGAATATTAATGTATGAAATACATGTATTCAAGGTACCTCTCATCAACCTGGTATACACATGCTACTGTACGTCGCCACATAGCTGTGACCCATGGGGGACTCCGCGAGTCCATACACCGCTCACAACCAACTAGAATGATCCATCGGACTAGTAGAATATCAAATAATGGACTCGTTTCTCAAGTCATTTTATATCTTATCACATCAGTTTCCAAATCATCTCATATCAGATTCATTTACCTTTATTTTTCGATCTCATAGGACCAAACAACATTCCATATCAAATCCATGTCAGTATCAATGATAATATAAATGTATGAATGCAAACAGTAAATGAGACAATTAATCATGTAGTGTGAGATGAAAATCATGTTCAAGAGCTGAATAAACAAGTGCCTAATTATCATCTGTATCAGAACAATTCCATGTAATCAGCGTTTTCATATTAAAAGACATAGAATGATGAGATAAATCAAGGCACACACCAAATAGAAGTTCACACACGACAATCATAACCCACATAACAGCTAATGGAACCAACTTAAGTGCGATCATCCCTAAACACAAAATACCAGTACCCACCCAAGTAATCATCACAGTCACTAAGGTGAAACTCTATCATGCCTAATACCCCTCAATACTTATAAATATTACATACATCTATCTGAGTCTAAAAATTAAACCGTCGCCTACATCACGGCCAAGCATGTGCCACGAACTCAATCCTATGCTAAGGCTTTTCTTTTTCGTAGCGCCTTCGAATGATTGTATTCTAATATCATAGAAACTACATTAACACATAATTATAAATACAATCATAGAGATAACTCTTTTCAAAGAAACGGAATACCCGATCCCAAAAGCGACCTAGGGCCCACAAGGGCAAAATTGAATTTTTAATTTAGAAATACACTACTCAAAGTCTAAATAGTCATATCCTTAAGTTTGATAGAAAACTAGTCACATTTAGGCCTTCAACTGCCATAATTATTAAAAAAAAAATGAAATTGGAAGAACGCTAAACTTTCACTTAGAAATCATGGAATTGAAATATGAATTCAAGCTAAGAACTAGTTTCCCCAATCATCAACAAGTCTAAATATGAATATTCAACAATTAAAGACTAGTTCTTGGCACAAATTTCATTAAGTAAGCCCTCTTAACTTATGGTGACAAACCCTAGGTTTTCTACCCTTAAATCATAGCACAATCCATAAAATAATGAATAGAAGCATGGGTAATTAATGGAAACTAGGTGAGAATCTTACCCCTAACATGAAATGATTGAAATCCCCTTGAATCCTCCCAAAACCGATCATAGACTTGAAAGATATGAGAAATGAATAGTGATTTCAAACTTGGGATATTTTAATGATACTGAAACAGTGACTCCGCTTCTGCGGATATTACTTGCAGAAGCGGCCTCACTTCAGCAAAATAATGATTGCAAAAGTGGTCCCACTTAACACGCCCTAATCGTGCAGGAGCGGCCTCGCACCTGTGCACAAATCACCACAGAAGTGGATTTTTCCATTCTCACAAGAGCTCTGCGGACCAACTTCCGCAGAAAAAGCTTCGCGTGTGTAGCCCTAACATCGCTACTGCAATTACACCAGCAGCAGTAGTCACAAACACCTCAAACTCTCCATCCAACACCCGAAACTCACCCCAGACCCTCGAATACAAATCAAATATGTCACCCAAGTGTAAACAATGCTAAAAACTTGCTCTCGCACTCGGAATACTCATTCGACAATGCTAAGACTCGTTTTTCTACAATTTTCACCCAAACTTTACAATTTAGCAAATAAGGATTCAAAACATAACCAAATGCCTCGACAAGAAAAATAATGACTCAATTAATTCATAAATGATATTCTGGACCTTCCGGAAGTGACAAAATTAAAAAACAAACCCGTTCACCCAAATGTCAACTTTAAGTCAACTCGTTCCATTTCAAAAGTTCAAACATAGACTTTTCTTCCTGAAACCTATCTTAACTCGCCTCGGGAACCATGCCACTCATCTCTGCGAGTCAAAAACCCTGAAAAGAGTCTGCGAAAAGGATAATTTGGTCAAAATAGAGTGTTAAATCAAAAATGACCGAACGGTTAAAATAGGATACTCGAGATTGCACTTGTAAAGACCTGTTTGGTCATTTATTTTTATTTTAACCTTTTATCCTCGAAACACCCTTCTTGTAGCTTCATTTTGATATTTATGACTTACAGGGATGGGTGGCACATTTCTCGAAGAAATCGGGTGGGTTTTGGATAGAAAATAGAAAATAGAAAAATAAAAAGTTTCAAAATTAAGGAAATAAAGACATTTGGCCAAAGTCAACATCGGGCTAAACACATCTTTTATAAAGTTTTGTCAATTCCATTAGGTACATAATTTAATTTTAGACTTAGTTGAGTCTTTGGTTAGGGTCCCAAGGCATTCAGACATGATTTGGATAATTGGATAAGAAACTAGTGATTTAGATAATTGGTGTTCATCTCGGTCAAGATTGGGTCAAGACAATCTTTTTCGAGAATTTCGAGCACGGGAGCAAGTTCATAATGTATTTTATAATTGAAATGCATTTTGGTTCGTATTCAGAAGGTCTCAAATGAGTTTTGAGTGTCGGATTGGAAGTTGGAGAACCCAGAAAATCTGGTTTAGGCTATTGTTGGTTTCCTTCTTCGCGATCGCGGAGAAGGAAAAAATGACATTTCACAATCAGGGTGGACCAAGTCGAGATCGCACAAGAGGGTTTGTGGGTCGGGTCCGGGCCGTGCTTCGCGATTTCTGGGTTTAGCTTATTTAGGCTATGGGAAACTAATTCTAAAATAAAATTCAAGTTTTTCTCTTGGGACTCGGGTTTTGCTATTTTGGCTTCATTTTTGGGTTCCGAGTAAAAGTATAGTAATATGTGTATCAATAGACTCGTATACTCATGTAGATCTCATCATTAGTAGATTTGAATTGAGGTTGAGATTTCTTGGAAAGAAAAGGTCATTGCTTGAGGGGATCGTGGTACGTTGCTCTGCTCCGAGGTAAGTGATGACTTACTCTGTTAGACTATTGGAGATGCATATATAATATATAAATATTGACGGAGATATGCATGTGAGCCTTCGAACATTGAAGGTAGTGTTTAATCTGCTTAGGGTTGTTCCTGGTTCATTTTGGGTCAGTTATTGATTAAAACCAATTAGTCGGTTTTTAAATGTCTAAAACAAAACAAAAGCAAATAAAACAAAAAATCATAGGTTTGATTATTGTCTGTTTGGTTCAATTTATTGGGTTTTTCAGTTTATGATTAGCGGTGACACCACTTTAGCAAATTGAATATTTGTGCACTTTCGCCAGAAATAAGTACCAAAGTTAAGGTACAATCATTGAACTACAACTCTAAATATTCTCTTCGGTTTGTTTTAAATTTTGAATACTTAATCCAGGATAGCTAATTATAATAAATTTTTGATATTAGAAACCAATGAATCAGTAAGCAGTAATCATTTGAAGAAGTATAATAATATAAAAAAGTACTAATTTTTTTCTCTTAATATGAGACTAATCCAATTTTATAGCAATATTAAAGAGAATATCAGTTCTTAGACTCTTTCTACAGAATCAATTTCCTATTCCAAATCTTAAACTCAACATACCAGGTGGACCAAACTTGCAATACAATTTAAATTTAAAAGAACAAGTCAAACAGAAGCTCCAAAATACAAACAACTTTGTCCTTTAAAAAGAAAAAATATTGAAATCCGTAGTCTTCTCCACATCATCCGTCAAATACTTTTCAAGATCAGACTTATTATAAAGTTATTCTCATATTCTAGAAATTTCTCCCATTGTCATTGCCACACATCACAACTATTTATTGCACCAATTTAACTCATCACACTAGTTTGATCTCCAATATGTTCACTAGAAGTCCCAGAATAGAATTCTTATAATGATCATACAAGCGAGATAAAGTGTTCATCACTTTAGTGGACTTCCCGTTTCCCTCCAAAGGATTATAAGAATTGTTAAAAAGGAACTTCACATACTTCATTTTGTAGGGGGGATCCAACACAACGGCAAATAAGAACATGTTCATATCCTCAAAATCACCTCAATATTTATCAAACTTGATTTTCATCTTCATAGCCATATTTGTCAAATTTGAATCACTACAACTAGAATATTGGACAATTATGCTTTGAAGATTAAAAACTCAATGGAAGAAAGAATTTGAAGTAACATGTAAAGTACTTGGAAACTTCAAAATGGTTTGGTAGAAAATGTTAAACAGAGCAATATACATGTGATATACACTGAATATACAGCAGTGTATATCACATATATATCACAGAATTGGGCCTCGCAGTAGGCTGTCTCGGCCAGACCAAGAATTGGGCCTCTCGGCCAGTGGGCCTCTCTCGGCCAGATTTCTCTAGGAGTATATATGGTATATATTTGTAGTATATTGTAATAAAAAGGATACCTTAATTAGTGTTATACACCTACCATAATTGTATAGTTAGAATTATGGTAGAATAAGGATTTAGATGTAGAATAGGAAAAGGATTTGTAGTATTATGGAAAGATGTAACTTGTATATATACCTATTCAATCAATGAAAATAATCAAGGGGATTATTTCTTTCATGGTATCAAGAGACTAGGTCTACACAAAAGTTTTCTCTCAACTTTTCTTGTGGCCGAGAACCCCCCCCCCCCCTCGGGTTTTCTCTCTAAAAAATTGTCTTCCGCTCTCAAAAACCTCTCTTAAATTTACCCTCCTTCCTTGTTCTTTCAAATATGTTTAAGAACAATTTTCACCCTGCCCTCACGGTTTCCAATATCAAGGTCAGTGTCCCTATTGTCCTTGAGATGGAAAACGTTCAATATGCAACGTGGGCGGAGTTGTTTAAAATTCACGCTATCTCTTATCAAGTTCTTCATCACATCACTCCTCCCGCTAGACCCCTTCCTGCGGAGGATCCTGAGTTATGGATTACACTTGAGGCTACCGTTCTTCGGTGGATATACGCCACTATTTCAGTGGACCTTCTACAGACGATTATGGAGCCCGATACCACGGCTATGGCTGCATGGAATAGATTGCGTGACATATTCCAAGACAACCAACATTCCCGTATCGTCACACTCGAGCAGGAATTCTCTCTCGTTCGAATGGACGTATTTCCGAACGTTTCTGCATATTGCAAGAAACTAAAGGAATTGGCGGATCAACTCCGTAATGTTGGCGCACCAGTAACAAATAATCGTCTAGTTCTACAGTTGGTTGCCGGTCTTTCGGAGGCCTATAATGGTGTTGGAACTCTCCTTCGCCAAAGCAACCCTCTTCCCGACTTTCATCAAGCCCGCTCCATGCTGACGTTGGAAGAAGTCGGTTTGTCTAAAAAGGCGGCTACCGGAGCAAGCCCAGTTGTCATAGTGGCATCCTCTCCTAGTTCTTCGGTTTTTGTTAATAATTCGGGCCAAAACCATAACAATGGTGGCGGCAAGAATAATCGCAAAAATAACAAAAATCGTGGGGGCAAACAAGGCGGTTCTGGTGGCGGTTCCGATGATCAACAAACAGGCGGTGGGTCCCATCCAGGGTACAGTGGGCCACCACCACCGTGGGCCCAGCAGTGGGGCCATTGGCAGTGAAATCCGCACCCTCCAAAGAATAGCCACGGCCGCTGGCCACCCAGTGCCCAACGCCGCCAGTTGGCGGCCCACCGCCGCTGACCCAACAAAGAACACCTCCACTTCTACGGCCAGCAAAGATCACGGAATGGAGTTCTTGGGCCCCGTCCTCCGCAAGCCCATCATGCAGCAGGCCCCACTCACATCGAGCATCGAGGCCGCGATGCACACGTTGGGATTGTCCCAACCGGACCCAAATTGGTACATGGACACCGGGGCCACTACTCACATGACTTCCGAATCAGGTACTCTCTCATCTTATTCCAATTTGAGCACCCCTCGGGGGATAATTATTGGTAATGGCAGTTCTATTCGAATTCTAGGGTATGGTCAGAAAATATTGTCTCCTCCTAATCCACCACTCCTCTTGAAAAATACTTTACATGCTCCTAAATTGATTAAAAATTTAGTGTCTGTCCCAAACACAAATGACAATTATGTTTCTGTTGAATTTGATCCTTTCGGTTTCTCTGTGAAGGATTTCAAGACGGGGAGTCATCTCATGAGGTGTGATAGTAGGGGGATCTGTATCCTATCATGCCCGATTTCAGTCCATCGAGTCCAGCCGTGCCATCAGCTTTTGCAGCCATCTCTCCTTCCATGTGGCATGCGCATCTTGGTCATCCGGGATCTTCTATTTTATCAGCTTTAGATAAAAATAGCTTTATTTCTTGTAAGGGTACAAGTCGTACTCCAATTTGTCAATCATGTTCATTAGGAAAAATTGTTAAGTTGTCATTTGTAGACTCCAATTCTCATACTTCTATGCCATTTGACATTATTCATAGCGACTTATGGACATCTCATGTTCTTAGTTCAATAGGTCATCGATATTATGTTCTCTTTTTAGATGATTATTCTAGATTTTTGTGGACGTTTTCAATTGCGAATAAATCACAAGTGTTTTCCGTCTTCATAAAATTTAGAGCGTTCATTCGTACTTAATTCGAAAGAGAAATAAAAAATATTCAATGTGATAATGGGAAAGAGTATGACAATAGGGAGTTTCGAGATTTTTGTGCTACTCATGGGATAAATTTTCGCTTTTCATGTCCTCATACATCTTCACAAAATGGGAAAGCCGAACGCAACATTCGTTTCATAAATAACATTGTCCGAACTCTCCTAATACATGCCTCCATACCTCCATATTTTTGGCATCATGCTCTACAAATGGCCACTTACCTGCTAAACATAATTCCGTCTAAAGGTCTGACATACTCTTCCCCCCTCAAAGTCCTATATAATAAGAACCCTTCTTATTCTCACCTTCGAATTTTTGGGTGCATGTGTTATCCGTTATTCCCATCCACCACAATTAACAAACTTCATGCTCGGTCTACCCCGTGTGTATTTTTGGATTATCCGTCGAATCATCGTGGTTATAAGTGTTTTGATTTATCCTCCAAGAAAATCATAATCAATCGCCATGTCATTTTTTATGAAACTCAATTTCCATTTACGAAAGTTCATACTCCCGAACCTAAGTCATATAAGTTTTTGGATGACCAAATATCCCCGTATATTATTCGGAATTTTTCGGACATCTCCGTGCATCTAAAATCCTCCAATGGCCCATCGCTACCGCCCCACAAGAACGCCACATCCGGCGGTTTACGCCTCTGAATGCAGTTCGGCAATTGGGCTGTCATTAGGAACTGGTCCGTAAACCGTGCCCAAAGATTTACCGATTTGGGCCAAGAGGCCCATCGCTCGCCACCCGTCCCGAGCCCGTAAAATTCCCAAAATTCCCTCAATTCTTTATCGAGTCATAGACCGGTCACTTCGAGTCACGGGTATTTTTACACCTAAAAGACATTTTAATTTACATTCTGATGTCCCTAAATCCCCCTTGCCCCGCAATCCTGTATCCGCATTAAATGACCCTAATTGGAAAATTGCTATGACTGATGAATATAATGCTCTTATTGATAATAAGACGTGGGAGTTGGTGCCCCATCCATATGGTATTAATATTATCAGGTCTATGTGGATTTTTACTCATAAGGAGAATTCAGATGGGTCATTTGCTAGACATAAGGCACGACTTGTTGGTGATGGTAAGACTCAGCAGGTTGGAATTGATTGTGGTGAGACGTTTAGTCCGGTGGTCAAACCGGCTACCATTCGCACTGTGCTTAGCTTGGCTCTTTCAAAAACTTGGCCAATTCATCAATTGGATGTCAAGAATGCTTTTCTACATGGTGATCTCAAGGAAACAGTCTATATGCATCAGCCGTTGGGTTTCAGGGATCCCAACCGCCCTCATCATGTCTGTTTGTTGAAGAAATCACTATATGGGCTTAAGCAATCTCCACGGGCCTGGTATACACGATTTGCTGATTTTGCTTCGACTATTGGATTCACTCACAGCCGGTCAGATAATTCCTTGTTCATCTACCGCCGTGGTTCTGCTTTGGCCTACATTCTGTTGTATGTGGATGATATCATCTTGACCGCCTCTTCCGATGCCTTGCGCCAATCTATCATGACCATGCTCAGTTCTGAGTTTGCTATGAAGGACTTGGGGCCGTTGAGTTACTTTTTGGGGATTGCCGTCAAGTGTCATTCAGGTGGCTTGTTTCTATCTCAACGGAAGTATGCTGCTGAGATCATCGAGAGGGCGGGGATGTCATCCTGTAAGTCCACTTCCACACCGGTTGATGCAAACCCAAAGCTGAGTGCCGCAGCAGGTGCACCATACGAGGACCCGACCCGCTATCGCAGTCTTGCAGGGGCCCTCCAGTATCTTACCTTTACCAGACCGGATATTACATATGCGGTTCAGCAGGTGTGTTTATTCATGCATGATCCCAGGGTTGAGCACATGAATGCAATCAAACGCATCATTCGGTATCTTCAGGGGACACTGGACTATGGGTTGCACTTGTATCCTTCATCTACATCCACACATGTCTCTTACACGGATGCTGATTGGGGTGGTTGTCCCGACACCAGACGGTCAACTTCTGGCTACTGTATGTTCCTTGGTAACAACTTGGTCTCATGGTCGGCAAAACGTCAAGCAACTCTGTCACGCTCCAGTGCAGAGGCAGAATATCGAGGGGTAGTGAATGTGGTCTCCGAGTCCTGTTGGCTACGTAATTTGCTTTTGGAGCTTCATTGTCCCATTCAGAAGGCAACCTTGGTCTATTGCGATAACATTAGTGTCATCTACCTCTCAGGTAACCCCGTTCAACACCAACGCACCAAGCATATCGAAATGGACATTCACTTTGTCCGGGAAAAGGTTTCAAAGGGTCAAGTTCGCGTATGCCATGTCCCGTCTCGTTATCAAATTGCAGACATCTTTACAAAGGGTCTACCAGCGGTTCTCTTTGAAGATTTTAGGGACAGTCTCAGCGTTCGAAAACCGCCCGCTATGACTGCGGGGGTGTGTTAAATAGAGCAATATACATGTGATATACACTGAATATACAGCAGTGTATATCACATATATATCACAGAATTGGGCCTCGCATGATGGTCATCTCGCTGCACCAAGAATTGGGCCTCTCGGCCTCTCAGCCAGTGGGCCTCTCTCGGCCAGATTTCTCTAGGAGTATATATGGTATATATTTGTAGTATATTGTAATAAAAAAGATACCTTAATTAGTGTTATACACCTACCATAATTGTATAGTTAGAATTATGGTAGAATAAGGATTTAGATGTAGAATAGGAAAATGATTTGTAGTATTATGGAAAGATGTAACTTGTATAAATACTTATTCAATCAATGAAAATAATCAAGGGGATTATTTCTTTCAGAAAATCTCAGAAAACTTGAGAAAGACTTTCACCTTCTTCCAATCTTACGAAGATGGATGTCTTGTCGTTCCACTCAATTCATGAAAATAGTTAAAGTACTTATGATCATCATCATACATTCTTGAAAAGGCCTTCTCAAATCTTACAGCGGTATCTAACATCAAGTATGTAGAGTTCTACCTCATCTCAACATCCAAACTCAAAATACCATGAGTGTCTAGTTTGACCTTCTCAACATATGATTAAAAAGAAGTAGATCTTGTAGGAGGAGACATAACATATTTAACGGCAACCCTCACCTGAGAAATGGACTCATTTTGTTCATTGAATCCTTCTTTTACAATCAAATTCAAGATATGAGCATTATACTTAACATGTTTATTTCTTAAGATGACACCTTGACAATCATTAATTCTCCCTTTTAATTATCTGATTGCAGAATCATTAGATGTTGCATTATCTACTGTCACTGTGAATATGTTCTTGATCTCCCAATATAACAAACAAGCTTCAATTCCTCTTGAAATTGTCTCACCCTTATGATCTGGAGTATGAAAAAAGTTGAGATTTTCTTTTTGAAAATGAGCAATAATGACCATATAAGTCAAATTTTGGATTGACATCCATGTGTCGCTAGTAACACAAACACATTGATCTTTAACAAGTCTTTTCATCTTTTGTTTCTCCTTTTGATAAATTTTTAAACATTATCTAGCAACGATAATGCAAGAAGGTAACTCAAAATTAGGCAATACAACCGCCATTAGTATCTTAAAGCCTTCCCCCTCAACGACTCTAAATGGATGTTCATCAATTATAACAAACTCGGCAATGGCCATCCTAACTTTGGTGACATTATAATTTATAAATAACCCGTTCCAAACCTCTTTGTCCCCCTCCTTTAATAGGTTTAAGATTGAGTGTTTTCTGGTTCCTATCAATGGATTTAAAAGGGTATTTCTAACACTTGTTAAGCAAATGTCCCCAAAGGTTAGAATTCCCATAATTAATAGGGCAAGCAAAGTCTTTGAGACAGTACTTGTATTTTGCCCTCAATTCACCCATTTTATTAACAAACTTTGTGTAATGATCCCAAACTTCAGATGTTTGTCTACCATTATCCTAGGGCTAGGGTCTCGACTACAAGGAGTTGTTCTTTTCTGCATTTTAGGAGGATTACGCACAGAAGAAGTGTTAGGAGCATTACCATGTGCTTGAGTTGCAATAGATGCTGGTGTAACTGAAATATCTTTTACAGGCACCTCCAAATCTTCAACCTCTGTCCTATTCATCTGAAAGTATTAGAAGTTTAGAACCCATTCGGACAAGAAAAAAGAAAGGTAAAAGTTCGAAGAAAAAAAGAAGGAAACAACCTAAAATCAAGTGGCTAACAAAAAAAGGTAAAAAACTTTAAGCTAAAGACATTGGGTTGTTAAAAACCTTCTCAAGCTTTGATAGTCTTGTACTTGAGGAGTTGAGGTTGCTTTTTAGCCTTCACAGTATGATAGAAACGTGAGAAGGCTTCTGTAGTTCTGTTAGGTTAGGCAATCGGGGATATGTAAAATGAAAAGTGAAATAGTAGTGTTAGAGATTTAAGACTTACAATGTTGGGATTGGGCGTATTCTTTAAGACATGGGCCATTAACAATTATGTGAAATAAGTACAAAAAGACCGTCCGGTGCACTAAGCTCCCGCTATGTGCGGGTCCGGAAAAGGGCCGGACATTAAAATCAAATTAATGATTAAAAGGTATAAATATATAAATATTTATGAAAAACTAATATTATATATAAATAATTATAAAATTTGTGTATATAATATATCGGTTTGGTTCGGTTATTTATTCAGTTAGTTTTTAATAGAATCAAAACCAAATCAAATATTATCTGGATTATGTGGTCTTGGATGATCATGTTTGACTTATACTTGCGATATTTGCTTCATTATATGTAATGACCCGTCCGATTATTTTTAGCTAAAGTCTCTTATTTGCTTATTTTTACCATTCACGTAGACTCTGTGTGGGATTTGTGATGTGCGAGGACTGGTGGTACGGATCCAAGGTCCATTTATATGAGTTTTGGATGAAAATCCAAAATAAGAACCTTAGAGTTGGATAGTTTGACTCATAATTGACTTTTGGGTATATGGGTTTGTTTCTAGGTTCTGTCGCTTTTAGTAGTTCCGGATCCTTATTTATGACTTAGTCAAGTTATTGGTTTACTTCCCGAGATAATCAAATGTATTTTGTGGCCTTATTTATAATATTTGGATATTTGGTTATTCTAGATGATTCTTTAGAAAAACATGTTTTAGCTCGATTAAATAAGAAACTCAAGGTCACAAGTGAGTTTGTAGCACTGTTTACCTTAGGAGAGCATGTCTAGGGAGTGTTTCAGGTGTTTGGTTGAAGTTTAGCCTAGTTTTCATTTTACTGGTGTCTGGCGTCCGGTCAGCGGTACTGTTGTCTGCTCCTGCGTGTTCGCATCTGCGGAGGTGGGCTCGCAAAATAGGGGGTAAATATTTGGTATATTTTCGCCTTGACAGAGGGTGATTCCGCAGGGGCGATGCACCTCTACAGGGTCGAGTTCGCATTGGCGCTGGGGCGAGCTGTCAAGTGACTACGCCCCAGCGAGGTCATTTTACGTGGGAGCGAGACTACGCCAGCGGGGTAGATTCCGCTGGGGCAGAATCACTGGATCACGTAACCTATTTAATTCCTATGTCTAATCACTTTTCCCAAAATAGTTTTCCTCAAATCTAGAACCGCGAAAAAGGGAATTTCTGAAGATTGAGAGTGAATTTTTCATTTGAGGTAAGGTTTCCATCTCTTGTGATTAGATTTCATAATTCTAAGTCCTTTAATGGTGATATAGTGTGCTTGTGAATTGGGAAAGTTAAGTTACAGGTTTTAAATGAGATTAAGAGAGTTGAATCTTTGATTTGAGGATGTTTTATGGATTAGTTTACTTTAATATTGTGAATTAGTGATGGAATATGATAGATAATCATGTTATAGTCTTTAATTTGATTATAGAAACTCTTTTTGAATTGGAGAAATTCTAGGGTTTATGATTTGGGGCTTTTCTTAGATTGTCCAATTGAAGGTCCAAATGAGCTTAGGTTTCTAATTAACTTAAGGATATGATTACCTAGTGTGTGTTCATGCTTTTTGGGTAATAAAGTCTCCGTTTTGATGATGTGGGCTCGGGGTTAGTTTTGAAAGTCTTAATTTATTTAAAGACTAAGTCTTTGTATTATGTGTAAGCTTCATATTAACGAATGGTATATGCGTATTAGACTTCGATTTCTACGATATACAACAGAAAGGTAAGGCTAGTGCAGGGATTTGATTGATCGAGGCTCCTATTCAGTCCAGAGGTAGGCAATGGTTTACTTTCACTAGACTCTGATAGAAGTGTGTTATTAGTTATAAATATTGAGGGGTATTGGGCATGTTTGGGGGTCCCACTCAAATAGTTGTGATGAACGATTGAGTGGGTACTAGTGTTGAATTATGAGGATGGGTGATTTGGGGAATAAACCTTAAGTTGATTCCGACTACTGATTGGTTGGGCTTGTCGCCATTATATGGGCTCGTCACCATACTTGTTATCATTGTGCTTATTCATCACAAATTCTTTGATATGATATCCTGATTGTACTTGGATTACATGTTTATGTATTCTTGAAAGCATGTGATAATCATCTCTAAACTTGGTTGCATCTCATTATATCATGATTTCTTGCCTTGTATTGTCATTTGCATTCATACACTCATGACTCTGATGATACTGATATGAGAGTGGTATAAAATTGATGTGGGTCTAAGAGACTAGGAAGGTAATAAGACTTATGAGATGATAATGATACGCGGGGGAATGGGTTGCACGCCTGAAGAGTTATTACAGCCAAGAGCTGGGCTTCGTGGAGAAATTCCGGAGAAGTATAAAGGTACCTGACATATACATTGCATTTATATCATACATACTTCATTGATTAACTGTGGATGGATTTAGTACTGGATTGGTTGTTGATGACTTGGTTAAATTTCTAGATGTGAAAGGACTGTTATTTTTCTTTGTTACACTTGGCATATCATTGATTGGACTTTTCTGGAACTGGATGACTTAAGTGATTATGAAATCTTACATGAATAAGGTGATCTGTGAACTCTGAGATCTATTATGTGAATACGTGACTTGGTTGGAATATTGAATTGTCTAGTATAGGACTATGTGGTGTCAACTTGATATTTATCTCTTTTTGTGTATCTTCCTTCGTTGTCGGCCTATGATGTCTATGGGGGTACATTGTGTACTCATGCTACACTTGATGCATCTTCTTTTGATGTAGATACAAATCCCACTACCAATTCGCGACCTCGAGTGTGATTCTAAGCGGGCAGACTTTCGGCATGCCTTGGATGCTACCTCCGGCATGCCTTGGATGCTCTATCTCTTATTATGTCTTTTATTTTGATCGAGTCATATTTAGACACTTATATTATCAGATTCAGTTTTGACTTATATGCCTTATTTTAGACTTGTATTGGATTTTAGTGCTCTTGTATGATTGACTAGATCTTTGGGGGTTGTATTGATTCTCAGACTTATAATTCTGAATTTATGTCATGATCGACATTTTTACTGAGTATTTTGTTATCTTTCCGCTTTTCTTTATTATATCATGCGAATGATTTGGAAGTGATTCGCCTACCACGGGGAAATGTGTAGGTGCCACCATGATCCCTAAAAGGGGTCGTGACATTATGTATTCATCATTCCACATCTCGTCTAAATTATGGAAAAAGGAACTATTTTCGATATTGAATTGATATTATGAAATTGCATGTGGAACGCATACCTATTTCATGCAATTATGATATTATGGCATAATATGTGACATCTATGATTTGCATATGATTCATGCATGATGTGATCATTCATACTTATATTGTTGGATTGGATTAAGTCACAGAAAGAGATTTGAGGTGGCCTTTTAAAGCTAGGAAAAGGTAAAGGTGATGTTCACATTCTAAGAAGATATAGATGGCTCGGGTTGCATGCTTGTAACAGATTATATGATGGTTGGTTTGAGTGGCACGCCCACAAAGGGTATATGAACCTCGTGAGTAACTCATGGTTCATAACTATATGGCATGGCCTATAGCATGTGTGTATCAGGTTTATATTGTCTAAATGCATTGCATTCATTCATTCGTTCCTTTAATTGTCCTAATTGACTACATGCATATCTGTTGTATTACATGAACCATGATTTTCTTTATCGAAACCTAAAGGAATAAATGCTTTAATTATATATGTGTTGTATGTCAGCCTTTATATTCTATATGTGTTGTCTCTTTGTTTTTGGCCTATTATACTTACAGAGTACTAATGGTTTGTACATATACTACACTTATTGTACTCTTTTGTATTGCATATTCGACATCGGGTACGAGTACGTCTCGCGGAGGATTGTGAGCTTGATTTCAGAATTTGGAGTTGTGGTGAGCCGTTTGGTTGTTCCGCGGCCCACTTATCCCTCTATCTTTACTTATTCAGTCATTTTAGTATTCAAATACTGTATTTGGGTATTTTCAGACTTGTATTTTAGTCTTGAGACTTGTATTACTCTTTTAGAGCTCTTGTACGAGTTAGACAGTTATTGGGATTGTATGGACTAAAGTTCTATTCCATACTATTTATGTCATTAAGAATTAAAAGATATTCTATTCTCTTATGTTTCCACACTTATTAATTTATGACTAGGCGATGGTTCGCCTACTGGAGAATAGTGTAGGTGTCAACATGACTCGTGATTTGGACCGTGACAATTTGGTATTAGAGCCCTCGATTTATCGGTCTCATGAGTACAAAAGCAATGTCTAGTAAAGTCTTACGGATTTGTACGTAGACGTTCGTACCCATCCTCGAGAGGCTATAGGATATTTAGGAAACTTTCATTCTCTTCATGGTAGTTTATTCAATTTGGTATCTAATTCACTATTTTCATGCGAGTTTGTTCAGATTGGTATCTTAATATTGTTATTTTGTTCTCTCACAGATAGTGAGGACGCAATCGACTATAGTTAAAGGCCAGGAGCTCGCACCCGTGCCCATTGGGGGACGAGCACTAGCACTGCTCAAGACCCCATTAGAGATGTGACTCCAAACCTTGAGCATATTCCAGAGGAGGAGCCGGTTTTGGCAAATGAGATTAGACCCGTACAGGCACCACTTGGGTTCGTTGCTACTCCTGACCTTCAAGATGCTTTGTTTCGTATCTTGAGCTACTTTGAGGGTATGGCCTAGGCGGTCATGATACCATTTACTCTAGATGGTTCTCAAATGAGAGTAGGAACGCGTACTCCTGATTCGATGAGTGTCGCTGGGTTTCAGACTCTGGGGCACAATCAATTGTCGTTGTGGCTCCCCACATTAATGAGGTTCCATTGGCTGATTTTGGTCCTCAGCCAATTACTAGGCAATGATGACTAATAAATACCAGAATATTTTTTAAAGGTTTACTAAGGTGAGTCCTCCCTGATTCCATGGTACCCCTAGGAGGATGTCTATAGTTCATTGTTAGCTATCATGGCAGGCTTCACAAGCTAGTGTTGGTGGAGTCGCATGGGGTTGACTATGTTAATTTTTAGCTGATTGGGATGCCAAGCAGTGGTTGAGGTTCTATATTGATTGTCGACCAGTTGGGTCACTGCTTTTGTCATAGACTCAGTTTTATCATGTATTTCTGGAGAAGTATGTTCCTCGTAGCTTGAGAGACAAGAGGGGGGACGAGTTCATGGCCATAGAGGAGAGAGGTTTGTCCGTTGCAGAGTATGAGGCTAGATTTCATGCCTTGTCTCATTATGTAGTGTCGTTTCTCCCTACTAAGGTAGAGAGAGTGAGGTAGTTTGTTAAGAGTTTGTCCCTTCCGCTTCGATAGGCGACTTTACAGGTAATAGCTTTTGGGGCTACATTTCATGGAGTAGTTGATCATGCCAAGAAGGATAAGTCAGTGAGGTTTCAGGTTCATGGTAGAGGAGGTGAGAAGGGGGACCGCAATTTTGGTAGTTTCGATAGTTCTCCTTCTAGGGGTGGGGGACACTATGGCAGTGGTCATCATTATCATTCTAGCCACCCCTTCCATTCCACACTTTAGATTTCTACGGGTGGTCCCTCTGAGCACAGCGGGTATAATTCTAGGCAGACATATAAGCGTTCTTATTCTTGATATTCAGAGCATAGAGGGTATTCTTGTTCTTTTGTGTCATTTCAGCATCCCATGTCAGGAAAGGCATGCTACGAGTATGGTGACCTAGGGCATTGGAAGAGAGAGTGTCCCAGACTTAGACAGGGTGGAGCCCAGCATATCTTTCAGGTTCAAGAACCTAGAACCTCAACACTATCAGCTAGATGAGGCAGGTTTTCTGGTATAGGTAGTTCGCAGCCTGCTCGAGGCAGTCATCCGTTTGGTAGGGGAATTTCTTAGTCAATGAGGGGTGGAGTTCGAACAGGTTGTAGTAGTCGTGAAGTCACACAAACTAAGTTCAGACATGCCTATTACTATGATTTACATGGTAGACCGTACACATAGGCTTCTAATGTGGTTATTACGGGTATTATTTTTGTTTGTCATCTGTTAGCTTCGGTCTTATTTGACCCAGGTTCTACTTATTCCTACATGTCTTCTTATTTCTCTACGGGTCTGGATATGTTATGTGATTGTCTTGATTTACCCATTCGTGTATCTACTCATGTTGGGGATTCTGTGGTAGTGGATCAAGTCTAACAGCCTTGTGTGGTTATATTCACGAGATACGACACACGGGTGGATTTAGTTATACTCGATATATTAGACTTTGATATTATTCTGGGTATAGACTGGTTAGCTCTTTATCATGTGATTTTGAATTGTCATGCTAAGACAATCATGTTGGCTATGCTGGGTATTCCGAGGTTAGAGTGGAAGGGTACTCCTAGCCTCGGACCAAAAAGGATTATATCATTTTTTTGGGCAAGAAGGATGGTGGAGAAGGGGTGTTTGACTTGTCCATATTCGAGATACTAGCACCGATCCTCCCACACTTGAGTTTGTATAGGTAGTGAGAGTGTTTCCATAGGATTTTCCTACAGACCTACGTGGTATGCCTTTTGAGATATTGACTTTTATATTGATTTAAAGCCAGGAACTTGACCTAACTCTCTCCCTCCATATCGAATGGCGTCAATAGAATTGAGGGAGTTAAGGGAAGGATTGCAGGATTTGCTAAGTAAGGGGTTCATTAGACCTAGCATTTCCCCTTGGGGTGGTCCAGTTCTTTTTTTTTTGAAGAAAGATGGTATTATGCGGATGTGTATCGGCAATAGGAAGTTGAACAAGGTCACTATCAGGAACACGTATCTGATACCTCACATTGATGGCCTATTTGATCAGCTTCAGGATACAACTCTAAGATTGATTTGAGGTCTGGTTATCATCAGTTGAAAATTAGAGTGAAGGATATTCTGAAGATGACTTTCATGACAAGCTATACTCACTACAAGTTCTTAGTTATGTTGTTTGGGCTTACCAATTCCCCTACAGATTTTATTGATTTGATGAATGGGGTATTCAAACCGTATTTGGATTATTTTGTCATTGTCTTTATCGACAACATTCTAATTTACTCTCACAATAAGGAGGAGCACGAGAAGCACTTGAGAATCGTGCTTGGGTATTGAAGTAGAAATAAATTTATGCCATGTTCTCTAAGCGTCTGTTCTAGCTCAGTTCGATGGCTTTATTGGGACACGTGGTTTCTAAGGATGGTATCCTGGTGAATCCTAAGAAGATTGAGGTTGTTCGAGATTGGTCTAGGCCTACTTCAGTGACTGAGATTTGGAGTTTCGTAGGCCTCACGAGTTATTATTAATGGTTCGTGAAATGGTTTTCGTCCATTGTTTTCCACTTGACCAAATTGACTCAGAAGAATATAGTTCGTCAATGGCTGATGAGTGTGAAGAGAGCTTTCAAATGCTAAAGTTTTTGTTAACCTCAACCACGATTTTGTAGTTATCGGTGGAAGAAAATGACTTCATGGTGTATTGTGATGCTTCGTGGATTGGGCTGGGTTGTGTATCGATGCAAGAAGGCAATGTGGTAGCATATGCTTTGAGGTAATTGAAGGTTCATGAGAAGAACTACCCCACTCATGACTTGGAGTTGGCGGCGGTAGTATTTGCCTCGAATATTTAGAGACATTATCTTTATGGTGTCCATTATAAGGTAATCACGTATCATCATAGTCTCCAACATGTATTCAATCAAAGAGACTTAAACTCGAGGATGCATAGATGGATGGAGTTGCTCAAGGATTATGTAATTACTATTCTTTATCATTCATGCCAGGCCAATATGATAGATGATGTGTTGAGTCGAAAGACGGTGAGTATGGGTAGCATGGCGCGATTCATAGTGGAGGAGCGCCCTCTAGCTACGGATGTTCAGTCTTTGGAAAATAGTATGGTGAGACATGATATTTAGGCCGTTTTGGATCTCTTGCTTGTTTTCCCATAAATAACCTTTTCCTTAGCCTTGTTTTGGTATATTTGACATGTGGGCATGGGTGGCACAATTCTCGAGGCAATTAGGTGAAAATAACGGAAGAAAACCTAAGTTTTAAAATTAAGAAGTTCTAAGTTTATGAGGTTTGACTAAGAGTTGACTTTTGGGTAGACGTGTTCAGAATCAAATTTTGGTAGTTACGTTAGATTCGAAACATGATTTTTGTCTTACATGGATGGTTAGGACGAGTCCCGAGTGATTTGAGTGATATTCATATAAGAAAGTGAATTTAGGAATTCTTAAGTTAAAATTAGGATTTTGGTTAACTAAAGTCAACATCAGGGGTAAACAAGTCTTTTTTGAAGTTTCGTCAACCCCATTAGGTTCAGAATATTGTGTATGACTTAATCCAGTCATTGGTTTGGTTCTCGAGGGACTTGGGGGGTATTTTAGATTCTTGGTTGGGATTCTAGTCATTTAAGTGAATTGGCGTTGACCACGGTCAACGCCAGGTCAAGACGAACTCGTATGATTATTTTAAGTGTCCGAGCAAGTTCGTTGCATATTTTAAGAGTGATTTGCATATTTGGTTTGTGTCTGGGAGGTCTCGAATGATTTTCAGGGGTTGAATCGAAGTTTGGATTAATATTTGGGATTTCTGTTTTCTGTTGCGTCGCACCTGCGTGCAGAGGCTCGCACATGCGCAAGGTGGGCCGCAAGTGCGAAGTTGGAGCTTAGGGGAAGGGGTGTTAGTTGTGATAGGTGCCCCGCACTTGGGCGGAAGGCTCACACTTGCGAGATGTACCTGAGTGTGTGGACCTCGCACCTGTGAGGCTTGGGTCGTAGATGTGGGCTTGCATGTTGCAGAAAATGGATGCATCTGCGCAGATCGCTGGGTTGATTTGGGAATTTAATCTCCATTTCGACTTAGACATTTCATTTTCATATTTGGGACTTGGGAGCTCGGTCAAAGGTGATTTTGGAGGGCTTTTGCAAGATTCATCAAGTGGGTAAGCTTCTAACCCTCATATTTCGATATATCTTCGATTATTATGGGATTTCATGCTAGAAGTCATGATTTAGGATGAGGGTATTGAGGGTTTTATGAACCTTAGGTTGAAAATTGATCTTGGATTTGATGTTTGATTGAATTGATTTTTGATATTTAGCCTCCATAAACTGTGGGTAAACTAATTTTTCAATTATTTTCCCATTTTTCCTTTTGAGGCTTAGAATCCTATTTTGGTTCAATTTTTGGTTCCAAAACTTTCATATAGCAATATGGGTGTCTATGGAATCTTGTGTTAACGTATTTAACATATTTGAATAGATTTGGAACATTCAGAGGTGTTGCGAAAAGGAAAGGCTTCTTTGTGACTATCGAGCTCCTTTTTAAGGCAAGATGAGATTTTTGACCTTATTTAAAGCATCATGGTTGGTTTAATGAACTAAATAAGAGGGTGTAATGGGGATAATAAGGGGTCCCCGATACTTTTGAGGTGATGAGCACTTGTATTGAGTTCCGTTGACATGTTATGGATATTTGTGCCATTTTAATTGTATAGCCTAGTCTGAATTCCATGCTTTGGACACTAGTTGATAGATAGTATGATCCTATGGATCTGTGATTGGGGTATGAAGCCCATATTTTCTGTCTCTATGATTATGTGCCTATCTTATATGATATTGTGTTACTCATCACTCCTAAATACTCGTTATTGCTCCCAAACACACACGCAAGCGTACATGGTCGTACAAGTAATATAGTGATTTTATATCGGATGTCGAACCCATAGGGACTTATGATTAATTGTCAACTAAGTTAAACTAATGCTAATCATTTATTCAAGTGATAAAATCTGAAAGTGGTGATTCTATGCTAATTAAAATAAAAAGAAAACAATTAATGAACTTCAACCAAGAAAGAGCAGGTTTTTATATTATCAATGAGATGAAATAGATCTAGGGCTATGGATTATCTAACAATCACGTTGTATTCTTCAATTGATTCAACTTCTTAATTTATCTAGTTTACTTATTGACAGGGTTGATATTACAACTACGAATCTCTCGAGTCCTCTAGCCGTCTATTCGTATTACTTTCACGCATATATCTCTATGGGCATGAACCTTAACACAAATGCATTTATATTTCATGTATATCAATCAAGCAGGGAGAACTAGGTATATCTCTATCCTAGACGCAAATCTGGTCCCCGATGCCTAGGAATGAGATCCTGCTCTATTTAACCATATTTCTATCTTAGTATTCATCTCTCGAGTTCAATCTAAGACTATCAAAGATAATATTCGATTGGTGATCAAGCAACCAAATAATTAAGATCAGGATTAAATAAATAAACCAATACGATAAGCTAGTTAATTGAAATCAATATTCGAATAACAACATTCATCAAAGAACCATAACCCTAGAACGAGAAGTTTAGCTCAACATAGACATGGAAGAAATACAATAAATCATCCAAATAAAATATAAAAACTAGTAGTAAGGAGAAGAAAAGGTAAAACAAAATAACTCCGGCCTTCACGGTGGATTCTAGCTTTCTCTAGGTCTAAAGTTGGTAACAAATCGTGTCTTACGAACTATCTATAGGTGTAGGAAAAATCCCTGACGAAATAATTGAGTCCAAAAAAAATTAAGTGAATTTTAAATCCAAAAATTGTGGCTCGCCCAGTGTGCCACAAAGCAAGGCAATGCCTCCCTTTGGGCTTCGCCCAGCGAAGTGTCCTGCCCATGACTTTTTCACTTTCAATTGCAATTGTTGCACGACATCTACATTTCAATTTTCCAAATGGGCTGCTTCAAATGTGACTTTTGCAATAATTATATAATCCACTCATTAGGTCATCATGATTTTCCACTATGTCTCCTCTTTATTTTCTCTTTATTCCTTAACTATATTTTCCATCTTCACCATTCTTTCTTGCTTTGGGCTTCGCTTAGCGAGGTCCCATGCGCTTGTTCCACACTTAGCCGATTTTGATCTCTTCTCCGAAACAGAGCATTTTCAACATAAAGTTTCTAGATTTAGCAATAACGCACATATTAGCTCGATATCGCAAAGTAAATAATATGTAGGTGTATGTAGTGCATTTAGCTCTCAAAATAAGGTAGAAACATGGGCAAAATACGACAAAGAGATGTATAAATACACCTAACATCACTTGTTAAAAACTGGAAAAAAAGCTATAGATTCTAAAATTATGGTGTAATTGGTTAAACGTCGAATCTTTATAGCCTGTCTTGATTAAAGATTGAATCGTTATTGCATATCTTGGCTTCTTGTTGTTGCGCATGTCATATTCATGCTTCATATGATATATCATGCATTATATATTTTGTGGATACATATGTGGGTCAGAGGGGAAATGGTTCTAGAAGGAATGATGCATTGATATGAGCCTGAGTTGGATAGAGACAGGTAATGTGAGCCTAGGATTTGTAACTCCCCATACTTCTAAACGTGTTTAGGACTAAGTTGAAGTCGACAGATTTACTCGAATATGGAGGAATAACGTTATAGTTGATGCCTAAGAGTACACATGTATGCAAATGTTAAGTCTAGTTAAGGTATGGGATTCATAAACGAATAAGACGTCAGACAAGGTAGATAACCTACTAGTTTCACCTATGTGTTTCACCTACTTTCTTAGAAATCCTATGTGCTTGAGCTACTACTTACCCCTACTACTTACTCGAGCTACTACTTTACATGTCCGAGCTGTTTGACCAACTTATTTCACGTCCTACTTATTAAACGAGGACGACACGCGTGTTTAGAGGAAATCGGTAACCTACTTGCCTAAGTAGGTGACAAGTAGGTGATGCACCTACTTAAAATGAGTGGCCCAACTTAAAAGGGAAAGAAAAAGAATAGAGATGGGCAGCCCAAAATCCAGATCTGCCCAAGCCCATTTAATGGGCCATATGTAGTATATGTCATTTTCACTTAGAAAATATTCACAATCCTCTCTCTTTTCTCTCTACAATCTGAACTCTCTCCAACCAGAAGCATACGTTCTCAACTCTCTTTTTCTCTCCCTCGTTCTTTTCTTCATGTATTCTTTAAACTCACAAGACAGGCATGGATTATTTCCTTCTCTCTATAGCTCAAGGTTCTCCCATCTCTCTCTTTCATAAAAATAAGGCAGCCGCCACTTGATTCTATCTAGTGTTTTACGTGTTATCTTCATTAATTAAGGCAACAAAAGGAAAAATCCCATGGTATTGGTTCTACTCTTCTCTTCTATTTGGTTGTTGGGATTATAGTTTCCCTTGAGTTGAAGTGAAGTGAAGATAGAGCCTGTTCTTGATATTAGAGGTTAAGAATCTTCTCCCTTTCAATGTGTGTAAGCTAAATTAATCTTTAGACATGCCTAGATGTTGAAGTTGATATGTGAACATGTTGTGTTGTGGTTGGGGGTTGTTCTTATTATGATTGAGATGCTGGAAGTATGAGCATGATGGATATGAATTAGTTTGATGATTTAAATGTGCTAGTTGCTACAAGTTATAAGTTGAAGGATTAGATGATATAATTGAATTATTAGTTGTGTGATATGCAATATGTTAGGGATGATTTGATTGTATAAAGGTGTTGGAGGTATAGTTGTTGGTTGTTAGTTGTTGTTGTTGTTGTTGTTTTGAACTTGAGGAATTTAAAAACAACAGGGGAGATATTGTCTGATTTGTCATAGAACGAGCTTGCCGCTCATTAGCTAGTTGGTATGTTTCTCTTGTTGATGCAAGTATTATTTCCTAGTTGTAGACTGGTTGTGAAGAGGCGAGTTTAATTATCATCCTTGAATGATCAGTTTCAAAGGTACGTAAGGCCAGTTCTCTTATTCACCATTATGGCACGACATGTATTTATTGTTCCCCTACATGATCTATGAAGCTTTAAGCTTACAAGTGTGCTGGATCTATATCATAATTCCTATGCCTCCTAAAAGATTTAGTATATCTATAATCAATAGTTATTCAAGTTTGTTACTCCTATAGTCGAGTTCCAAGTTTCTATGATGAGATTAGAGTTTTCCTTAAGTATGATGAGGTTGATAGTTTACAGAATATTATTAAAGGGATTTATAGAACGTTCTCTAAGAGGAATTGTACTTAGGATGAAGTGTATGACGGCTCTCAGAGTGTATTTGAGAAGTTACAAACCTTTAGATAAAGTAAAACACGTCAAGAATTTAAGGGGATAGTTATGGGACTATAGAACATCACTTAAGGTAAATGATGTCTTATGGCTAATGTCCAAGTAAACATTATGAGATGTAGAGTGTAATGTAAAGTGAAACATACTTACGATATTCAGATGCCCTTATCAAGCCATAGAGCATCCTTTAGAATGAGCCATGTTAATATATAAATGTATGAATCGATATTTCTATACAATGTCTTAATTTTAGGGTCGAGTTCCCAATTTCTATACTTATTAAAAAGTGGGAAAGAAGCTAAAGATTATAACTTTATTGTGGACAGGTTGACCAAGTTCGCGCACTTCAATCTAGTTCAAACCACCTACAATTCGGAGAAGTTGGTGAAGATTTACATTTGGGAGATTGTGCGGTTGCATGGAGTGCCTATCTCCATCCTTTCAAAATGAGGCACTCAGTTCACCTCCCATTTGTAGAGAACCTTGCAAAAATAATTGGGGACCCAATTGGATCTCAGTATGACATTGCACACTCAGATGATGGCCAGTCTGAGCGGACTACTCAGGTTCTAGAGGATATGTTGTGGGAATGTGTGAATGATTTTGTGATTGATTTTGTATTTGGTGGAGTTTTCTTACAAGAACAATTATCATTCGAGTATTGAGATAGCATCGTTTGAGGCTTTGTATGGTAGGAGGTGTCTCTCTCCGGTTGGCTAGTTCGATGCGTTCGAGGTGAGACCGTAGGGTACAGATTTGTTGAGAGTTTTCTTGGACAAGATGAAGGTGATTCAAGAGAGGTTCCTCGCGATTCAGAGTAGGCAGAAAATTTATGTGGATCAAAAGGTTTGCGATGTTGAGTTCATGGTGGGTGACCATGTTCTATTGAAGGTTTTTCCCATGAAAGGTGTAATGGGGTTTGGAAATAAGGGCAAGTTTAGTCAGAGGTTTATTGGCCCATTTGAGATCATTTGGCGCATTGGTAAGGAAGCTCTTTACTAGCACGATTTCATGCGTTCATCTCGTATTCCATATTTTGATGTTGAAGAAGTACCATCAGGAGGGTCCTATATAATCCAATGGGACTCAGTGGTTTTTTATAAAAAATTGACATTTGCGGAATAACCCGTGGCAATTTTGGATAGGCAAGTCAGGAAGTGAGATCCAAAGAAATATCTTCAGTGAAAGTGTAGAGGAGGCACCATCTGATTGAGGAGGCCACCTGAGAGACCGAGGCGGCTGGACCGATATCCTCAGCTATTCATTAGTTCCGGTACCCTATTTCTCATTCCTTTCTTATTGATTCGAGTACGAACTATTATTTAATTGGTATCTGATGTAATGATCTATTTGATCGTTTATTTTGTTTAAATATTTTATCCCCCAAAACACCCTTTCTGTAGCTTCATTTTGGTATTTATGACTTGTGTGGATGGGTGGCACCGTTCCCGAGGAAATCTGATGGGTTTTAGATCAAAATTAGCAAAATTGAAATATTCAAAGTTAAGAAAATGAAAATATTTTACCAAAGTCAAAATCGGGAGTAAATGTGTCATTTTCAAAGTTTGTTCGATTCCATTAGGTCCGGAATGTGATTTTAGACTTAGTCAAGCCTTTGGTTTAGTCCCAAGGCATTCAGATGTGATTTGGTTAGTTGGACGACAAACTAGAGATTTAAAGAATTGGAGTTGACTTTGGTCAAAATCAAGTCAAGATGGCCCTTTTCATGAATTCTAAGTGCGCGTGCAAGTCTGAAACATATTTTATGACTTAAATGCATATTTGGTTTGTGTACGGGAGGTCCCGAATGAATTTCGAGTGTCAAATCAAAAGTTGGAGAAACCAGAAAATCTGGTTTCAGATGTTGCTTCCTTCTTCACGATCGCGGAGAGGGTCTCACGATCGTAGAGAAGGAAAAAGACGCGGATCGTGATCGCAGTGGGACAGGTCCTGATCACGTAAATGGGTTCATGGCCCCTAATCGGGTCTTGCTTCGCGACCGCGGATGGTGCACCTCGCGATCGCAAAGACCAAAGTACACCTTGGCAGAATTAAAAACTCATTTCGAACATAAACTCCATTTTCTAATATTTCAAGTTCTACAACTTGGTTTGAAAAGACTTCAAGGGAGTTTTGCTTGTCTATACTTGGGGGTAAGTTTCTAATTCTAAATATTTCAATTACCATTGATCCTTATCATTAATTAGCAATTAAATCAAGCTTTTGTGTTGGAAATTTGTAGGGTTTTAGCCCTAGCTTAGAAATAGGATTTTCATGAAATTTAGGAGGAAATCATGCTTAAATTTGGATGATTTTCTAGGTTTATCTTATTTAGGCTATGGGTAAATTAATTCTAAGATAAAATTCCAATTTTGCCCTTGGGGCTTGGGTTTGGCTATTTTGGATTCCGGGTAAAAGTATAGCAATATGGGTATCCATAGACTCGTATACTCATGTAGATTGCATAATTGGTAGATTTGGATCGAGTTGAGGTTTCTCGAAAAGGAAAGGCGGTTGCTTGAGGGGTTCATGGCACATTTCTCGGCTTCGAGGTATGTTATGGCTTAGTCTTTTAGACTGCGATTGGAGCTGCGTATATAATATATAAATATCGATGGGGTTATGCATGTGAGTCTTCGGGAATTGAATGTAGTGTTAAATATACTATCTTGGTTTGATTGTTGATTATGTTGGCTTGGATGTCCATGTTTGACTTATACTTACGCTAGTTGCTTCATTATGTCATGTTGAATGCATATCCATTTCATGCAATTTATGATATTTTGGCATAATATGGAACATCTATGATTTGTATAATGTGAGCATTCATACTTATATTTCTTGATTGGAATGAGTCACAAAAACAAATATGAGGTGATCTTCAAGGGCGGGAAAAGTTAAAGGTGATGTTTACATAGTCCAAGGAGATATGGATTGTCACACCTCAAGCTTGGGGGATGTGTCCTGCACCCAGCACCCGAAGACCTGGAAAAACTGTTGTAGTATCGGGAACCTATAACATAAGACTTGGGATGACAAGGCCTCCATAATACTATATGGGACAAGAATATATGACAATCTGCTTTGACCTTCTCTCGAATCGCTACGTTCAAGTCTCTAATGAATCGTGCAATCCTTTGAGCCTCCTTTTCTTCTAAGTCATAAAGCATGGTGACTTTCTTGAACTCTCGAATGTATTCCTCAACTTTAAGATATCCTTGATGAAGTTTGGTGAGCTTGAGGTATAGGTCTTGTTCATACTCCCTTGGCAAGAACTTCTTCTTCAAATGTTTCTTTAGTTTGTCCCAAGATTCAATCTTGATTTTCCCATTCCTCATCCATCTTGTTTTGAGGTTTCCATACCACACAGAATTGAATTCCTACAACTTTAATATAGCAACCTTAAAACACTTGTGGTCATCACATTTCTTGTATTCGAAAAGCCCCTCAATGGCCCTTAACCATTTCAAGAAAATCTTCTGCGTCCATATTTCCTTCAAAGGCTGGAAGATCAAACCGTAGACTTTGGTCATCTTCCCTTTCATGCCTCGGGTTGTCTTAGACATCTTACCTTTTATGTCTCGGGTTGTTTTTAGCAACCTCTTCCTCGAACTCGTCATCATTAACCACGACACGCTCCGTAAACTCTCTTCTCAAGATTTGCATTTGTTCCGCAATAAGGTCACTTATGGTCCTCCGAAGTTCTTCATTTATGTTAGCCATAGCGGCAAGGCGTGGGATGAGAAATCCTTGATCTGATACCAAACTGATGTATATAAAAAGGGTTTTGTATGGTTAGGTCGGTCGGAGTTGGTTTGGGGCCGGACATAATTGTGGGAGTCAAATGGAGGTTAGTCGAATAAGGCGGTTTTCTGACAGTTTAGGTATGGGGAGAGGTGTACGGGTGCCCTTATGTGGTTTTGGGCTAAGGTGTTTGGAGGGAATGAGCTAGACACGTTGGTATTTCGTGGTTGGACGGTGGTAAGATGGCGAAAACTGGTCGGAACAATTAGGTACGAAGGTTGAACCCTATGAGGACGGTGGAAAAGTTGATTGGGTTTTTTGGAGGAGTTGGTTATCGACCCTTATGGTGTAGATTGGGAAGTGTTGTAGTGTATTGGGGTGAAAGGGATTAGGTAGTTTGGATAGTGATTGGACAGGATATTGATAGACAAGTTCGGGTGCGGGTATGGTGATGTAGGTCGATATGACCTTTTAATATGTTTGTAACCGAATAACCGAATAGAACCTTGGCTTGGTTATAGTTAGATCACAAAATTTCTAACTAGACTTACACCTAGAGTTTGGACCACAAAAGGACCAAGGGTTGGACCACAAAATGATCGAGGGTTGGACCACAAAATGATCGAGGGTTGGACCACAAAAGGACCAACTAAGATAAACAACACAAAAGTTGAATAACTTAGCAAAGTTTAAGAAAACTAAAATATATTTCATAAAAATTCAATGTCTCCTTTCATCAACTACATCCCCTATTTATTCTAGTTCTCAACCTTCTAGAAGTCATAACAAGATAGACATAAAAATGCATCTAGATCGAATGGGAAAGTGGGAGAGGTTCGGCCGATTTGGGAGAAGGGAAAATACCCTACTCTTCATGTTCTCTAGGCCACCCTTTTGTGCCACCCATGTATATAAGTGCATGAACTAGCTAGTTTATGAATTACCTCCTTGGGGAACGTTAGAAGCTTCTCCTTCTAGATGATTCTCGGCTTGGTCATCTTATCTTATTACATGGCATAGTAATTAAGCTATAAGGAGATCTAGTGATTAAGATTGGAATTAAAACAAGTTAAAAGGTGGTCTCTACCAAGACCTACATAAAAGCCAAAAAAAATGTTTCCTTCTTGGATGTTCAAGTCTTGTCTTCAACTCTACTCCATACATCACTCAACCGGACCTTCTTGTCATCCGTTCGAAAAGAATAGACATTTTTTTCTCCATCATGTTGCATTGCCATGGCTGCCCCAGTAAAATATGACAAGCATCCATAGGTAGGATGTCACACTATATTTCATCTTCGTACTTACCAACCCAAAAACTAACAAGAGCTTGTTTAATTACCTTTAGTCCTTTCTCTTTGTTCAACCATTGGAGAGCATATGGTTTAGGATGGTTGCGGGTAGGCAACTTCAATTCGTCCACCATTTCCACAGAGGACACATTGGTACAACTTCCTCTATTAATGATCATATTACACACCTTGTCATTTACCTTGCATCGAATCTAAAATAGTTGCTCTATTTATGTCTCCTCCTGTTCTTCAAGTTGAACACTCAACACGCATCAGAGTACTAAACTTTCACCCTCTTCCGCAAGATCAACATCTTCCTCTAGGACCTCATTGACTTCAGGTTCCTCAATAACAAAGGAATCCCCACAATCTTGATACTCTTTGATAGTCATTACCCGAGGGTTAGGACATTCATTTTCAAAGTATCCTAATCCTTGACATTTAAAAAACCATTTTCTACTTCTATTTACCCCTTTTGTAACCTCTACTTTCTTTCCTTTATCTTTCTCTACACTTTCTTGGCCATACAATGGGTTAGTAAAAGAGGTGCTGCCCTTTTCTTTAACATAAGTGGGCTTTACATAGGATTTTGGGGTACCCATGTTTTTTTGTTTTTCAAACTTGAGTGCTACGTAACATACGTCTTCAAATGTGTTGTATGTTGCAACTTCGACCTTCTCTCGAATAGCTACGTTCAAGTCTCTAATTAATCGTGCAATCCTTTGAGCCTCCTTTTCTTCTAAGTCATAAAGCATGGTGACTTTCTTGAACTCTAGAACGCATTCCTCAACTTTAAGATCTCCTTGATGAAGTTTGGTGAGCTTGAGGTATAGGTCTTGCTCATACTCCCTTGGCAAGAACTTCTTCTTCAAATGTTTCTTTAGTTTGTCCCAAGATTTAATCTTGGTTTTCCCATTCCTCCTCCGTCTTGTTTTGAGGTTTCCATACCACACAGAATTGAATTCCTTCAACTTTAATGTAGCAACCTTAAAACACTTGTGGTCATCATATTTCTTGTATTCGAAAATCCTCTCAATAGCCCTTAACAATTTTAAGAAACTCTTCTGGGTCCATATTTCCTTCAAAGGGTGGAAGATCAAATCGTAGACTTTGGTCATCTTCCTTTTCATGCCTCGGGTTATTTTTTGCAACCTCTTCCCCGGACTCGGCATCATTAACCACGGCACGCTCTGTAAACTCTCTTCTAAAGATTTGCATTTGTTCCGTAATAAGGTCACTTATGGTCCTCCAAAGTTCTTCATTTATGTTAGCCATAGCGTCAAGGCGTGGGATGAGAAATCATTGATCTGATACCAAACTGATATATATAAAAAGGGTTTTGTATGGTTAGGTCAGTCAGAGTTGGTTTGGGGCCAGACACAATTGTGGGAGTCAAATGGAGGTTAGTCGAATCGGGCGGTTTTCAGACAGTTTAGGTAGGGGAGAGGTGTACGAGTGCCCTTATGTGGTTTCGGGCTATGGCGTTTGGAGGGAATGAACTAGACACGTTGTAGGTTATGTTGTTGATAGGTATATCTTGGTTGGATGGTGGTAAGATGGCGAAAACTGATCGGAACAATTAGGTACGAAGGTTGAACCCGATGAGAACGGTGGAAAAGTTGATTGGTTATCGACCCTTTTGGTGTAGATTGGGAAGTGTTGTAGTGTATTGGGGTGAAAGGGATTAGGTAGTTTAGATAGTGATTGGACAGGAAATTGATAGACAAGTTCGGGTGCGGGTATGGTGATGTAGGTCGATATGACCTTTTAATATGTTTGTAACCGCATAACCGAATAGAACATTGGCTTGGTTATAGTTAGATCACAAAATATCTAACTAGACTTACACCTAGAGTTTGGGCCATAAAAGGACCAAGGGTTGGACCACAAAATGATCGAGGGTTGGACCACAAAAGGACCAACTAAGATAAACAACACAAAAGTTGAATAACTTAGCAAAGTTTAAGAAAACTCAAATATATTTCATAAAAATTCAATGTCTCCTTTCATCAACTACATCCCCTATTTATTCTAGTTCTCAACCTTCTAGAAGTCGTAACAAGATAGACATAAAAATGCATCTAGATCGAGTGGGAAAGTGGGAGAGGTTCAGCCGATTTGGGAGAAGGGAAAATACCCTACTCTTCATGTTCTCTAGGCCACCCTTTTGTGCCACCCATGTATATAAGTGCATGAACTAGCTAGTTTATGAATTACCTCATTGGGGAATGTTAGAAGCTTCTCCTTCTAGATGATTCTCGGCTTGGTCATCTTATCTTATTACATGGCATAGTAATTAAGCTATAAGGAGATCTAGTGATTAAGATAGGAATTAAAATAAGTTAAAAGGTGGTCTCAACCAAGACCTACATAAAAGCCAAAAAAAATGTTTCCTTCTTGGATGTTCAAGTCTTGTCTTCAACTCTACTCCATACATCACTCAACCGGACCTTCTTGTCATCCGTTCGAAAAGAATAGACATTTTTTTCTCCATCATGTTGCACTTTTCTATCAAATTGCCATGGCTGCCCCAGTAAAATATGACAAGCATCCATAGGTAGGATGTCACACTATATTTCATTTTCGTACTTACCAACCCAAAACCTAACAAGAGCTTGTTTAATTACTTTTAGCCCTTTGTCTTTGTTCAACCATTGGAGAGCATATGGTTTAGGATGGTTGCTGGTAGGCAACTTCAATTCGTCCACCATTTCCACAGAGGACACATTGGTACAGCTTCCTCCATCAATGATCATATTACACACCTTGTCATTTACCTTGCATCGAATCTAAAATAGTTGCTCTATTTATGTCTCCTCCTGTTCTTCAAGTTGAACACTCAACACGCATCAGAGTACTAAACTTTCACCCTCTTCCGCAAGATCAACATCTTCCTCTAGGACCTCCTTGACTTCAGGTTCCTCAATAACAAAGGAATCCCCACAATCTTGATACTCTTTGATAGTCATTACCCGAGGGTTAGGACATTCATTTTCAAAGTATCCTAATCCTTGACATTTAAAAAACCATTTTCTACTTCTATTTACCCCTTTTGTAACCTCTACTTTCTTTCCTTTATCTTTCTCCACACTTTCTTGACCATATAATGGGTTAGTAAAAGAGGTACCGCCCTTTTCTTTAACATAAGTGAGCTTTACATAGGATTTTAGGGTACCCATGTTTTTTTGTTTTTCAAACTTGAGTACTACGTAACATACGTCTTCAAATGTGTTGTATGTTGCAACTTCGACCTTCTCTCGAATCGCTACGTTCAAGTCTCTAATAAATCGTGCAATCCTTTGAGCCTCCTTTTCTTCTAAGTCATAAAGCATGGTGACTTTCTTGAACTCTAGAACGCATTCCTCAACTTTAAGATCTCCTTGATGAAGTTTGGTGAGCTTGAGGTATAGGTCTTGTTCATACTCCCTTGGCAAGAACTTCTTCTTCAAATGTTTCTTTAGTTTGTCCCAAGATTCAATCTTGGTTTTCCCATTCCTCCTCCGTCTTGTTTTGAGGTTTCCATACCACACAGAATTGAATTCCTTCAACTTTAATGTAGCAACCTTAAAACACTTGTGGTCATCATATTTCTTGTATTCGAAAAGCCTCTCAATGGCCCTTAACAATTTTAAGAAACTCTTCTGGGTCCATATTTCCTTCAAAGGGTGAAAGATCAAGCCGTAGACTTTGGTCATCTTCCCTTTCATGCCTCGGGTTGTTTTTTGCAACCTCTTCCCCGGACTCGGCATCATTAACCACGGCACGCTCCGTAAACTCTCTTCTAAAGATTTGCATTTGTTCCGTAATAAGGTTACTTATGGTCCTCCGAAGTTCTTCATTTATGTTAGCCATAGCGTCAAGGCGTGGGATGAGAAATCCTTGATCTGATACCAAACTGCTGTATATAAAAACGGTTTTGTATGGTTAGGTCGGTCAGAGTTGGTTTGGGGCCGGACACAATTGTGGGAGTCAAATAGAGGTTAGTCGAATAGGGCGGTTTTCAGACAGTTTAGGTATGGGGAGAGGTGTACGAGTGCCCTTATGTGGTTTCGGGCTAAGGCGTTTGGAGGGAATGAGCTAGACACATTGTAGGTTATGTTGTTGATTGGTATTTCTTGGTTGGATGGTGGTAAGATGGCGAAAACCGGTCGGAACAATTAGGTACGAAGGTTGAACCCGATGAGAATGGTGGAAATGTTGATTGGTTATCGACCCTTTTGGTGTAGATTGGGAAGTGTTGTAGTGTATTGGGGTGAAAGGGATTAGGTAGTTTGGATAGTGATTGGACAGGAAATTGATAGATAAGTTCGGGTGCGGGTATGGTGATGTAGGTCGATATGACCTTTTAATATGTTTGTAATCGATAAACCAAATAGAACATTGGCTTGGTTATAGTTAGATCACAAAATTCCTAACTAGACTTACACCTAGAGTTTGGACAACAAAAGGACCAAGGGTTGGACCACAAAATGATCGAGGGTTGGACCACAAAAGGACCAACTAAGATAAACAACACAAAAGTTGAATAACTTAGCAAAGTTTAAGAAAACACAAATATATTTCATAAAAAATCAATGTCTCCTTTCATCAACTACATCCCCTATTTATTCTAGTTCTCAACCTTCTAGAAGTCGTAACAAGATAGACATAAAAATGCATCTAGATCGAATGGGAAAGTGGGAGAGGTTCGACCGGTTTGGGAAGGGAAAATACCCTATTCTTCATGTTCTCTAGGCCACCCTTTTTTGCCACCCATGTATATAAGTGCATGAACTAGCTAGTTTATGAATTACCTCCTTGGGGAACGTTAGAAGCTTCTCCTTCTAGATGATTCTCGGCTTGGTCATCTTATCTTATTACATGGCATAGTAATTAAGCTATAAGGAGATCTAGTGATTAAGATAGGAATTAAAACAAGTTAAAAGGTGGTCTCTACCAAGACCTACATAAAAGCCAAAGAAAATGTTTCCTTCTTGGATGTTCAAGTCTTGTCTTCAACTCTACTCCATACATCACTCAACCGGACCTTCTTGTCATCCGTTCGAAAAGAATAGATATTTTTTCTCCATCATGTTGCACTTTCCTATCAAATTGCCATGGATGCCCCAGTAAAATATGACAAGCATCCATAGGTAGGATGTCACACTATATTTCATCTTCGTACTTACCAACCCAAAAACTAACAAGAGCTTGTTTAATTACCTTTAGCCCTTTGTCTTTGTTCAACCATTGGAGAGCATATGGTTTAGGATGGTTGCTGGTAGGCAACTTCAATTCGTCCACCATTTCCACAGAGGACGCATTGGTACAACTTCCTCCATCAATGATCATATTACACACATTGTCATTTACCTTGCATCGAATCTAAAATAGTTGCTCTATTTATGTCTCCTCCTGTTCTTCAAGTTGAACACTCAACACGCATCAGAGTACTAAACTTTCACCCTCTTCCACAAGATCAACATCTTCCTCTAGGACCTCCTTGACTTCAGGTTCCTCAATAACAAAGGAATCCCCACAATCTTGATACTCTTTGATAGTCATTACCCGAGGGTTAGGACATTCATTTTCAAAGTATCCTAATCCTCGACATTTAAAAAACCTTTTTCTACTTCTATTTACCCCTTTTGTAACCTCTACTTTCTTTCCTTTATCTTTCTCCACACTTTCTTGGCCATATAATGGGTTAGTAAAAGAGGTACTGCCCTTTTCTTTAACATAAGTGGGCTTTACATAGGATTTTAGGGTACCCATGTTTTTTTGTTTTTCAAACTTGAGTGCTACGTAACATACGTCTTCAAATGTGTTGTATGTTGCAACTTCGACCTTTTCTCGAATCGCTACGTTCAAGTCTCTAATGAATCGTACAATCCTTTGAGCCTCATTTTCTTCTAAGTCATAAAGCATGGTGACTTTCTTGAACTCTAGAATGCATTCCTCAACTTTAAGATCTCCTTGATGAAGTTTGGTGAGCTTGAGGTATAGGTCTTGTTCATACTCCCTTGGCAAGAACTTCTTCTTCAAATGTTTCTTTAGTTTGTCCCAAGATTCAATCTTGGTTTTCCCATTCCTCCTCCGTCTTGTTTTGAGGTTTCCATACCATACAAAATTGAATTCCTTCAACTTTAATGTAGCAACCTTAAAACACTTGTGGTCATCATATTTCTTGTATTCGAAAAGACTCTCAATGGCCCTTAACCATTTCAAGAAACTCTTCTGGGTCCATATTTCCTTCAAAGGCTGGAAGATCAAACCATAGACTTTGGTCATCTTCCCTTTCATGCCTCGGGTTGTCTTAGACATCTTCTCTTTTATGTCTCGGGTTGTTTTTTGTAACCTCTTCCCCGGATTCGGCATTCTTAACCACGACACGCTCCGTAAACTCTCTTCTCAAGATTTGCATTTGTTACACAATAAGGTTACTTATGGTCCTCCGAAGTTCTTCATTTATGTTAGCTATAGCGTCAAAGCGTTGGTTATCGACCTTTTTGGTATAGGTTGGGAAGTTTTGTAGTATATTGGGGTGAAAGGGATTTGGCAGTTAGGATAGTGATTGAACAGGAAATTGATTGACAAGTTCGGGTGAGGGTATGGTGATGTAGTCCGAGATGACCTTCTGATGTGTTTGTAACCAAGTAACCGAATAGAATCTTGGCTAGGGTATAGTTAGATCATAAGATTTCTAACTAGACTTACACCTAGGGTTTGGACCACAAAAGGACCAAGGGTTGGACCACAAAAGGATCGTGGGTTGGACCACAAAAGGACCAACTAAGATAAACAACACAAATTGAATAACTTAGCAAAGTTTAAGAAAACTCAAATATATTTCATAAAAAGTCAATGCCTCATTTCATCAACTACATCGCCTATTTATTCTAGTTCTCAACCTTCTAGAAGTCGTAACAAGATAGACATAAAAATGCATCTAGGCCGAATGGAAAAGGGAGAGGCTCGGCAGATTTGGGAGAAGGGAAAAGACCCAACTCTTCATGTTCTCTAGGCCACCCTTTTGTGTCACCCATATAGATAAATGCATAAACTTGCTAGTTCATGAATTACCTCATTGGGGAACATTGGAAGCTTCACCTTCTAGATGGTTCTCAGCTTGGTCATCTCATCTTATTACATGACATAGTAATTAAGCTAGGAATTAAAACAAGCTAAAAGGTGATCTCGGCCAAGACCTACATAAAAGACGGAAAAAAATGTTTCCTTCTTGGATCTTCAAGTCTTGTCTACAACTCCACTTTACATTAAGTATGTCACCATATGGCAGTTGGAAATCTTTGTCACTCCTAGCAAATCACCTAGCGACTCATGTTGAAAACATAAGTTCACGGCCTTCTGTTCATCAGAAAGTGGTAGCCAACTTTGTGTGCAACACATCATATGCCGATTTGGCATCCCCGAGTCAATCATAACAGGTAATGAAGCCAACTTGAACAACCATCTGATGAAAGACATCTGTGAACAATTCTGAATCACTCACCTCAATTTGACCGCATATAGGCCATAGATGAATGGAGTCGTAGAGGTAGCAAACAAGAAATCAAGAGAATCTTAAGGAAAATGACAAATAATTACAAGTGTTGGCATGAAGAGTTGCCCTACACGTTGCTAGGATATCGAACAACCACTCAGACATCAATTGGAGCAACTCCATACTTGTTTGTCCACAGCATCAAAACAGTGATACCAGCCGAGGTATAGGTACCCTCGCTCAAAATCATACAAGAAGTAACACTTTACAACACAGAGTGGGTCCGAAAAATATATGAGCAACTAGATCTAATAGATGAGAAAATGATGGTTTTCATATGTCACGATCAACTCTAATAGAGAAAAGCATACGCCTTCAACAAATGGGTAAGAGCCCAAAACTTCCAAATAGGACAACTAGTACTCAAACGCGTGTTCCCGCACCAAGATGAGTACAAAAGAAAGTTCCCACCCAACTAGCAAGGGCCCTACATGGTGCGCAAGGTACTGTCAGAAGGAGCTATCATCCTCGCAGAAATGGATGGCCAAGAGTGACCCAAAGCAATTAACTCATGAAGACACGCTCATCAAGCTTGTAATCACATTTTACTTGTAATCGCATTTCTTTACTTGTAATCAGACTTTTATTTTCCTTGTAATCGCTTTTCTTTGCTTGTAATTGCATTATAAATCCAAATCAATTCCTTGTAATGAACTACACGAGGACCTGATTCCCAAAAAGAGGGGATACGTAGGCGTCCATTATGGACTTGGTAACAATATTACCCAAATCAATTATTCCTTGTAATATGAATTACGCAGTGACCTGATTCCCAAAGAGGGATACATAGGCGCTTTTCAAGTCGGTCGCACTATTATAAAAAAATCAACAAACTTTTCTAAACTACATTTTGACCTAATCCTGAGACAAGATATGTATGTGCTCTTTGAGCTTGGTCATACCAAACAAAACACCCAAAGGAACCCCTAGGAAACCTCAGAGATATCAATAATTCAAAGAATTGCATCACACAATATAAACTAGAGCAAAATATTTAAGAAGATCTCAAAAATTTCATCAACAATCCGGCTCAAAGGATCAACTGATCCAAGCTCAATAAACTTTTTAATATTTTTTTAGAAACTCAAAATTTCCTTCAACGCAGATCGGCACGAGAGTCAACCGATTCAAATATGCAACTGGGACAAAATTTTCGAGGAGATCTTGAAAAATTCACCAAAGACATACAAAGATCAAAGGTAGAGCACCGAAGACGGTCAAGGAACCTCGTTCAAATGAATATATCATGACATGAGTTAACGATATTTTAAATATATGAAAAGTTTTAGTCAAAAAATTTGGCATTCCAAAATATTTTGAAACATTCCAATTTAAAACATTTTCTCTCATTACACAATGACCGAAAGAGGGGTCGAGACCAGAAAAGCAGAGAAACCACACAACGGGACTCGTCAACATGGATTGACCACATAGGAAACTAACAAATCTTTCTGTGGTTTCAGGTCACCAGAACATCGTCAAGATGATGATGGGTTTTTATACTAATTTGGTTATGCATGAATGAAACAGGTACAACAGAAAGCCATTCCGACACTGGAAGACAACTATCAGGCCCCAAGAGCCACCAACAAAGTAAATACATGGCGATGGACCTGAGAGCCGCAACTAGAGGAAAATGCCATAAAAGGGCATAAGGTAAAAAGTTGCAGTCTTCACTCCTAGTGTCTGAATGATGTAATACCAGCTGAAAGGCTACAGTCGGCATTCAAAAGTCAGAGTGGTGTCATTTTGGCCAAAAGGTTGCAGTCGTCACTCCAAGTGTCAGAATGATGTAATTCCGGCCGAAACACTATAGTTTTTATTCAAAAGTACAAGTGATGTAATCCCGGACGAAAGGTTGCAGTCATTACTCCAAGTGTTAGAATGATGTAATTCTAGCCAAAAGGTTGGAGTCATCATTCAAAAGTTAAAGTGGTGTAATTCTGGCCGAAAGGCTGTAGTCGTCACTCCAAGTGTCAAAATGATGTAATTTTTTTCCAAAGATTGTAGTCTTCATTCAAAAGTCTGAGTTGTGTAATACTGACTGAAAGGTTGCAGTGATCATTCAAAAGTCAGAGTGGTATAATTCCAGCTAAAAGGTTGTAGTCGTCACTCCAAGTGTCAGAATGACATAATTCTGGACGAAAGGTTGCAGTCTTCATCCAAACATCTCAGTGGTGTAGTTTCAGCCGAAAGGTTGCAGTCGTCACTCCAAGTGTCAGAATGATGTAATTTCGGACGAAAGGTTGCATTCGTCACTCCAAGTGTTAGAATGATGTAATTCCAATTGAAAAGTTGTGGTCGTCATTCAAAAGTCAGAGTGGTGTAATTTCGGTCAACAAGTTATAGTCGTCACTCCAAGTGTAGGAATGATGTAATTCCGGTCGAAAGGTTACATTCTTCATTCAAAAGTCCAAATGATGTAATTCTATCTGAAAGGTTGTAATATTCATTCAAAAGTGTCATGTGATGTAATTCTAGCCGAAAGGTTGCGGTCTTCACCCCAAAGTCCAAACGATGTGATTCAAGTCAAAAGGTTGCAGTCTTCATTCCCCAAAAATCAAACTATATGATCAATAACATCTACCAGCAAGGTCGGCAGTAGGTGATGTCCGCTTGAACAAACACTCTCTAGCAAGTCAACAGAGTTAGACGGTGTCGCAGGTGGCATCCGATCAAGATGAACAATTCAATGAAGTGAGACGGTGTCGCAAATGGCATCCGAGTGTCGGATGAGGCTTCCGCTAAAATAAAATCACCCAAGAGGGTACAACAAACAAAGCATATAGAAACAAGTCAAAGCTACAGGAGGTGGAAACCAGAAGACCAGATCCAGATACAAGTGGAGAAAATGAGAGCCAAGCTCTCTGCGCATGAGATTAAACATCACTCCGAACTGAGCTCGCTCGCAAATCATGAAGTTTTTATTTTTTAAAACCCGTAACCGGTTGGACATATATGAGAAGGGTCAAAGGGACTCCCACATAAGGGATATTGTTTTTGGGCCATCGTGTGGAACTACAAGTGACTTGATTCTCGAGAATCGGGGATATGTAAGCCACTCAATCTTCGAAAATCAGTCATATTCCAACAAAATAACTACAGAACTTATGGTCTGATATTTTATGTTTTATTGGCTTTTAGTAGTTTAATCGAGTTGAACTACAAGTGGAATGAATTCTCATATAATCTGAGAAATCTAGGAAACCCAAAAAGAAAGGTCCGGACACAATTTTAAAAAATTACACAAAAAATGAGAAATTGTTTCTTATTGGTCGGCTAAAAACTAGGTAAGTCAAATTTTGCTGCTCAGGGATGGTCTAGCCATCCCCGAACAACAAAGGGCAGTATTTGACACCAAATTTTTACCCTCCAATAATTTTATTTAATTATTCAGAGTTTCCAACATACAGACGGAGTGAAATGTACTTTTCACAAGGCGAATATGATTTTACAAAATTATTTTGAGAGTATTTTATCATTTCATCTGACAAAATGTCACTTGGTATATATATATATATATATATATATATATATATATATATATATATATATATATTGTATATCATATCCTAATTTAACACAGTTTGATCATTAATTATAATTTTGGAGTTTTTATAAATGTAATTATCTCAAAAGAGTTTTTAAAAATTTAAAGATTAATGTTTCGCTTCGTCAAAATTGGGAAATTGTTAATTAAATAGGATAATGTGAATTACATCTCAATTTTTAAATCATGTTTTAATTTAAAAGACGTTTGCATGGTTTTAATCAAATAATTACTAATTAGTATCAAACTTGGATTTAAAATTAAGCTTTTGATATAATTAGACTATTTATGAGATTATTTGTTTTGTTTATTATTTAAAATATGACCACATTTGCAAAATATGGTCATATTTGTTTAATTTTATTTGAATACTCGTTTGGGCCCTTTCCTTTTTGAACTTAGGTTGGTCGAGCCCAAGGCCAAAAGGCCCAAGACTCGGCCCACCCCTTTCACTTTAACGCGTAATACGCCAAGGGTATTATACCCTTTTTTTCATTTGTGCAATTTGGTTGTGGAAAGAAACCCTAGCCGTCGAGGGTCTTCGTCCCTAAATTTCCAAAAATGGCAAATGCACAGTGTACGTTATTTGCTATACATTTATGTTTGTATGGAAGAGGTAATGGTATTAAATACCACCCTTCTCACACCACAGTCGCACCACCAGACCCCATACCCAGATGAGGTCGCCCCTCATTTGTACTATGCTTTTGCTACTAGTATTTATGATCCCTTGTCCGATTTGATTTATATTTTGGGTTTCTATTGGTTGAGATTTTTTTGGGTAGAAATCCTCCCCCCCCCAACCAATTTTATTCTCCCACACTGATTGATAGAGGTCTGCTAGGGTTTCAATCTCCCCTATAAATATAAACCCTTATTCCCATTATTAATAGTCCAGATACTCGATTTAGGAATTCACATTTATTAAAAGCCATTTTGAGTTTAAATCCAATTTAATTTGAGCATAATTAGGATTCAAGCCCTTTGCTGGAACCCTTACTTGTTTAAATTAAGTCATCACAACTAAAAATATTTTTTTTGTGTGTGTTTGCGAGCTATTGAGGTCGTCGGAGTGAAGTCAAGCTCAACATCGACCTTTAGGCTGCCTCCACACATGGTAATTCCTTTTCCCTTTTATATTTCTTGTTTAAATTAGGTTTTGTGATCTGTATTTGTGTATTTGAGTGTTGGTTAATCATGATTAGTGATTGTTTTGTTTTATTTCTAGGTTATTAAACATGTGTTAGTTACAGTTTAAGCTTGTAGATTAGTAGTTCAACATGTTTAATTAAGGTTAGTTGTTATATGTGTGTATGAGTTTAATAATCAACATGTTTTCACTATTATGAGCTTCTGTGTTGCATTGATTGGTGTTGTTTAGGCCCTTGTTGGTACTGGTTATGTGGTATTTCAAGCATGATTAGTTATGATAATGATTATTTGAACTTCTTAGATCATATTCAGCATGTTTTAGGTTGGAATAGATATTGTTGTTGTTCATGGTTGCCATTGTTAGCATATTATGCCACTGCTTAGTGCTTATTGTGACATTATAAATTTAATTAGTTGCTTCTGTGTTTATTAGGTTAGTATTAGGGCATGTTAACTTGTATGTTTGTTTAAATTATAGATTAGTATGTTTGACTAAGTTAATATCATGACTAGTTGTACATCATGCTTATCTATGGGTTTAAGTGTTCACCATGTTGGTTTAAGGTTATATCAGTCATATTCATGTTGTTTGTTGGCTGCTTGTGTGTAATAAGGCATGTAGAGCCCTAATATGTTAGCTTAAGCTTTATTGTACCTGTGTGACTTGTTCAAATGACTTCAAAGTAATTAGCATGTTAGTCATAATCTATTTTAACCATTTTAGTTATTGAGTTAATATGATGTTACTTTAGGGTCTATTTAATTGAATAAACTGGTTTGGAGTATTGTTATAATTGTCTAAAAAGCATGTTTACCTCTTAAAGGTTGTGTTTGGTCAAATGCTTGTCTCTTTGTGCTCATTATGTCATTTAATACCAATATATTTTTGCAAAATGACTATGTTCGTCCCCTGAGGGTCATACTTCGATTGATTACGTTAAACATATATAAAACATGTCACCTAGTCTCCATTAGGTTTAAAACTGATTTAAAGTGCTTGATGTTTGGTTTAGTTAACTCAAAGTATCTAAAACTTAGCAAGAGAGTGATACATCAGGATCACTTAATAGCTTTAAGTTGGATATGCGTCTTGTTTAATCTTGTGTCATATTTTAAAATGATAACTTAGGAGCTTACTTGGTGTTACATGGTCTATTCTAACCACTTTGTATGTCATTCATTCCATCTCGAGTTTTTTTAAGATAAAAAGTGGATTGCTAAGGATAGTTTGGGCTTGCATAATATGTATTTTGGTTATGAAAGATCATATCTAGCTGAGATATATTACGAAGACCCATGCGGTGTCAATTTGGTCTCTGTTTATGTTTAAAATAACTTTACTTGTTGAGATGTTTAGTTCAGTTGGTCTGTTTTAGCACAAGAAAACCATAATTGTATCATGTCTTACTTTAACAAGAACCAGATTGCATGTGTTAAGTGTCTAAGGCAATAATAAATTAGAATAGTTGATGTGTGCATCCTATTTTAGCGTCCATCCATAAGAGTCTATGTTATGCATTTGATAATATTCATAAATATACACTTTGATATACAAGTTGTATACGGAATATACCTATGTATACAAAGTATATAGGTTTTATATCACTTAGTATGTTACGCGTAAGTATCATGCCATGAGTGTTTATTAGGCCTAGCCCATGTTTGATACCCTTTATTATTTCTGTTTCTTCGTAACTGAATATTGGGCTTGGCCCACTGTCTATTATCTTTTTCCTCTTCTTTTATACTGTTGTTTGTTTTAGGCTTGGCCGACTGTTTTGCCTATTTGTTCTGAATTAAATGCGAGTTATTGTGGTATTTTTATTTACTAATTCATGCATATAATTAATTTGATATGTAATTGGGTATGTCAAACTTGTATTCTGGTTTTCCCCTTTATGTGTCTTGCTACATTTCCACAAGATGGGTCACGGTGCAAGATAGATCTGTTCGTGAAAGCTAACAAAGGATCTCACAAAGCGTTGGGATTGAGATATGATGACTTTTGTATGCATCCAGATTTGGACTTGCCAGAGGGCTTCAAATTGGCCAAATTTGAACCTTTTAATGATACGAGAAACCCCAAAGCTCATTTAAGAGCTTACTGCGACCAATTGTTCGGCACCAAAGGAAATGAGGCACCATCAATGAGGCTCTTCAGCCGAAGTCTTACAGGTGAAACATCTGAATGGTTCATGGTGTAAGATATCAGTTGTTGGGATTCAAAGAAGGAAATGCCAAAAGCCTTCATAGATAGATTCCGCTTCAACGTGCAAAATTTACCCGATGTCTATTTTTGGAATAGATTAAGAATAAATGCAAAATCCTCATTTTCCCCTTTGTGTGTCATGCAGCATTGCCATGAGATGCCCTTCCGCTGGAGTAGACTCGCTAAGGTGAAAAATGAGTCGCCAAAGCTAACGATTAGAGACACAAGATTCCCACCAAAGTGGGTACTTCCCTCGCTGGGGAAGATTCACTCCAGCGGAAGGCCATTCCCCCAAAACGAAAATAACACAGCAACTGTGTTAAAATAGTAACTTCGCACCGACCGACTCTGGTTGAATTTTATTGGTTTCTTAGGCTTGCTAGACTTGTAATAACATGGTAGATATGCTTCCATCACTAAACTGACATAGACTTGATAATTGCAGGTGTATCTGGAGAAAATAAATCAAAATTCAAATGGAAAACCTTGCCCAACAATACAGATTTGTCAATGAGGAGCATGCGGGGGACTACGATGCATTTTGGTTCATGTCTAGGGACTATCAAACCTGCTATTTTGAAAATCTGAGAAACAGAAAGTTGATGAAAGAGAGAGGCATGGACTTGACCTGTGTAAAAGAGCTTCTTCCGGACTTTTACAACTGGTTGATACAAATAGGTTGGACATGTTTTTCCCCGGCCCCTTGCAAAGGCAATGAAGATTGGGTAAGAGAGTTTTATGCAAACCTTAAGAGGGTGAGGTTGTCGGAGCCAGAACCCGTGATAAAAATTCAAGGCAAGATGGTACCCATTGGGCCGAGGTAATTAATGATATCTATGGGCTGCCAAACCACCCACCTCAGCTTATGAGAGCCAGAGAAGATTGCAAAAATAGAGTGTTTGGTGTCACATTTGATGGCTGAGGAGCACAGAAAAAAGATCACTTGAGCGAATAATAAATTGAGAATCACAAGTGAATACTTCACGGCTGAGACAAAAAATGTGGTAGAGTACCATTTTCAGTAGAGAGCGACCCTCTAGTAATAGGTTTGACTATGCATACATTTGTGCTCTAATAGTAGCTTTCACACTTGATAATGTCCCCGTGAATGTGGGCCATCGTATCATATTAGAGTGAAAGGATTATTTGGCCAAGGGAGGGTCAAGTATGAAGTTTCCTTCTTTGATTACTGAGTTGTGCCGCAGGGAGGGTGTGATGCATAAGCCTGATGATGACTGGATAGATCCTGAGGGGGTATTCCACCCTTTGAGAGTGTCATGAGTGGGAACACTGGTGAAGAGTAAGAAAATGAGGGTAGACCTGACTATGAGCGATGACGGTGAAGCTTATGACGGGTCGCAGTCGCAGTCACAGCCACATGGGCCATGGGTTCGTAGTTGCAGGAGATTAGGGACTTGGTTGCTGGAATTCCTAGGCCTTCTGTCGGGGCTAGTTCTTTGGGTGTTCTTGCCGACTACTTCTCCCACAAAGAGATAAAAGAGTATTTTTAGTCGTAGAAGGCCCTACAGACCTTGGTTGGTTCTTTGGGGATGGCATACAATGATTTGGCCAAGGACCATGGTGATCTCTGCACGAGGTTCCCTGTCGATCGAAGACTAAGATGATGATGAGGATTACTCCTTTCTATGCAATGTTGATGGTGAGGATAGAGGCAGCAACACTGAGGGAGGTAGCGAGGCGACCAGCTCCAGGAGACAGGATTGAGCATGTGCTTGGTATTGGTTGTTAGTCTGTGTTGGGCTTTGTTTCAAACAATTTATTTTTCTAGCGCTTGTTGGATGTTTTGGATAAATTTTTTTAGCTTGCTTTATTTTTTTATTGTTTTGGTTTGATGAATGCTTGGATGATTTGGGATATTCGTAGTTAGTTTCTCGTCTTTGTTTGGTTGACATTATTGGATATGTGGGTGTTTTGGCTATCTGAATTTTCTTGCTTGTTTTTGCAATGATTTTATTGGTCGTGGTATATGATTATCAATGCATAGGTGAAGAATGTCAAAATAGAGGCAGAACTCACTGCTTTCTGCCCAGTGATTCTGCTGGGGTGGAGATAGTATCCGCTGAGGCGGACTCACCTCGACGGGAAAATTCACGCATGGACGGATTTCAGACATAGCATAGATTTTCACTGCGGCGAAAGATATTATGCGGGTGTGAATTTGCCAAGGCGGACAATACCATGTTAAGGCGGACTCAATGATATAATAGATTACTCGCTCATACGGCCCACCATTCACTAGTACAGGCCTGCAGGTGCTGAAATTGTTGGGGTGGAACCCCTGAACCAGAATAGAAAAATCAAATTTAACAGCTTCCAAACTTTGCATTAGCCTTCGGACTTAATTTCACATACGACCCATCCCGAATGAGGGTCAGGATCAGATACCAATTGGAATCGACTAGATACCAATTGAGTCAACCAAGTATAGAATTTAAACAAGCGCGAATGATAGGAGTGAAAGAAGGGAATAGTTTCTAAAGTGTTTCATAGCCTCTCGATGATGGATACAGACATCATCGTATCAATCCGTGAGACTCTACTACACACTGTCCTTCTATTCGTGAGACTGGTGAACCTAGAGCTTTTATACCAACTTTGTCACGACTCAAATCACGGGCATCATGATGGCACCTACACAATCTCTCCCGGAAGGTGAACCAATTTTCCAAAACAACCCTTAAGAAAGTTTTAATAATGCGGAAGAGAATAAAATTACAATTGAAAAGAAATTCATTTATCCATAAGAACAACAGATCTGCACAACAAACATTTTTTCCCCATAACCTAGTCTGACTTATACAAGGACTCTACGATACCACAATTGAAAGATGAAAATAACAATACTGCCCGAAATGAAGGAACAATTTACATAAGATAGAAATCAAGGCCATTGAATAGAGTATTCTGCCTCAGCTTCCCGTGCTCCAAACTACAACTTAATTATATTTTTGTTCACTAAGCACAAAGGTTTTACAACATATAAGTCTACCCTTTTAAAATTGCACCACACATCCAGTTATATAAGTCATGTAACTAACAATCCTCAAATAAGTCATGAAACACTTAATTATATCTACGCCCATATTTTCCAATAGTCCTTTAACCTCACACCTAGACTTAGTAATGCCAGAAATCATATTAAATCTTACTACATTCGTTTGATAATACAAATAATTCAGACAAATGGTTCATCGTTCTATTATCTTAGACCTTCCACAATATAACCCTTAAGATAAAGAACACCTTGTTTACAATTATACCACTAGTCTTAACTCTAAGTGTGGCCAAATCCAATTACAAAAAAACACTATTTTAGTATATTAGACTCTTACTGCAATTTAACAAATAGTTCCCTAACCCTTACTTTTACCAGCAAACATCAATTACACATTAGACATCCTTAAGCCAAACACACAACCCAACCCACAATAATACTACAATACATGATAGACCCTTAACCATCGACATGGTCACACACTACACTATTACAAGCCAATGAATCCACTAACACAGACAAGTACAATATCGACTATCAAACACATAAAGGGTAGCCACACAACCAATCTATAAAAAGCAAGCCAACAGGAAACCATATAGTTCCACACAATTAATTCAATCAATGATCTCGTCTATGAGTAAATCACCCCTAGTTCAAATTACTAATTCAAGTCACGTTCTCACACCGCAAGTAATCAATGTATGGATGAATGTATGAATAAGGATGCAATAAATATGCCAGGTACCTTTCCATCAACCGATATACACATTTTACATGGGTTTGCCATATAAAAGTGACCCATAAGGGACCTGCGAAGTCTATATACCCATCAGCTCTGGACTAACTCATCGGATCATGGAGCTCAACTCTTGGCTGTAATAATATCATGTTGCAGGCGTGCAACTCCACTCCCTGCGTATCAATATCATCTCAGTGTTTCCATAATGTCAATAGTGTTCTTTCCCTTTTCGGTCCCTTGGACCCACAACACAATCATACCAGTCTAATATTAATATCACAAAGTTAGAAGTGTATGAATGCAAATAACAATTTAATGCAAGATATTATGATACAATGAGATGCAACCAAGTAGGAGATGAAATGTAACATGCTTCCAAGAATTCATTACACGTATACATTCCAAGTATAATTCAAGATATCATATCGAAATCATGTGTGATGGGTAAACATATCAAGCAACTATGGAGACAAGCCCATATGTGGAGATAAGCCCAAATAATCAGCAATCGGAATAAGCAAGAGGATGATTCCCCAAACCCCATTATCATAGTGCAACACCGGTATCCACTCAGACGTTCATCACAACCGCTTGAATGGGACCCTCAAAACACACACAATACCCCTCAATATTTATAATTAATTATGCACTTCTATCGAAGTCTCGACAAGCTAAATTGTATCCTACCTCAATGTTGAGCTGGAGACACGAACGGCCTATCCTCAAAGAGCGTTTCTGAATCCTCAGGGCTCTTTGCAGCGAACATAGTCTAATATGTAATTTCTACATATTTATATCAAGCGAGCATATACAAGGACTTAGTCATCAACCAAATATAAGACACCTATACCTCCATCCCGTGCCCAAGGTGTCAAATCCCACTTTATTACTCGAAAAGACCTTAAATGTATTTAATAGATATATCCTAAGGTTAATTTGAAAAACAACTTCATTTAGACTTCCAATTACATAATTATATGAAAACCCCAATTAATAACCCTAGGTTCTTTCCCAATTTAAGAAAAGGTTTTCTGTAATCAAATTAATCATTACAACATGACCATTGTATCCACACACTAACTTATTTAGAAGAATTTAGCATTTACCCATTCATTCATATCACAAAATCAATATTTAAGATTTCAAACATTAAGGAGTGTTTACTTCTTTTTCTCCATTCAATGCTTTTACCCCAATTACTAGAACATTAAAGAAACATAACAAAAGGGGAGGAAGATATTACCTTCCATGAAGAAATCGTATGCCAAGAATGCATAAAAAGCTCTTTAGGGTAGCCCTAAACTCGAGATACAACAATTTGGGAAACTGGGCTATTTTTAGGGCATTTAAATCATAGGACTGTCAACAATTCTACCGCGGCAAAAATGATTTTGCTAGCAGACTTACTGCGGCAGAAAGTGGGACCGTTGGGGCGAAGGTGCTTAACACCTCGCCCAGCGCTGGGGCAGAACGAGGCTTCGCTGGAGCAGGAACCTTTTGTCTGCTAGGGCAGACATGATTTTGCTGAGGCAGAAAGACTTTTTTTAGCAACACTTTACTTCACGCAATTTTATTTCCAATCTGTAGGAGCCACTTAACTCATAATTTCAACTGGAATTTGATTAGTGAATGCTCGGAAAAGATTTATAAAAGGAATTCAGGCGGAGAGTTCATAACGACCAAACATGTCATTATAAAAAGTCACCATCCTCCTTATAATAATTTTTTAGGAACCTACAAATACAAAAAAATCGTTAGTTTTTATGGGGTTGACCCATGTCGTCGGCTCCTGCTACATCATTTCTCTACTTTTTCATATCGACCCTCTTGGGCTCGGTATTATGAGAGATGAACTTAAGTTATAACTTGAAAACGTTTTCAAAAAATTTTGATCATAAAACATTTTTTACTAAAACATTTTATCATATTAAAAATTATTAACTCAATGTCATGATATATATACTCTAAGCAAGGTTCTTTGACCATCATTGGTGCTCTGAGCATGCTCCTCATTTTCTTCTATGAAATTTTTGACACCCCCTCAAAAATGTTACCCCAATTGAAGCTTATCTTGTAGCGAACTCTCGTGTTGAATTGTCAAGAAAGAAATTTTGAGACCCTCTCATAAATTCTGCCCCAGTTGAAGGTTTAAGACCGGCTGGCTTTTGTGCTGGGTTCATTGGTAGAATTTTTGAGATCTTCTCAAAAATTCTGCACCAATTGCAAGTTTGGGGATCCCTGTGCTCTATGAGACAATCTTCGGATCTTCATATCTTAGAGTCATCCTAGGGGTTTCTTTGGTTTTCTATTTAGTGTGACCGATCTCAAAGAATGCATATGTATCTCATCTCGGGAATCAAGTCAAACGTAGTTCAAAACAAAGATGGTTTGTTTTTATAATAATGTGACTGAGTCCTAAATGGACACCTACATATCCCACCTCGGGAATCGGGTCATTGCGTAGTTCTATTACAAGGAAAATGTCATGGTGTTTTTTCTGTGCGATTACAAGTAGAGAGATACAATTACAAATAAAGAAATATGATTACAAGTAAAGGTGATTACAAATTAAAAGGTGTGCCTTCACACGTAGTATCTCTTGATAGCATCTGAGTTTATTGCTTTGGTCTACTCTTGGTCGTCCATTTCTGTGATGATCATTGCTCCTCTTGATAGTACCTTGCGCATCATGTAGGGCCTTTGCCTGTTGGGTATGAATTATCATTTGTACTCGTCTTGGTGTGAAAACACGCGCTTGAGTACCAATTGTCCTATTCGAAAGATTCGAGCTCTTACTATTTGTTGAAGGCTCGTTCCATTCTCTGTTGGTATAGTTGACCGTGACATACAAAGACCATCATTTTCTCATCAATTAGAGCCAGTTACTCATCTTTTCTAGACCCACTCTGAGTTGTCCAACTCTGCTTCTTGTATGATTTTGAGTGATGGTACCTCTACCTCAGCTCATATCACTACTTCAGTACCGTATACCAGTAAGTATGGAGTTGCTCCTATGAGGTCCGAGTTGTTATTCGTAATACTAGCAATGCGTAAGGCAACTGTTTATATCAACAGTTGTAGTTTTTTGTCATTTTTCTTAATATCCTCTTGATATTCTTGTTAGTTGCCTCTATGGCTTCGTTCATCTGTGGTCTGTAGGCAGTAGAATTCCAATGAGTTATGTGAAACTGTTTAAAAATGTCCTTCATCACATGACTATTCAAATTTGCTTCATTGGCAGTTATGATTGACTCGGAGATGCCAAAACATCATATGATATTATCACTGACTTGAGGGAAGTAGCTTTGACCCATTTTGTAAAGTAGTCTATGGCGACAGAATGAAGTGGTGTTTGTTGGATGTGGGTGGCTCTATGGGCCCAATGACGTCCATTCTATAAGCTACAAATGGCCAAAGTGAGCTAATGACATTGAGTTCACTTGGTGCGACTCTTATTAGATCTCCTTAAATCTGACATTGATGGCATCTTTGCACAGATCTACTACAGTCGATTTCCATAGTCATCTAATAGTATCATGCCCTCAAGATTTTCTTATCTTGGACGAACCCATTCATGTGAGGACCACAAGTCCCAGCATGTACTTTTTCTAACAGTTTTATGGCCTCTACAGCATCGATATATTTGAGTAGCCCTAGATCGGGCATCCTCCTATAGAGTACTCCTTTGTTCAAAAAGAAACTACTTGTCATTCTTCTGATGGTCTTCTTTTGGTTGGATGTGATATTCTCAGGATACTCTCTCTTTTCCATGTATGTGCTTATATCGGTGTATCACAGTTTACTGTCTGGTTCCGCTTCCATGTGGGAACAATAAGCGTGTTCTTCTCTGATATTGATTTACAGTGGGTAAGTGTGACCGTTATCAGGATGTTATGTCATGGATGCTATGGTTGTAAGAGCATCGGCAAATTCATTTTGGGCTTTTGGCGTGTGCTGAAAGTCGATTTTCTAAACCTCTTGCATAGCCTTTTTTTGAAGTTTACTTATGGCAAGATCTTCTCATTTCTTGTAGCCTATTCTCCTTCGACTTGATGAATTAGCAGATCTGAGTCTCCTATTACTAATAATTCTTGGATATCCATGTCAAGGGCCATGCGAATACCCAGAATACAGGCTTTGTACACTACCATATTATTTATATATTGAAAGTTGAGCTTTTTTGCCATTGGGTAATCCTGAACCATTTCTAAAATTGCTCTGATTCCTGAACCCTTGTAATTGATTGCACCGTCGAAGAACCTTCTCCATCCTGAGTACGTTTAGACTGTGTTTTCTTCAATTGTCATCACTTCCTCATCTGGGAAATACGTCATTAGTGGTTCAAACTCTTCGTTAACCAGACTTTCTACTAACAAATCAGCCAATGCCATTCCCCTGACAGCTTTCTGGACCACGTACGTGATGTTGAATTCTCTTAGAAGAATTTGCCACTTGGCTAATTTCCCCATAGGCATGGGCTAGCGGAAGATGTACTTCAGAGGATCCATATTAGATATTAGGTGAGTAATGTAAGCCGATAAGTAGTGTCTCAGCTTTTGTGCTACCCATGTCAGAGCATATCATGTTTTCTCCACCAAGGTGCACCTCGACTCACACACGATAAACTTTTTACAGAGATAGTAGATGGCTCGCTCTTTTTTCCCAGTTTCATCGTGTTGTGCCAACATGCATCCGAATGCATTAATGGATACCGACAAATACAACAATAGTGGGCTCTCTGGTCTGGGAGGGACCAAGACAGGTGAATTAGATAGATATATCTTGATAGTTTCAAAGGCTTTCTATCACTCGTTCGTCCATCTAGTAGGTGCATCCATTTTCAACAGCTTGAGGATGGGCTCCACAATTATCATGGATTGTGCTATGAAGCGTCCAATAAAGTTCAACCTTCCTAGAAAACTCATGAAATCCTTTTTAGTATCTAGCGGTGACAATTCTTGAATGTCTTTAATCTTCGAGGGATCTAGCTATATGCCCTTGAGGCTGACTATGAATTCCAATAATTTCCTAGCAGGCACTCGAAAAGCGCACTTGGCCAAATTTAGCTTCAGATTAAACTTGCAAAGTCTCTCGAAGAACTTTCGCAAATGCATGATGTGATCAGAGCATTCTCGCGATTTGATTATGACATCATCCATGTAGACTTCTATATCTTTGTGCATCATGTCATGGAAGATGGTGGTCATTGCTATCATGTAAGTCGCGCTGGCGTTTTGAGGCCGAACGACATTACACGATAGTGATATACTCCCTATGGAGTGATGAAGGCTATTTTATGTGTGTCATCTTCGCTCATCACAATCTGATGGTAGTTGAAGAAGTAATGTATGAATGACTGCAATTTATGCTTCACATAGTTATCGATGAGGATGTGGATGCTCGGAAGTGTTAAGTTGTCCTTGGGACTAGCTCTGTTCAGGTCGCGGTAGTCCACACAAATCCGAATATTTTTGTATTTCTTCGATACATGCACGATGTTAGCCAACCATGTGGTATATGGAGTTACTTCCACCACCACCGACTTTATCTATTTCTCAACCTCATCTTTGATTCTTATGCTCAGATCTGGCTTGAATTGTCGGATATTATATTTGACTGGAGTGAAACCCTCATTGATGGGCAACTTGTGGGCCACTATGTATGTGCTCAACCGGAGCATATCCACGTCTGACCATGCGAATATGTCAACGTATTCCCTTAGCACGTTTATCAATTCTTTTTTTTGGTATACTTCTAAGTGCGCACTTATCATTGTCTCTTTAACTGTTTCCTCATCTCCAAGATTAATTGCTTCAGTTTCGTTCAAATTAGGCTTCTGCCTATTTTCATACTGATTATCTTCATTCATGAGATCTTTTGGTAACTCGACTTACTAATCGTACTCCTCATATTCCCTTTCTTCGATATCACTCAACTCACTTATCTAGTGACATATCATGATATTATGAGTTGTTTTATTATTAATACTGAAAACAAGGCAAAGCATGGTTAGTGTATAAAAATGCATTAATAAGAATAAAAGACTATTTTTCACATAACTTGAATTCTTTCATTAATTTGATAAAGAAAGTACAAACTTGGTCCTGAGTCATTTCTATTTTTTAACATTACGAGGAAAATAAATATGCAAATGGTTAATGCTCGAGCCTCAGCCATTTTTCATCGATGTTTGAAAAAACAAAATCCATCGTCTCTACCGAGGAGCCAAGAGCGGTGTAGAGGTCTAGTTAGACAGTTGCTCATGCGGATTAGCATTTCGTATGGTAGGCACTTCAGAGCATTCCTGGAGTATAACATCACATTCTTCCTCTTGGAACAACATCCCCAAACCCTCTTCTGTGTCTCCGTCGTTGTGCATAGACATTCTGACTAGGAATGACTAGTATAGATCTGAAAATGGTTTATGTAAATGTGGAGAACCCCTCTTCATTTGATCAGCTTCAGAGGCTTCATTGGACTTTAGGATGTACCCCAGACCAAAATAGTAATCATTTATGGGGATTGAAACCAATTCTATAATACCCTAGAGCTCTCCGCCTAAACCTTTGTCGGGTTCAACCCCGTTTTGGAGCATAGTGGCAGCGATCATCTTGTAGACTGGTGGCATATGACTCTCTTTGTCGTCCCCTTTGTGTTCAACTCCTATGAGTTTTACCACATGGAAATTCGTGTCCTTGGGGATTTCCTCTATCACTGGCATAGAGTTATTGGGGTAGTTATCAATGTTACTCACTCCGTGAATTACCACTTCATGATTCTTCCATACAAACTTTAATGATTGGTGGAGGAATGATGGTACTACTCTGGACATGTGTATCCAAGGCCTGCCCAACAGTAGATTGTAGTTGGCAGTGATCAACATGACCTAAAAATTGATCATGAATTCAGTAGGCCCCATTCAGATGTTGAGGTCTATTTGGCCAATAGGATCACCCTGTGCTCTATCAAAAGATCTCATATTGAGGTCTATTTCGCCGATAGGATAACCTAGCTGCTTGAGTGTAGACTCGCGACATATATTGAGACCAGCCCCGTTATCGATCAATACTCAAGTTGTCCCTACATTTTACAGTGATATAGAGAGCCTTGTTATGGATTGTTCCCTCCTGGTAACTTGTCTGGAGTGAAGAAAATATGGTAGGCCCCAATGACGTGGCTTACCATATTGGCCAAGGTTTCACTGGTTATCCCTACCGGGAAATGTGCTTCATCCAATACTTTTATTAGGGACTGGCGATGTTGTGATGAAATTTAGAGCAATGCCATTACCGATATTCGGGTCGGTGTCTTTTTTAAATGTTCAATGAAGGAATATTAATTTAGTTGCATTCTGTGCCAAAAATCCTCGGCCTCTCCCTCATTGATGGGCCTTCTTTGGTTTCCTTCTTTATAGGGTGCTCCCTGTGCCAGTTCTTTGGGAGTATAACATCTCCCTGATCTTGTCATTCCCTGAGCCACTACTGCTTCGATGACAAACTCTTTTCTTGGGGCTCAAACTATCTCCTCTGATACCTGAGCCATGACCGATGTTGGGATTTGCACTTTGAAATTAGGTCGTTCTTGGAGGGTAAGAAAGGCTATTGTTCATTCCATGCTCTCGATAGACTCTTAGATGAATGGACTGCATAAGACCCAATCTTCTTCCCGCTCTATCATATGAATATGATAAGTACCGTAATTGGGCAAGGGATTGGTGTTCACATTTGGTGCTGCCATTTCTAATATGATCTCTCTTTTGTCGATCAAATCTTGTATCTTATGTTTTAGTTTCATCCAATCTTCTGAATTGTGTCCGCTCGCTCCAAAGTGGTATGCACGTGTCTAATCGGCTCTGTAGAAATGGCTCCTAAGATTAGCAAGTTTTGGAGGGATAGTTTAGATCATTATAACGGCATTTAGTCTCTCAAATAGCTTAGTTTAAGTTTTGAGAAGCATAGTGAATGTTTGTGGAGGCTTATTCTCAAAGTTTTGACGTGGAAAATCATACATAGTCGGAGGCGGCTAGTTTTGATGATTCTTATGGTTTTGGGGTGCTTGGTAAGCAGGGGCGAGCATTTAATAGTTTAGTTATAGAGCTGGGTAAGTGGGTATTGGTCTTTGGTTGTTTGGTTGTGGAGCTTGACAGGCTAGAGCCAGTTTTTTACAGTTGGGTCATCCGTAAATCACTACATAGGGTTGTATGGAGATGTCATATAATTGCTTGGAGGTAGAGACTAGTATATGTCAAAGAAAGACTATGTTCATTCCTTCTTTCAGCTTCTTGGTCTAGGGTGTTGGAGACATTTGCCACGTCTTCCTTTTTCTTTCTTATAGCCCCAGTGGAGCACTATAGGCTAGCCTTGTTGGCTACACTGACAATCCTTTCCGATTTGAGGTCATCCTATATCTCCTCTCCCATTTTTACTAATTCAGAGAATGGCCTCCCGACCATGGATAGCATTCAATCATAGAAATCTGATTCATGTAATCGGATAAAGACAGAGACTAATTCTTCCTTGCTTATCGGTGGCTATACTAAGACAGCTTTGGCCCTCCATCTACTCGCAAACTCATGGTAGTTCCTAGTAGATTTTTGCTTGACCTTTTCCAAATAGTGAAAATCAGGCACGGGCTCTACATTAAAGTGAAACTTTTCCATGAAGGCCCCTGCCATGTCTTCCCAGGTGTCCCATCAGTGTATGTCCCTGGCTGTGAACCATTCTGACGCTTCTCCCGTAAGGCTCCGACTAAACAGCCTCATAATCAAAGCCTGGTTTCTCTTGATCCCGACCAATTGGTTGCAATATGCTCGTAGATAAGCCTTGGGATTCCCTATCCCATTGAAGAGTTCAGTCTTTGGTACCTTGAAGCCTTCAGGCAAGTCTAGGTCTGGATGCATATATAAGTCATTGTAGCTTAGTCCCATTGCTTTTCGAGAGCCGATGTTGGATTTCTCGAGCATGTATACCATCTTCTACTCTATTTACCTATCCCTTCTGTCTTGTTCGGCCCTCCACGCCTTTTCCATTTCTTCATAATGGTCGAGCGGGTGAAGAGTCAATGAAAGTAAGTGGGGTGTGAAAAATATATATTGTGGGGTGTGCTGGGCAGGTTTTGGGTATGCCAGCATTTCTAGGTGTTTAATGAGTAGTGATTTTTGGGTGTGTGATGGGATCAACATAAGTAGGTTGCTCCTGATATGAAGGAACTGAGCGGAAAGTCCTAGGTAAGTGGGTGTTATTTATTGGAGGTGGAGTTTGGTATGAGGTACCAGTATAGGTATTAGTGGCTGGGAAGTTCTCGGGTATCGGTGAGCTCATGTATGGAAATGGCGGTGGAGGACTTATGTTTCAGTGGCTGCTTCTCTGGCAGCATTGATAGCCTCGTCCTTCGCGACATGTTCCTAAAGGTCGGCAATCTTTCAAAATAATAAGTTAATCAAGTCTTCGTGAGGTGACAGTTTTTGAAGGTCTTGAGGTGCGGGTCCTCTATAACCATGGCGTCCTTGTTGCATGCGTCTCTTGGAGTACCAATCATTTCTTCTTGGTTTTGCTCGTTAAGGGATGTTACTGCTGCTTTCGATCTAGTGAAGTATGTCAGTGTGATACATCACGGATCAACCCCCTCTTTAAGAAAAGAAAAACTCAAAGGCAAATGATATTAGTAACATAAGTGAAAAATAATAAATACAAGATATCGCAGATAAGTTGCACATAAAACACATAAATTCATGTATTTTATCCGAACTCTTGATTAATTCTCCATTCTGGGGTAATTTGTTCATTTTGGCCATGTTTTGGTTTTGAGGGTTTCAGTTTGAAAGTCTTGTGGTTAATTTTCTACCATGAAGTCATTGAAACCAAAAAAACTCTTTTAAATAGGGGAAATTATAATTTATATAATATAGGGGCCGAGTCTTATGTACACTGCCTATATATCCCTCTGTGGGAAATCAGACCCTTCTGTAGTTCTGGTTACATAGAAATTATCCCTAATTGCATTCTACCCCAACTATTTCCTAGACCAGGCTCGATAAGAGCTTCCTACGTATCCCCCCTTGGGGCATCAGGTTAGACATAGTTTCTTTTACAAAAAGCGGAGGGTATAACATTTTGATTGAGAATAGAAAGGGGACGCTTAAATTACCCAAATGATTACTTCTCGCGTGTCGTCGTCCTATAAATGCGCATTCTCCCGGCAGCTTTCTTAGTAGCGGCGGGGTAGAACTACCCAAATCTGATTGATGTTGACGAGATGCTCCAGCTCATACTTGAAAGCCTCACTTTCTTTGATATCATGTCCCGGTGCCCCTACGTGATACAGACAGATCTTCCTCTTGGAAGGACTGGCGGAGGATCTCCAATTATACTTGATTGGCCAGACCTTGCGGTGCTAACTAAAGTAGAGAAGAGTCTTGCGTACGAGTCTTCAAAGACTGTTAAGTTATAGTGCCAAATTTTGGTATCAATGGTGATTCCTTCAACATGCATGATGGGGTCGTAAACCAGTAGGAAATGTGGGCCCCACAGATTACGAATTGTTTTTTCATCAATCAATCTTGTGATTCTCCTTTTGAAGTACAGGCACTCATCTATTTTGTGGCCAGTTTGGTTCTTGTGGAAGAGGCACCTCTTATGGGCATAAATGGGTGAACAGTTAGGAGGACGTCGAGACTAAAATACAACGCTCCGGCAGCTAGCAATCCTTCATAGACCTCAATGTTTCGCACCGGCCTGGGTGCGACTCTGAAAGATGAAGTGCAAGCTATTAATGCAATTACACACCAAATGGGAGATGATGAACGGGATGGCCCTTGTGGCGTCTTGTAGTAGTTGACAGCTTCATCAGCGTTAGGGATGACTCCCTTAGGCAACCCACTTGATTCCTCGGCATATGGCACAAGGTCATTCTTGGGCAACTCAGATTCCCTTTTTGGTGTCTTGAACAATGGGATATAATAATTAACCATCTTTTTGACCTCGTTGGGGAGGTTTTGGTTGTGGCACTTCCACTAAACGGGCTCTTCCGTGAGGTTTCCTACAAAATTCAAGATTTGGTGGACCTCTTTCATCTTGGCTTTAGCCAAGTCTATCTTCACATCAATCTTGCGAATCTTTGCCCATAGCGACTCATCTATCTCTTTGTTGCTAATCAAGTCGACAACTAGTGACGTTGCACTTTGGTTGTCTGGAGTGTCCATTGGTAGCAACTCGACCTTTAAAGGAGGTATAAATTTCAGTTTAGTTTTGGTATTTTCATGTGTTTTTTTCTTGTGTTGGAGTCCAGAATGTGGAACCAATCAAGAGATCAGACGGAACACATGATAGCACATAAGTAGTTATATCACGTAATCACATTAGCAATCATAATATTCACATTCCTAAACCTCGTTGCTCTAAGGTTTCCTAATCGTTTGAAGTTTAATTGTGATATAACCATTGCCCCATAATAATTTTCATTAATAATAAAGTTTTCCCCAGAGGGGTTACAAAATATGAATAAAGTAGTAAATGAAAATCAGAAGAAGTCACCTCTATTGGCGGATGATGAAACTTTGTCTGTTCGAGCGGTCTGAATCTAGAGATGGGTAGATATCAACAGTGAATCAATCCAGTTACCTTTCTCTGTGAAGGTCATAGGTGTAGTCTCATCTATGGCTTTTCTCATTCGAGCATCTAAGTCCTCTAAGCACTCGTAAATGAAGTCTAACTCCTCGGTTAAACTGGCTATGACGTTCTGGTCATGCTCCATCCTCTCTAAGTACCTAACATCTCGATCATCAGCCTGTCTCTGAATGTGGTGTGCCTTGATCTCGGACTTTGAATCTTTTTCATGACTACACTGATAGCGGTTAGGCCCCGGAGTAAAGGCAAGTGTGCTCTCACCCAGTCTATGTAGTCTTCATCACAACCCGGGTGGAACACATCCTCGGCTGGAGTGTTTGGACCCCATTTCACTCGACCATTCCATTCTCGAATGATGTCAGCAACCCTCTTGATCCTATATCCTTCGTAGTCGACTATGTACTCCCTCATGTTCCCGACTTGGGATATCACTTGTCTCTTACCGAACTGTCTTAGGACCCTAATAGGTGCATATGGTCGGATTCTCCGGATTCCCATAAGAGAAAGGAAATGGGATTTTATACCTCTCACTACTATGTTCTCGGATATAAAGTCAGGGAATCTCCACTGGATGATGTCCTCTCGGAGCCTAGAAAAGATAAAAGCCCACCCCTCTTTGGTTTGGTTCCCGAAATTTGGGCAAGTGACTTGAAAGTTATATTTCCTACACTCCGGATCTAGGTATGAACGTCCCAATTCACTGATCATGCGGGCACCTACCCTTTTCCCTCCTTGTAGGTGAACTCATTCCATACATTCATCCAATAACATAAATAAATAATAAGAGCAATAGAAATCTAAAAATATAGATATATGATAATTTGGAATACTACAACTACCCAAGAAATGTGGTCTGAATAGTACAAGAGCTTCTAAGTATACAACTGGAATAAAAGTTACAACCACAACCTGAATACAACTTTTGTATAGAAGGAGAATTAAACAGAAAAGTCTAAATAAACTCCATGAGATCCGTGAAGGCTAACCTAACTCGCTCATGTACCTGAAACAACTCTACACCCCGAAAAGGGTGTAGCAAGAGTAGTATCAATACAAATACTATGTACTGGTAGGTATCATAGGCCGACAACAGTTAGCTAAGTATCAGAACAAACACCATCTATATTAGAATACAAATCTAAGGATACCCATATTGTCATAGTTTTACCCAAAACCCAAAAATAGACCGAAAATAGCCAAACCTGAGCCACAAGGGCAAAACTATAATTTCATTGAAAAATATGGTTCAATATAGTCAAAATAACACCCTACGTGTTTAAATGAGACCAATGATATCCATATTGTTGTACTTTAATTTGAAACCCTAAAACGAACCCAAAAAAGTAACCCTAAGCCCGCAAGGAAAAAAATGGAAATTTATTTCAAAATTCGTTTACCCATAGCTTAATTAGTCTAGATCCAGAAAACTCATTCAAAAATCCATCATCTTGATCTTCAAAACCATGATTTTCCACTTTTCAACTTTTGGGTTCAAAACCCCAATTTTCCCTATCAAACTCGGATAAAATTGATAAGCAATGAAAACAAACTTGAGAAAATATAAAATTAAAGGTTATATATGTATCCCCTCATTGATACGAGAACAATGTTGCAAAAATCAGCTCAAACGAAGCTCTAGAACTCAAGATATGCTCAAAATACGAAATGAACGCAGTCTGATATTTTATACACAGAGATTTTCGCCCCGGCGGACCAAAGTTTGCCCCAGCAGACCAATTTCCACCCCGGAGGGTCCGCCTTCGCGCCAAGAAGTCCGCCCCAGCGAGACACCAATTACAACAACAGTTATCTACGCTAAAATGACCATAACTTTCTCATACGAAGGCAAAATGCGATGATTCTTTTTGCTATGGCTTCGTAATTACGATACAAATCTAATTGTTCAATAGAAACACAAAACAAAGGTCTTTTATAAATATGGTACCCATAATGGCCAAAGAAACTATGGTGAACACATCGAATATGAGTGTGTCACAACCCACATCCATCCAGAACTCATCGGAATCTCACCAAAACTTGTGGACAAGTCCAAAATCATCATACAAACTTTTTGGAACTTTAAAAACATCGACATGGGGTCATCTTGACCCGATATTGACTGTGATCAACTCTAACTCTTTAATTTGACTAGTTTCTCCACCACTGACTCAAATCACACCCAAACCCTTCAATAACCAAACCAATGACTCCACTAAGTCATAAATCACATTCCGAACCTAATGGAACTATCATAATTCAATTGCGGACACGTTTATCCAAAAGTCAACTATTGGTCAAAGGCTTTTTACTTTAAGACTCTAGATGCCACAAATCCTACTAGAACTCGCCCGTTGACCTAGTGAACCATGTTTCCCATCCCCGCGAGTCAAAATCATACTAACAGAACTCGGACAAGAGTCAATGAGGGTAAATGGGTTAAAAGCACAATAACAACCAAACGGGTTGTTACAGTCCCTCGGTTTTGTTTAGGTGTTTGATAATCCACCATTGAACTAGGAGGTTATACCCTTGGAAATACCTATGTAGGATTTGGTAAAGATAAGTATATGTCGGCTAGGATGACAGGGACTAGGTCATAGTACTTGGTTTCCCCATTTGAGGTTATGCCATAAAAAATAACATGGGTGACATAGAAGAAACGGGTATCTATGGCTTGGTGTTGATCTTTGGGAAAGACCATGGTTCCAAGTAAGCATATGGAAAATGCTAGGGGTCGAGTGGCTTCCCAATTGGAATAATATCGGAACTCGATAGAGTGTTTCATGTATCCCTATTTAGACCTAAATCGGTTGTAAAGATCTCTAAAGGCTACAGTTGGGCCAAATATCCAATTGGTGCTAGCTAGGGATAGAAAATTCATGATCTTGTCAGGAGTAGGTATATGTATATGTATTATTTGTAAAACATACACTTGGACGGTATTGGAATATTTATTATTTATGACCTAGGATAGGCAAAACGATACATACATCATTTAGATTAGAGTAGTTATAAAATGAATTTCAAAACGGATTAACCTCACTTGTACATTTTAAGAAGTGGATTAATTTCAAAAGAGAAATTTGGATTGTTTTCTGGATTTAAACAAAAAATTGAAACGTGTTAGATTAAATTGAAGATGAAACATAACTGTTCTTTAAGGAAAATGAGATGCGAATTTCGAACAAGAACCTGATTTTTGAAAGTTGACAGAAACAGACTAAGTTTATAAAAATCCCTTTTATGGACTGTTTTGGACCCAACTAAGATAAATTTAAAAGAAAATCAAAACTTTGAAAACTTTACTTGAGGTATGGGTTTGAGAGATGTATTATATGGATTGATCTTTGGAGATGGCATGAAAAAATAGAAAAAACCTTGTTTCTATTTTCAAACCTTGATATGTCATTCAAAAGAAATTATACTTCTTTGTTTTCAAAAATATATTTTTGAAAAGAAGGAAAGGAATATTGGGCAATTCATGGAACTAAACAGTGGAGTTCTACTCAAATTAACTTTTGAGTATACTTAGTTTGAAAGGTGAGTTGACTGAATTATCCCTATGCAACCCATTTTAGGCGGAATATAACTCTTTGGTTTTCAAAACCCTTTTTATGAATTGAAATAATCTGAATGACATATTTTTTGCGGGAAGTAAACATTTTGAAGCAATACATAACAATAAACATGTTATAGAATCCGAACGTCAACTGTATTCTACGGATCCTTAATATCGGGGAGTCTAACACCTTCCCCGGGGTTCACCAGAGCCCTTACCTTGACTCTGTTATAAAAGGATTTTTCACGTATTTTTTGAATAAACTCTTTTAACTTGGTTTTTGTAATTTACATATAAATTAGGTGGCGACTCTAAAACAAAATTACCCAACTTAGAGCACCAACAACCTCTTAGTAGCTTTTATGCCTCCGTGTAAAAGTGAACTGTAACATGTAATTTTTTATTTCATGTTCAAATGACAAATCTAAAGTTAGACTGATGAATAATCATAGATTCAAGTTAAAATCACTTACCCCAGCATGTGATGAAAATCACGCCAAAAGCGTCTCAAATCTAAGCTCCCCAAGTCCAAAGATGGTAAATATAACATGGTTGTCCCCAATATTATGATATATATACATCTAGAAAAGCCCTCCTAAGCTATCATGGTATGATACTTGAGACCGCAAACCTGACATGTTCCCTGAGTTATATGATCACGAACTGAGGAGCACGTTTGCGAAGGTTTTTCACTAGACCCTTCAGTGCAATCGCGACAAGAGCCTTGTATTCACGAAACACAAATATCCAGATCCTATCCTAATTAATCTGCAGGATCGCAACCTGGTGCAAGCAATCATAATGCACCAAATAGCAGCAAAGATCTGCAACTTCAAACTTGATACAAAATGCGACGAATCACCCCCGAGCCTCTCGGGTCATAAATCAAACATACAAACAAGTCCTAAAATATTATATAAACCTAGGGAAAGTCTCAAATTAAAAACAAAGGGTGCTAAAACCCCAAACGAAGGGTTGGATTTGAAAGAGAATAATCATTTGTTGATTTCATTAATGTAAATGATTTATATACATGATATACAATAGAAATTCTAGGCTATAATTACATAAATTAAATATTCACCTAATTAATATAAAATATTGTTACAATAATTACAGATATACAAAATCACTAATTATATCAAAAGAATATATTTGCATATTTTCTATCACACCCCCGCAGTCGTAGCGGGCGGTCTTCGGACGCTGAGACTGTCCCTAAAATCTTCAAATAGAACTAAGGGAAGGCCCTTAGTAAATACGTCAGTAATTTGATACCATGAAGGGACATGCAAGACATGTACTTGTCCATGAGCAACCTTTTCGCGAACAAAGTGAATATTCATCTCAATATGTTTAGTGCGCTGATGTTGGACAGGATTCCCAGAGAGATATATTGCACTAACATTATCGCATTAGACCAAGGTAGCTTTCCGAATAGGAAATGAAGTTCTAAGAGGAGTGCAACCAACAGGACTCAGACACCACATTGGCTACCCCTCGATATTCGGCCTCAGTGCTAAAACGCGACAAAGTAGCCTGGAATTTAGCCGACCAAGAGACCAAGTTATCACCAAGAAACATACAATAACCAGATGTCGAACGTCTGGTATCTGGGCATCCACCCCAGTCAACATATGTATAAGACATGAGAGTAGATATTGATGATGGATATAAGTGTAAACCATAAGCAAGAGTTCCCTGAATGTAACGCACAATGCGTTTGAGAGCGTGCATGTGTTCTTCCCTCGGATCATGCATAAATAAACACACATGCTGCACCGCATATGTAATGTTAGGCCTCGTAAATGTAAGTTACTGAAGATCCCCCGCAAGACTACGATAGTAGGAGGGATCCTCGTAAGGTGTGCTAGAAGTAGCACTCAGCTTCGATTTAGTGTCAATTGGAGTAGGAGATGACTTACAGGATGACATACTAGCCCATTCAATAATCTTTGTTGCATACTTTCTCTGAGATAGAAATAGACCACATGTATGATGAGTTCCTAAAAAATAACTCAAATGCCCCAAGTTTTTCATAGAAAATTCGGAGCTAAGAAGAGATATGATACACTTGCGTAGTTTATCAGAGGAAGCAGTCAATATAATATCATCCACAAATAACAGAATGTACGCCAGAGAAGTACCGCGATGGTAGATGAACAGAGAATGATCAAACCTGTTGTGAGAAAACCCAAGAGTAGACACATAATCTGTAAATCTTTTATACCAGGCCCGAGGAGCCTGTTTGAGCCCATATAAGGACTTCTTCAATAAGCACACATGGTTAGGATGATCGAGGTCCCTGAAACTCAAGGGTTGATGCATGTATACAGTTTCCTTGAGTTTGTCGTGTAAGAATGCATTTTTCACATCCAGCTGATGAATGAGCCATGCTTTTGAAAGAGCTAGACTTAGAACAATGCGAATAGTTGTCGGTTTGACCACCGGACTAAATGTCTCTCCATAATCCATGCCAACCTGTTGAGTTTTTCCATCACTTACAAGATGGGCCTTATGCCTCTCGAAACAACCATCAAATTTTTCCTTATGAGTAAAAATCCACATAAAATGAATCACATTGACACCAAGAAGACGGGGTACCAACTCCCACGTCTTATTTTAAATAAGATCATTATATTCATCATCCATGACTATTTTTCAATTCGGGTAACGAAAAACAGACACGGGGTTACGTGGTAGGGGGGATTTAGTGCTACTAGAGTTGAGATTAAAATATCGTTTTGGTCTAAAAATACCTCGTTGGCTACGAGTAAATGGCCCTTGTCTCGGAATAGAAGTGGGCTGGATAAGAGTTGGGATGACCTGGGTTGGGTGACAGTTGGACTGGGTTGGACCAGCAGGCAATGGGCCTACTAGCAGAAGTGGCGGGTTGGCAGAAATTGGGCCAGCAGGCAGTGGGCCTGCTAGCAGATTTAGAGGACGGGAAATATTTAGGCTAGTAGGAAGTGGGCCTGCTAGCATATTTTGAGGGCGGGTGGTGTCTGGGCCAGTAAGTAGTGGTCCTACCGGTGTATGTTGGTCCGAAAGTCGAGGTGTGGGCTGGACAAAATGGTGGACCACATACGGTAAGAGTCCATCATCCAAAAAATTATAAGAATTGGACACGAAATTATGCAACTTAGCAAATAGAAATCGGGTTTCATCAAAAATGACATGGCGACTAATTATGACTTTATTAGATGATAAATCATAACATTTGTAACTACGATGATTGAGCGGGTAACCCAAAAATACACAAGTGGTAGAGCGGGCTTGAAGTTTGTTTATTGTAGTGGATGGGAAGAGAGGATAGCATAAACACCCAAACACCCTAAGATGAGAATACGAAGGATCTTTGTGATAAAGAATTTTGAGTGGAGATTGGTATGCTAATCCTTTGTTAGGGAGTATGTTAAGAAGGTAAGTAGATCATTTGTAATGCATGATGCCAAAATGAAGCATGGGCTAGTAATGTCCGAACAATATTATTAATGGTGCAGATTTTTCTCTCGGCTCTCCCATTTTGTGATGACGTATGTGGATAAAAAAAACCAAAAAGATATACCATTAACCTTACAAAATTTTCTAAATGGCCCATTATCACATTTAATGTTCTTAATTTCTCGTTCAAATTAAGTACGGATGAATGCTCTAAATGATGGGAATGTAGAATAAACTTGAGACTTTTTAGATAACGGAAATGTCCACAAAAAATAGAATAATCATCCAAAAATAACACATAATAACAGTGACCCAAAGAGCTCAAAACAGGAGATGTCCAAAGATCACTATGAATAATATTAAATGGTAATAAAGTACTAGAATTTGAGGCAACAAATGGCAATTTAACATGTTTCCCAAGTGGACCAGAAGGACAAACATTAGTAGTATGAGCACTATTATACTCAATAAATTTATTATTTTTAAGGGAGGAAAGAATATCCGCTCCCGAATGACCCAAACGCCAATGTCATAAGGAATGTGCTAAAGCTGCAAACATTGACGGTGTGCCTTATTTAGTAGTGGTGGTGGCGTTAATGGAATAGATCTCGCCCCGACTATCACATCTCATTAGAGGTATTCCCGTCTAGAAATCCTTCACAGAAAATCCAAAAAGGTCAAAGTCAACAGAAACCGAGTTATCAGTTGTAAATTTTTTAACATACACCAAATTTTTAATTAAGTGAGGAACATGAAGGACATTTTTCAAGGCTAAAGGTGGGTTCGGGGGAGAAAAAATTGTGTGACCATAACTATGAATTGGAATTAAATTACCATTACCAATAATATGCCACGATTTTTTCTCAAATTAAAATAAGACGAGAGATTACTTGACGCGGATGTCATATGAGAAGTAGCACCGGTGTCCATGTACCAATTTGCATCCGGAGGATTTAGCCCAAGTGTATGCATTGCCGCATCGATATCCGTGGGTGTCGGATATCTGGATGGGCCCGTAGCAGAGAAAGCCTATTGTGGCCAAGGCCTAACAGGCCAGGGTACTGCAAGACCGTGTAATTGCGAGGCCCAGGCCTATTCTGGGCTTGTTGTTGTTGCCATCCACTAGACCTGGCCCAGTTTTGAGATGGATACGAGCAGGGCGGCATGGGCCACTGGCCCAAAGCAGGCCCCATGGCCACTACCCCAAGGCCCAGGACTGCTGTCAGGGGTGTTGTGGCCCGACCCCCCTATTAATAGCCACTGCCGCCTCCACGTCTGCCACTATTATGGCCACCACCCTTGCCACCGCCAATTCCGCCACTATGATTTTTCCCACGGTTTTGACCCTTTTTGCCACCCCCTTTGTTACGGTTTTGATTATAATTTTTGGAGAATGATTGAGAGTCATCGGTTTCGTAGGACGTGGTCACCATCATAGCAGAATTTGCTCCGGTTGCCACCTTTTTAGCCAATTCTGTTTCTTCAAAGGTGAGCATGGAATGTGCTTGGTAGAACAGTGGAAGACGATTGCTTTAGCGAAGAAGAGTTCCAACCACATTATACGTCTCGGAGAGGCCTATAACCATCTGAAGAATGAGACGATCATTTGAGGCGCGCCGACGTTCTTGAGTTGATCCGACAACTCCTTGAGCCTTTGATAATAGGTTGAGACATTTGAAAAATCCTCCATATTTTTAATTTGAGAGAATTCTTGCTCAAGGGTCATAGCACGGGAATTTTGTTTATCTTGAAATATATCAGGCAACCTATTCCAAGCTTCCATTATTGTGGTATCGGGTTCGATAATTGTCTGTAAAATGTCCGTACAGATAGTGGAATAAATCAATTGGAGGACCGTAGCATCAAGAATTGCCCACAACTCTATTTCATCATTGATGGAAGGCACCTTCTCCTTGCCTTTTCCGGTTTGACGATGTGATAGAGGACTCTATGAGACCTTGCATGAATTTTAAAAAGTTCTGCCCACGTCGCGTATTGGACGCTCTCCATTTCAAGGACAATAGGGATGTTGGTCTTAATGATGGAGACTGCAAGGGCAGGATGAAAGGTATTCTTTATGGTAGACATGATTGAAGAACGAGAGAAGATTTAGGGTTTCGGGAAAAAATGGAAGGGATGGCTGAGAGACCAAGGGTGGTGGAAGCTGTGTGGAGAAGGAAAAAGTTTGTCCTAGACTTCTGATACCATGAAAGAGAATAATCCCTTGCTGATTTCATTAATGTAAATGGTTTATATACGTGATATATAATAGTAATTCTAGGCGATAATTACGAAAATTAAATATTCACCTAACTAATATAAAATATTGCTACAATAATTACAGATATACAAAATCACTAATTATATCAAAAGAATAAATTTGCATATATTATATCTGTATTGTTGTAACGGTCAAACTGAAGCGTGATTGCATGGACTACGTTGTGATTATGAAGAAGGTTCACCTGGTACATACAGTTGAGTATAGAATTTTGACATCACCATTTTTGGACGAACTAGTTACGGGGTTAAGGGGATTTGATACAAAGATGGAGACTATTGAGAGTGGTTTGATACACGGATACTAAGATTAAGGAGAGTCCAAGTTAAACATTATTTTCAGAATTATTGAGTCTGTGTGATCATCGATATGATCGTAATGTGTGCGTGTGAATTTCGATCATTCCCTCATGAGTCACTAAATTGATACCTCCATGGAGGTGTGCACACTGGTTTTGATTGAGATTTCTGGTCGAGGGCATGTGGGAGTCATATAGTGTTGATGGTTTTGGCGGCACCTTGAGCAGTGTCTTATTGAGTAAAGTTTGAATCTTTATTTTCTTCTATTATTATATTGTCGTGAGATCTTTATTTTGATGTTGAGCTATTAATGCAAAACATATATGCCTTTTCTGTGTAAGTTTGAATTTCTTGCACTATGTTATACTTATATTATGCATATTTTTTTGTTATTTTATTTAACTGTACATGTTAAATTGGAAAATGATTGTTCTTGCTATAACGCTCGCTACTACTCTGTTGAAGACTTTCATGATACTTTCTGACTACTCCCCGTACTCACTCTTTGCCTTTCATGCACTGTGTGCGAATTCAGATTCGGATACCAACTGTGCATTGGGTGAAGTGTGCCTCCGGTGATATCAGCACATATATAGACTCAAATGACTCGGGGACATTCTACAGCTTCCCCCACTTCCACCAACTCCTATCAAATTTGTCTGCCTTGATCAGAGTGTCGCAGAGCGCGTAGGCATGATGACGCCAATATAGTCACCTCATCATAACTTTTAGGGGTACAACAATCTATTTTTGGCTTATATAAGTAAATCTTAGGCACCCGATTCTTTATCTTCTTGCTCACTTGTAATCTTAACACGATCTCTCTAAAAGCAATATACTCGAAGAATCACTTGTCCATTTGTTTACTACTCTTGAATCTAAGCTTATTTATTTACTTTATCCATCTAGTTCATGTATTTATTATCCAAAATTGGACTGGTTAAGGAGTTTCCCATACCGGATAAGACTCATTTGTCTTTGAACCCCAAAATACAAATCTCTAACTGGGTTTCTAGTTAGAACCGATTTCACTAAAAAATTGTTTGACACCGTCTATGGGGATAGACAGTTGTGGTGTTGTCCTGATTCATCACCCAAAATTCTCAGACATACGTACAAAATCAACCCATTGTACAACTCCCAGTCATGACTGAGTAAACTAGCAGTGTATCGGGAAGAAGCGTGATGTCTGAAACAAAGGACCCAAATGGGTCACAACCAACAGATATACGAAGCTCCAATAGGGAAAATCGCCCGGAGTTGGAGGCATTAAAGCAAAGGGAAAGGCGGTGACGCCCCCATGAGTGGTCCCCAACAACTCTTTGAATAAAAAGGACTAGCGAAGTCACTCGACAGAAAGCAAGGAGGTGTGACCTAAAGAGCCTTACTCTAAGAAAAGAAAGAGACGCCCACACTCTAAGGTGAAGGGAATGTTCAAAGAAGAAGGATGTTCTTCAGAATTCCCTTGGTAGAATTCTTGGAATTGAACATAGCAATGATGGAGTGCATGGAAAATCTCATAAATTTGTTATCTAAGGTAGCATCGGGTAGTCGCCCGTCAGATAACCCGAAATTCATCGAGGTGCTTGGGAATTCTACATTAGATGCGGAGAAGATGGAACCAAAGCCTCCAATGCCGGAAACGGACTTGGCAAGACTCGTCGCACTAGAGAATGAGCTCCATGAATGAATGATAGGTTCCCCCCCCCCCGGTCTTGGAGGGAGTCAGGGTGAGGAGGTATAGGAAAATACCCCACAAGTTAGATGTGTCCCCCGAACCCATCCCAAAGAAGTTAAAAATGGCTGACATACCCAAGTATGATGGCACCACAGATCTAGATGAGTACATTGTAACCTTCGAGGCAGTCGTCACCGGACACAACCTAGAGCAACACCAAATCAAATTGGTCATGCTGAAGAAATTTTGTCAAACGCTCACAAAGGGAGCACTCTCATAGTACATTCTTATACCTGAAAATTCTATTGACTCTTTTGCTACTTTTGCAGATGCGTTCGTGAAGGACCATGCAGGGGCCTAAAGGTTTGAAACCCATAAATAATATATCTTCATCGTAACAAAGAAAAGATGAGTTTCTCCGCAGTTTCGTGGAATAATTCCAGTGGAAGAGAATGTTACTATACACCATTCCTGAGGATTGGGTAGCCGCAACGTTTACAGACGACCTGAATATCAACAGTTCAGACGCCTCAAAAAAATTTAAGGAAAGCTTGAGGGAGTTCCTGGCTATGTCCTAGAATAAAGTAAACAGCAGTTACACATCCAAAATGAGGATGAAAGATGACCATACGACCGACGCTCGGGCAGAGGTCAGGGGGACCGCAATGCAAGCCTCAAAACACCCCCCTATTAAGACAGAGATATCCAAGAGGCTGGTATGAACCCTATTCGGCTTGATCATTGCCGAGAAATGAAGAAAGGACAAATAGGCCAAGATATGATCAAGGTCAGCCCAGGAGATATAGGGAGATGTCGTAGAGAAAGCTCACAAATGATCGGGTCCACCGAGTATGGCATCTTATAACTTCAATTGGGAGGTTGTGGAGTTGGTCATAGAAATGAAAAATATGAAGGAAGCTCAATTTTCGGTAGCAATGCGATCCAACCAAAATAAGTTGGGCACAGACATAGAGCTTTGGTGTGAGTTTCATGGAATTTCGGGCCATTCAACGGAAGACTGCAAGCACCCGCGATATGAGGTGGAAGACTTATTATGGAGGGGTCACCTGAAGGAATTCTTCAGCAGTCGATCCAAGTATGCCCAGGGGAAGGGAATTGGGACTTCGCTGGAGCATCCAACACAACCGGGTGTTGTCAACATGATCACCAAAGGAGAAATAGTTGGAGTGGTGTCACAGAAGCGGCAAAGTGAGGAACCTTCCCTTGTCAAAAAAAAATGAACCCGAAGACCCCATCATGTTTAGCAGGATAGAGAGGAGAAGCATCGAGGATGCACACACTGATGCACTGGTAATATCTATCCAAATCTTTAAATTTAACATTAAGAGTGTGCTTGTCGATTCAAGTAGCGTTGTAAATGTGGTACAACTCTGTGTACTCAAGGAGATGCAATTGACCAAACGTGTGATCCCAGTGATAAAAATCTTGATCGGATTTAACCTTTCCAGCGAAAAAAACCGAGGACAAATTGAGTTCATCACTCACGTAAATGGAGTCTCATTGAAGGCCTTATTCTATATTCTCGAGCGAGAAATGCCTTACAATATAATGATGGGAGGCCTTGGTTGCATGCCATGAAGACGGTCCCCTCTACCTTCCACCAGGTCATAAATTCCCAATGCCATCGGGAATACTGAAATCTGGGGAGACTTAGAACCCGATCAGGAAGACATGACTTTAGTTGCCGGAGAAAATGGGTAGATTAAAGCCAAAGTTAGCAATACAGATGCCCGACCCTAGGACCAGATCGGAAGTTGGGTGTAAAAAAGAACCAGCAACAAACCCTTGTCTGGAGGACCCATCAGATCTGGTACCCAGATGATTTGTCGCACCAAAAGAATCAGATGTAGGGAGATCCACGACAGAAGATCTTGAGCTTACCTCCTACCATACAAGTCATCCCGGGGAACAGGTATACCTGGGCTCGGGTATAGATCCAGAGTTTCAAAAAAATTGCTCAAATTTTTAAATGATAACATGAGTAGCTTCACTTGGTCAAGGTAGGATATTACAGGTGTCCCTCCGGAATTATCCATCCACAAGCTTAGCGTAAACCCAGATTGTCAGCCCATTAAATAGACAAAGCATCTGGTATCAGTAGAACGAAGCCAAGTCGTGATAGAATATGTGGCTAGACTCATCAAATTGAGAGTTTTTTTAGAGGTAAAGTATCCCAACTGGCTAGCTAACGTAGCAGTACTCCCTAAAAGCCTGATACTTTTCAAATGTTCATAGATTTAAAAGACTTAAATAAGTCATGTCCAAGGAACGCGTACCCCATGCCTTGTCTGGATAATATTGTTGACGCGGTGTGGCCGAACATGAGTTGCTCAATTTCCTGGATGTCTTCTCAGGGTATGACCAAATACGATTAGACCTGGTGGACCAAGAAAAGACTTCGTTCATAACGGAGCACGAAACCTACTGCTATATTATCATGCCTTTTGGCTTAAATAATGTAAGGACCGTCTTTCACAAATTGACCAAATAGATGTGTTAGCATCAGTTGGGTCAAAATATGGAGTTTTATTTAGATGATATAATACTTAAGTCCCATGAAACAGAGGAACACATTATACATTTGCAAGAAATGTTTGATATTCTCGGCAAGTACAACCTCAAACTAAAACTAGAGAAATGTGCTTTCGGAGTAGGTTCAGGGAAGTTCTTGGGCTTTATATTATCAAACAGGGGCATCGAGGCCAATTCGGATCATATCTGGGCGATCGAAAAAATACCGAACGCGCTTAATAACACCCTAGAAGTACATCGGCTGACTAGTTGAATAACCGCACTCAGGAGGTTCATATCGAGGTCATCCGAGTGATGTCAAAAATTCTTCAGTGTGCTAAAGAAAAGGAAGACTTCGAATGGACCCCAGAGTGTCAAAGAAGGGGCAGCCTTTGTTGATTTATTTTGCTATATCTGAGACCGCAGTAAGTGTTGTGCTCATTTGGGAAGAAAACAGTACCCAATCCCATGTTTATTATACAAGCAAGGCCTTGTCTTAGGTCGAAACTCGTTACCCCCATCTCGAAAAGTTGGTTTTGGCCCTGGTGATTGCGTCTTGCAAGCTAAGGTCGTACTTTCAATGTCACCCCATATGTGTTATAACAGCATTCTCCTTGAGGAACACCTTCCACAAGCCCGAACCATCGGGTAGATTAGAAAAATTGGTTAATTGAAATATGCAGATACGATATTACTTATCGGCCCCGGACTGCTATCAAATCACAAGCCCTGGATGACTTCGTGGCTGATTACAATTGGGGCATGATTTCCCATGCCCAAACAGAAGCGATCTGGGAAACCGAGATCACCTCCGAGGAGTGGGTCCTGTACACAGACGGAGCCATAATCATGGTGTTCTCGGGTGGGACATTTCTGCAGGGCAGTGTGGTGTTGTGGAGTTATTTCAGGTAGATTTATGTGGATTTGACTTAAGGAATTTTATGAGGGTGTTCCGGGTATGTTCCTGGTGGTGTTGATGATCGGCGTTTGGTGGTTTGATGGTGGCAGAAGTTGGCCGAAATAGTGAGATTTCGGTAAGGGTTGTTTTATGGACTGTTTGTGGTTGTCGGGTTTGGATGGAAAGTTATGGGTGGTTTCGGTTGATGGCTTTTAGTGAGGATGTTTGTGAAGTATTGCGAGATGTGATGGTGGAAGAAATAAGGTGGTTGACACAAAGAATGAACACGAGTTTCAAGGTACAATATCGAGTACAATCTAAGTATTGGACGGTCAATATAAACAAGGATAATGACACGAGGGTTTTAATGCTCGAGTTGACACCAAGTAGAGTTGGCCAATTGGACAAGGACTTGACTGGGGTTGCTAAGTACAAGCCCGAGAACAAACCAAGTGAGGGTGGCTGGTAGCCTTATGATAGATCATTGGCTTGGGGTTGGTTCACACAAAAACCGAAGTCCCACACAAGGACCAACTAAGGTAGACAACACACAAGTTGAATACTTTAGTATTTGAGTAAAACTCAAGTTTTTCTATTCATCAACAACTGATTTTTACAACATCCTAAGGGTCTTAATTATAGTAGTACATGGACCATTCTATAAGACAACAAAAGGACACAATCTACACGGCTAAGTGGGGACAAATGGTAAAAGGCTCGGGTTACTTGGGGAGCAAGGGTGGCTCGACCAAGCTTGAACAAATGGGAAAGGTTTTGGTTTACTTGGGGGACAAAGATTAATGTTTTCTAGACCATCCTCTTGTGTTTTCAATGTAGATGAATGCATGAACTTGGTCTTCTTGGAATCACAATTGAAAGCTTCTTGAACATGTGCCTTGGTGAGTTGTTTCGGCCAACTCTTCATCTCCCCTAGGCCGAACTTGATGTATCTTAGGTAGCAAAAAACCATGAACTAGTTGGTTCATGAATTGTCTTCTTGAAGCCTCATCTTCTAGATCATTATTATCCTTAACACCTTCTTATACAAGTAAGGAGAGGCATTAGTGGGTAAGTGGATCGGGTCTTGTTTATATTCGGGTTGACCCAAAATTAGATGCCAAAGTAGGGGTCTCGGGTTCTCGCTTTGGCTGGGCAGTGTGGTGTTTGGTGGCTGTTTTGGGTAGTTGTATTTAGAGTCGGTCTTAGGCATTTTGTGGAGTCATCACGAGTGTGTTGAGGGTCATGCTGATGATCGGGACTTAGTGGTTTGGCCGTGACAAGGCCACGGAAATGAATCGAAATAGTGAGGACTCAACACGGTTATTTTTGGTGGACTATTTATTATTGTCGGGCTTGGATGGTTGGATACATATGGTCTCGGGTAGTGACCTTTATAATGGATTTTAGAGAGGTGTTTTCGGATGTGGTGGTGAAAGGCTTGAAGTGGTTTGGACGAGGGATGAACATGGAATGTGAGGTGCAAGTCTGAGTACACACCAAGTGTTGGAGCTTTAATTTGGTTAAGTGTTTGGTTCGGTTGTTAAGGTTTAAGTGAGGTATGTTTGATATGTCAAGGATATGTACAGGGGGTTTTATTTCCCGAGTCGATACTAAGATGAAGGTGACCAATTTCACAAGGACTTGATCGGGGTTGCTAAGTACAAGCCCGAATACAAACCAAGTAAGGGTGGCCGGAAACCTTAAGATAGACCCTAGGCTTAGTTTAGGTTGGATCACACAAGTTCCAACATTCACTTGCAACCAAGGGGGTTCCTTAAGCTTGACCTTAGCTAAGTCACACAAATCTTAACCAAGCTTACACCGAAGGGAGGGTAGTTCACACAAGAATTGTGGTTCACACAAGGACCGATTGATGTAATCAACACACAAGTTGAAAACACTCAAGTTTATATTTCACTCAATATTCAACATGTATATTTACAAGATCCTAAGGGTCCTATTTATAGTAGCATAGGGACATTTCTAGAAGATAAACAAAAGGACACAAAATACACAAAGGTCATCTCGACCGAATGGGAACAAGTGGGGACGGGTTTGGACTCTTTTATTGCCGAAGGAGGTTCTCGGCCATGGTGAGAACAATGGGAAATGGTTTGGCTTTTCTTGGAGACAAAGATGAACTCAAACTCCTTCACACCCTTATTGTGGCACCCAAGTAGAAGAGTGCATGAATTTGGATTCTCAAGAATCTCATCTTCTTGGAACTAGTTTGGAAGGTTCCATTCCTTGCACAAGAGAGTGGTTCTCAGCCAACTCTTCCTCTCCCCTAGGCTGAGCTTGACTTCCTCTAGTTGGCTCTTGACTTGCCTTCTTGGAAGTCTCTTGTCCTTGCCACTTTGTCGGCCAAGTCATCACTTGTCATTGCCATTGTGTACACATAGTTTTAATATGTCTTAAGACAACTAGTAACTAGTCTAGAATTTAAACACAATAAAATAAAGGCATTGTCTCCGCCAAGACCAACGCAGGCCGAATAAAAGGTTGTCTCCTAAGATAATTAAGTAATGGTTCCTAATCCACCCCAAAGTCCATGCCATTCTCGGCCCTTAACCATGGGTCGATGACCAACCCTTGACATCTTTGGTCCTTCATTTAACAACTTGAATTGAGAAGCTATGTTCGGACCCTTTCTTGTATCATTCTCCCCTTCTTTGAAAGAATGTGTCCTCAAATTCGTGTGGTTCAAGTATGAGGACCTTTCATTAACACAATATGTTGGACCTAGTTCGTCGTCCAAAATCTCCTTCTTACTATCTCGGAACTTGGTCAACAATTTGAAGGCACCATATTTCAAATAATCCTCCCATTCCATCAAGGAATCACATGTCCATGGTTTGTGGCACGCATCTTCTAACGTTTCATCATAGGGAGTCATAGCTTCTCGCATTTTGCTTAGGTTTGCATGAACGTCTCCCAACTCATGTTCAAGTTGCAATGTCATGTCCGTGATAGGTGTAGCATAGGGATCACAACTTTGGATGTCACAACATCCGAGTGATACTACAAGACATTTGCATTCTTCTCGTTCGATCTCCTAAAGGGTCGCCATTGGTGGAGAGCTTCTTTTTAAGTCGATCTTTGATGGCATTCTAGCTCCACACAACTCATTCAAATAGACACTCATCCTTGGCCACAGAGACTCATTCCTCAAAGTGAGGTTGTAGACCAATCGGTACCAATGTGCACCTCCAAAACCTCATTTTGCTTTGGCACCAACAAAAGAGGTACCATGTCGGAGATAAGGCACTCTTGGTCATATACCTTGCCTAATTGTTCTTGTTCTTCACATCCATAGGCTCAATGAATAGACAATGAACTTCTTGAAAATAAATCAAGAGTAAGTTCATTATCTCCCCTTGGTAGGATTCCGGATGTGTTGTTCTTTGGGAATTTGGTATCGACCCTTTCCTCCATACGTGTTTGCTCGTACAATGGATTGACAAAGAAGGTATTGCCCTTTTCTTCCACATGGTACAAAGGATTAGTTAAAAGGGTCCAACCTTATTTGGTTTCTTCATTGTCATGGATAGGGGTCGGATATGGAACAAGACCTTCTTGAGAAAATGATTCGGGTGCTTCCTTCAGATCATTAGAGGGAGGGAGTGATCTTTCTGAAACTACCTCACAAGTATGATAAACGTTGTCATTGGATGGTAGTCTGGTGGTTGGATCATTCGGCATTGCATCTCCCAAAACCTCTAAGGTTTCCTTTGACCTAGCTTCGTCAAGGATCCGTTCCTCTCTATATGCTAAGACATTCACGGTACTTCCCTTTTTGGACTTGTCTTCTTTCTTCCGCCCTTCACGTGAGAGAGTTTTTGATTTGGCTTGGCATTTTTAGGCTTGTTAGATCTTCATCTCCTTTACCTTACTTGGTGATAAAGGTATTAACCGAAATTCTTTACCGTCCTTGTGAAAGGAGTAGGTTTTATCTTCTCCATCGTGTAATATTTTCGGTCATATTGCCACGGACGTCCCAACAAGATGTGACACGCGTCCATAGGAAGGACGTCGCACCAAATCTCATCCACATATTCTTCGATCCGAAAGTTGATGAGGGCTTGAGTAGCTACCTTAAGTCCATTCTCCTTGTTCACCCACCGAAGGTTGTAAGGCTTACGGTGCTTACATATTGGTAGTTGAAATTTGCCTACCATCCTGATGGATACCATGTTAGCACAACTTCATCCGTTGATGATCACACTACACACCTTATCTTTTACCTTGAAACGTGTGTAGAAGATTTATTCCCATTGCGTCTCCTCAAGTCTCCTAGTTGTGCACTTAGTACATGTTGAAGAACTAAACTTACTCTATCTTCCGCAAGAGCCTCATCTTCTTCTTGGCTCTCTTCCATTTTGGGTTCTTCTAAGATAAAGGCGTCTCTACTCTCCTTATATTCTTCAAGGGTCATGACTCTCGGGTTAGGACACCCTTTGGAAAAATGTCTGAGTCCTTGAGATTTGAAACATCTCTTGTCACATCTATCATTTCCTTTAGCAACCTCCATATTTCCTTTGTCCTTGTTTATATCTTCTTGTCTGTACAAAGGATTGGAATAGGAAGTACTAACTTTCTTCTTAGTACTTGTGGGCTTGGTGTAGGCTCTTGTGACACCCTTCTTTTGTTGCCGCTTGAATATAAGTGCCAAGTGGCACACATCTTCAAAGGAAGTGTAAGTGGACACCTCCACTTTCTCTTGTATTGCTACATTTAGTCCGCCGATGAGGCTCCTTTTATTCTAAGTCACATAGCATCGTGACTTTCTCAAATTCTCAAACGTATTCTTCAACCTTAAGAACACCTTGCCAAAGTTTGGTGAGTTTAAGGTATAGATCTTGCTCATATTCTCTCGGCAAGAACTTTACTTTTAAGTGCTTCTTCAATTTCTCCCAAGAATCAATCTTGGGTTTGCGATGTCTTTTTCGGCTCTTCTTTATATTCTCTTACCACACGGAAGCAAAGGACTTGAGCTTCAACGTTGCAACTTTGAAATATTGGTGGTCGTCATATTGTTTGAACACAAAGAGTCTTTCTATGGCACTTAGCCATTCGAGAAACTCTTTCGGGTCTAAATTACCTTCAAATGTTAGAAGGTCGAACTGTAAGATTTGGTCACTCCCTCTTTCAAGTATCGGTTCCTCTTGTGAATCATCTTTAACATGTAGGGGTCTGTTTTAAGCAACTTCCTCGTCTGATTCAACATTGATGATGACACGATCCGCGAATTCTCTTCTTAATAGGTGCATTTATTCCGCAACTATTTCGGATAAGGCCCTCCTAAGTTCATCGCTTACATGTGTCATAGCGTCAAAGCGTGGGATGGGATGGCCTCGCTCTGATACCAATCTGATGCAAGTAAGGAGATGCATTAGTGGGTCGGGTCTTGGTTATATTTGGGTTGACCCAAAATTTGGATGCCAAAGTAAGGGTCTCGGGTTCTCGGCTTGGCCGGGCAGTGTGGTATTTCGTGGCTGTTTCGGGTAGTTATGGTTGGAGTCGGGATTAGAAATTTTGTGAAGTCATCACGGGTGTGTTGAGGGTCAGGGTGATGATCGGGAATTGGTGGTTTGGTGGTGACAAGGCCACGGAAAAGAACTGAAATAGTGATGACTCAACACGGTTAGTTTTGGTGGACTACTTGTTGTTTTCGGGCTTGGACGGTTGGATACGTATGGTCTCGGGTAGTGACCTTTATAGTGGATTTTAGGGAGGTGTTTTAGGACATGGTGGTTAAAGGATTGAAGTGGTTTGGATGAGGGATGAACACGGAATGCGAGGTGCAAGTCTGAGTACACACTAAGTATTGGAGCTTTAATTTGGTTAAGTGTTTGGTTCGGTTGTTATGGTTTAAGTGAGGTATCGTTGATATGTCAAGGATATGTACACGGGGATTTTAATGCCCGAGTCGAAACTAAGATGAAGGTGACCAATTTCACAAGGACTTGATCGGGGTTACTAAGTACAAGCCCGAATACAAACCAAGTAAGGGTGGCCGGAAACCTTAAGATAGACCCTAGGCTTAGGTTAGGTTGGATCACACAAGTTCCAACGTTCACTTGCAACCAAGGGGGTTCCTTAAGATTGACCTTATATAAGTCACACAAGTCTTAACCAAGCTTACACCGAAGGGAGGGTGGTTCACACAAGAATCGTGGTCAACACAAGGACCGATTGATGTAATCAACACACAAGTTGAAAACACTCAAGTTTATATTTCACTCAATATTCAACATGTATATTTACAAGATCCTAAGGGTCCTATTTATAGTAGCATAGGGACCTTTCTAGAAGATAAACAAAAGGACACAAAATACACAAAGGTCATCTCGACCGAATGGGAACAAGTGGGGACGGGTTTGGACTTTCTTGTTGCCCAATGAGGTTCTCGGCCATGGTGAGAACAATGGGAAAGGGTTTGGCTTTTCTTGGAGACAAATATGAAATCAAACTCCTTCACACCCTTGTTGTGGCACCCAAGTAGAAGAGTGCATGAATTTGACTTCTCAAGAATCTCATCTTCTTAGAACTAGTTTGGAAGCTTCCATTCCTTGCACAAGAGAGTGGTTCTTGGCCAACTCTTCCTCTCCCCTAGGCTGAGCTTGAGTTCCTCTAGTTGGCTCTTGACTTGTCTTCTTGGAAGTCTCTTGTCCTTGCCACTTTGTCGGCCAAGTCATCACTTGTCCTTGCCATTGTGTACTTTCGGCTAAGTCACCTTTCTCGTCTTACTCATTCCCTTACAAGGCAAGATACGGGTTATTACATAGTTTTAATATGTCCTAAGACAACTAGTAACTAGTCTAGAATTTAAAGATAATAAAATAAAGGCATGGTCTCAGCCAAGACCAACACAAAGGCCGAATAAAAGGTTGTCTCCTAAGATAAATAAGTAATGGCTCATAATCCGCCCCAAAGTCCATGCCATTCTCGACCCTTAACCATGGGTCGATGACTAACCTTTGACACCTTCGGTCCTTCGTTTAACAACTTGCATTGAGAAGCTAAGTTCGGACCCTTTCTTGCATCACCTTAGCTTAACTCTCTTCACTCGACCTAGACACACGGCCTAGTCATCATATTCCCTTACATATTTGTCCTAGTCACCTTGTCTTATTACACGGTACATTAACTATGTCCTAAGAAGAACTAAAAGCTAAGCTAAGAATTAAAGATAAGCTAAAACAAACATGGTCTTCGGCCAAGACCTACATACAAAGCTGAAATAAAATGTTGTCTTCTTAAACATTCACGTGATATTGTTCATTCTACTCGGCATCTCATCCCATTTGAGGCATTTAACCGTAGGTTGATGGTGAGGTGTTAGTACTCTTAGTAAAGCACCTCTCGACCTAGGTTGAGAGTTTAAGTCTGCAGGCTTTCTTTCATCAATCTCCCCTTCTTTAAAGAAATTTGTCCTCAAATTCCCATTGCCTAAATGGATTGATAAGCCTCCCATATGAAGTCCAGAACTTCCATATTCATCCGAAAGTTCTTTCTTGTAATTGTATTCTCGGAACTTAGCCAATAATTTGAAAGGGGCATACCTCAAATAGTCTCCCACATTGAATCAAGGAGTCATATGTCAAAGAATTGTAATGCGCATCTATTATTTTCTTACCATAGGGAGCCACTTGTTCTTGTTATTCGATTCGATCGGCACCAACTTCAAATTGTACCTTCATGATCGGGATAGGGGCAGCAAAAGGAGCCAAACCATAACCACAGATGACACTTGTATTCTTGAACCAACTTTGGTCCATTTCTAGTGGCTTTCTGTAAGGGTTCTTGGATAGAAACTTGTATTCTAAGATCAAACATCCCTTGTGTATGAGACTTATGGAATATCTTAGGACATCACAAACTTCGAATGACACCACAAGCCATTCGCACACACTATGTCGGATTTTGAAGACCACTTTTCATTCAATTCCCTTTTAGAACTTCAATAGTTGGGAACCGTCTCTCAAACTCAAAGCCACATCGGGAAGAAATTTAATTCCACTCAAGTTGTCCAAATAGACATCCATTCTCGGCATTAGGGAATTGCACTTCAAGGTGAAGTTGTAAACCGTTCGGCCATCGATGCACACACACCAAGTTTCATTCCCCTTCGGCACCAAAATAGGTACCGTATATGAACAAAGATCCTCTTGGACAAGCAACTCGAAAGCCTCCTCTGGATTGTCACCATAATTGGGTAGTGAACTTTCGAGAAATATTTCAAGGGCATGATCAATACTGTTGTTGGAGGATAGCCATTCGGACACTCCAACCGTGGATGGATTTTCAAGCATGACTTTGGATAATGCCATGTAACCCATGAATTGTTGTAGTATCGCGTGCATGAAATTATCGGGAGAGACATACATACTCTAAATGACATCAAACGCTCCTCGTACATATCATGATTGACCTTAGCAGCCATTCCCCATGTATCTCCTTCTTGGGTTCCCCTTTGATGGTATCCTCTCCTTGAGTCTATCTTGTAGAACCATTTGGCTCCACTAGATTCCTCAAAATAAACTTTCCACCTCGGCATAGAAAACTTGCATTTCATATTGTTGTCGATCGCTTGGATGAGAACACATGTGTGTCAAGCCTCACTTTCATTTTGCATTAACAAGATGGATCTTGTCTCCCTTTCCGGATGGTGTCTACAGGAATGGTGGTTAGGGAATGATCTTCTTGGAAATAAACCAAGAGCATGTCCAATACCCTCCGTCAACAGAGACTCGATTGTAACATCACTCGGCAATATATCTTCAAGTTTCTTCACGGGTTCCTTAGGGCCGGCATCCAATTGTGTCCTTCACAAGGCTTTTCTTGTGCACCAATGGAACTAGAGGACTCCCCTTAGTAAATTCTTCTTCTATCTTTTGTGCATCAAGCAAGAGGATCTCGAATTTCTCTATGCGTTTTTTTGCACTTCGGAACTTTATTTCTTTCACCTCACGAGGTGATAATGGTATTAATCGGATCTTATTATTATTCTTTTGAAAAGAATAAATATTCTTCTCTTCGTCATGTTTGACTTTCCGATCCAATTGCCACGATCATCCCAATAAAATATGACATACATCCATATGGAGGATGTCACGTCATATTTAATCTTCATACGTTCCAATCTGAAAGCTAACAAGAAGTTGTTGTACTACTCTTAGCCTTTCGTCACCTATTAGAGATCATATGGCATCGGATGATTGCGGGTGGGTATTTTTAACTTGTCCACCATTTCCACGGAGGCCAAGTTGACACCATTTCTTCCGTAAATAATCACATTGCACATTTTATCATTTATCTTACAACGCGTGTGAAATAGTTGCTCCGTTGTGTCTCCTCATGTACTTCAAGTGGAACACTCAACACATGTTGGGGTACTAAATTTTCACGTTCTCTTGCAAGAGTAACATCTTCTTCCAAGAACACCTCAATTACGGATTTCTCCATAAAAAAAAAATCCCTACATTCGTGACTATACAATGGATTATTAAAGGTGGTATCGTCGTCTTCTTCAACATCATATAGTGGATTAGCGAAAGAGGTACTGCCCTTCTCATTCCTTGGGATGATTTGCACAACCCTGAATTTGGCATTATTCATTACGGTATGTCCCGCAAGTTCCCATTTCAAGAGTTGTATTTGCTCCGCAAATAGTTCATGCATGAACTGTCGAAGTTCTTCTTTTAGGTTAGACATGGCGTTAAGGTGTGGGGGGACGTCTCGCTCTGATACTAATTTGATATATATATAAGAAGGGGTGTATGAGGGTGAGTTAGTCAGAGTTTGGCAGGGAATGAGTTGACGCGAAAATGGACTTGAAATGGTGTTCTCGGGTGGGACGTTTCTGTCGGCCAGTGTGGTGTTGTGGAGTTATTTCGGGTAGATTTATGTGGAGTTGGGTTAAAGAGTTTTACGGGGGTGTTTCGAGTATGTTACGGGTGGTGTTGATGATCGAGGTTTGGTAGTTTGAAAGTGGTGGAAGTTGGCTGAAATAGTGAGGTCTCGGTAAGGGTTATTTTGTGGACTGTTTGTGATTGTCGGATTTGGATGAGAAGTTGTGGGTGGTTTCGGTTGATGGCTTTTAGTGAGGATGTTTGTGAAGTATTGCTAGATGTGGTGGTGGAATAAATAAGGTGGTTGACACAATGAATGAGCACGAGTTGCGAGGTACAATCTCGAGTATAATCCAAGTGTTGGACGGTCGATATAAACAAGGATAATGACACAAGGGTTTTAATGCTCGAGTCGACACCAAGTAGAGTTGGCCAATTGGACAAGGACTTGACCGGAGTTGCTAAGTACAAGCCCGAGAACAAACCAAGTGAGGGTGGCCGGTAACCTTAAGATAGATTGTTGGCTTGGGGTTGGTTTACACAAGAACCGAAGGCCCACACAAGGTCCAACTAAGGTAGACAACACACAATTTGAATACTTTAGTGTTTGAGTAAAACTCAAGTTTTTCTATTCATCAACAACTGATTTTTACAACATCCTATGGGTCCTATATATAGTAGTACATAGACCTTTCTAGAAGACAACAAAAGGACACAATCTACACGGCTAAGTGGGGACAAATGAGAAAGGGCTCGGGTTACTTGGGGAGCAAGGGTGCTCTCGGCCAAGCTTGAACAAATGGGAAAGGTTTTGGTTTACTTGGGGGACAAAGATTAATGCTTTCTAGACCATCTGATGCAAGAAAGCCCACTGACCTAAACTCTCCACCTAAGACGAAAGGTAATTTACTAAGAATGCCAACGATGACCCGTCAATCTACACTTAGATGCCTAACATGGCATGGAATTTGGAATGGGATTGAATCCATCACTTGAATATACTAGGAGATACATTTATTTTTGGCCTTCTTGTTGGTCTTGGCCGAGACCGTGTATTTTTTTTTAGATTAGTTTAATTACTATATTAGTTAATAGTTTCCTTAGGACATAATAAACTATGTAATAACCCCTAGTTCCCCTTAGGACACAATCAATGCATCATGTAAGATAAAGGGTAACAAGGCCGAGAGCTTCCTCCAAAGGTGACTTGGCAAAGAATGGATAAGGTGACAAGGATGAGGAATTATCTAGAAAGTGTGGCTTCCAAAGGGATAAATCGTTCATGAACTTGGCTACTTTGGAGACATCAATATTGGCTTAGGGACGGTGAAGAGTTGGCCGAAACAACTCACCCAATACACATATGCAAGGAATGGAAGCTTCCAAACATATTCCAAGAAGATGAGATCTTTGAGAAGCCAAATTCATGCACTCTTCTACATGGAAACCACAAAGGGGTGTGAAAGAGATTGAGTTCATCCTTGTCCCCAATAAAAGCCAAGACATTTCCAATTGTTCCCACAATGGCTGAGAACACCCTTGGCAACCAAGAAAACCAGAACCCTTCCCCATTTGTCCCCATTCGATCGAGATTACCAATGTAGTTTGTGTCGTTTAGTTTATCTTCTATAAAGGTCCATATATTACTATCAATTGGACCCTTAGGGTGTTGTAAAATTCAGAGTTATGGATTTTATATAAACTTGAGTTTAATCATACTCTAAAGTATTCAACTTGTGTGTTGTCTACCTTAGATTGGTCCTTGTATGGGCCTTGGTTCTTGATGTGAGCCAACCCTTTAGTGTAAGTTGAAGCTAGGACTAGTGTGACCTAGTTAAACCCAAGCTAAGGTACCTTCGGTGTAAGTCTTGGTTAGGAATTGTGTGACTTAATCAAACCCAATCTTAAGGAACTCTCTCGATGCAAGTGGACGTTGGAACATGTGTGATCCAACCAAACTCAAGCCTAGGGTCCATCTTAAGGTTACCGGCCACCCTCACTTGGCTTGTTCACGGGCTTGTACTTAGCAACCCTTGTCTAGACCTTGTCCAATTGACCAAACTCATCTTGGTGTTGACTCGAGCATTAAAACCCTCGTGTCATTATCCTTATTCATATCGACCGTCCAAACACTTGGTTTGCACCTGATATTGCATCTCACAACTCGTGTTCATTCCTTGTCCAAACCACTTCATTCCTTCCACCACCACATCCCACAATACTTCACAAACATCCACAACAAAAGCCAACACCCGAGACCACGCATATCTCCCCGCCCAAACACTCCCCTCAACGTACCCAGAACACTCTCATAAAATGCCTAAGTCCAACTCCACCCACAACTACCCGAAATAACCCCACAACACCACCCTGCCCGACTAAGCCGAGAACCCCAATCTTGGTGTCCATTTTTGGGTCGACCCGAATATAACCAAGACCCGACCCACTTACCATCCAACACCCCTCCTTACTTGCATCAGATTGTTATTAGAGCGAGGCCATCCCATCCCACGTTTTGACGTTATGGCTCACATAAACAAAGAATAACTTCGGAGGGTCATAGGTGATATCTTTGCGGAACATGTACCAATCTTGAGTAAAGAATTTTCAAGGCATGCCATGAGTAAAAATGCCAAGTCAAGGGTTGTACAAAATGGTCCAATGAATGAAAATAAAGGTACCCCAGGGCCCTACGTAAAACCCACTAATGTTACAGAGAAGGGTGGTACCTCGTTCACTAACCCCTTATTTAGCCACGGAAGAGTAAAAAAGATACAAGGGTAGAAGAGAGAAATACCTCATTTACTAACCCTTTGTATAACCATGAAAGTATGGAAGTTACAAAAGGGGTAGATAAAAGGAAAAAAAGGTGCTTCCAATGTCAAGAGTTAGGACACTTTGCAAATGAATGTCCTAATTCTCGGGTCATGATTAGAGAAGAGTGTCGAGAATGTGGTTTTTCCTTGCCCATTAAGGAACCCATACCACTTGAAGAACCAGAGGAACCCGAGACCCCCAAAATATAGAGGAAGAATCTAAGAAGGGGAGTTCTATAGATGTCGGTTCGGAGGAACTCTTGGAGGAATCGGAAGACGTATGTGCGAATGATCTTGCATTCGGAGTACTATCGATGGAAGATGGTGAACTTGCTCTTGATTTATTTTCAAGTTCATTGTCTACTCAACAAGACTATGTATGTCATCCTTGAGAAACTAAGGAATTGTAAGGCCAAGAACAAGAATTGGTAGGCGAAGGCTATGACCGAAAAAGCCGTAGCCCCTACACAATACGCTCCTTGTTGATGACGGGAGAGAATGAAACTTGGCACACGAATATTGAAGGTTGAAAGGTCGACACCATCATCATGGGGTGCAAAATGTCTTTGCCAAGATTGAAAGACCTTTTTGATGAATTGAGTGGAGCCAAATTGTTCATCAAGATAGATTTGAGGAATGACTACCAACACATGAGGAACCGAGAGGGGATTGAATGGAAGGTGGTCTTCAAAATCTAATGTGGTGTGTGCGAGTGGCTTATGGCGTCATTCGTAGTTTGTGGCCCCCTAAACAATTCCATAAGTCTCATGCACAAGGAATGTTGGCTCCAAGAACATAAGATATTACCCGAGGACCTCTATTTCAATCCTCCCACAGTTGGAACTACCCGAAATTGGTCCGGGTGTACAAATGCAAGTGCGGTAAGAAGCTTACATGGCTCGGCTTCTTCGTATCCTTATACCATCCGAGACTATGGATTCTTTACTTCCCCTATTCTGAAACTTGGAGTTGAATATGATAATGGAGTCATCTTACTTCAAAGCCAAGAGTTCGTGACTTCCTCTATTGGAAGATTGGGTGATACACGACTTCCTTATTCCACGAACGACGCAGAATCTTATGAGGTGCAAGGAAGTTGACTTTGAAACATGCTAAGTGGGTAGCATACTTACAAACTCACACATCCTCCATAAGACATGAAGATTACAAATCCATATTAGTGACGGATGCACTTCTTCGAAGGCACATAACGTTGACCATACTTAAACCAAGGTAAATGGAATGTGAAATGCTAGAGGAGTCTCGTAAAGGGGATTCCAAGTTCAGGGATATAATCGGAGTGGTAAGAAGGTATTCTACTTGTCAAAAGACTAAAGGATTCTTCCACAAAGCAGTGTGTACTCCTTTGCTGGTTCCGGAGCGACCAAGGGAAGATGGGAGCTTGGATATTATTCTCGATTATCCAAGGACACCATGGGGCAAAACTTGCATCATGCCATGTAGATTGTGCAATGTTACAATCTCTACCGTGAGCCTCATGCACAAGATGCTACAACGGTCCATGGGTTACACCACATCACCCGAGGGCATGTGTGAAAATCCAACCATGGTGGAATCTAGCCAAAGATGTTCCGAGCCTACGAGTATAATTGCAGCAAATAGTTTCCTTAACCCGACTTATTTTCCTCATCATTTCATTCGGCATTATTATGACCTTGCTGACCCTATTAACAATCCAATGAGAAATGATGAGTGTGAATGGTCTCGAGGAACATCGAACACCACGGAAGGAAGGATACGTGAATCACCGACTCTAGCTATGCCAAGCAAGGGAGGAACCATTCGGGTTTGGCCCGAGTATACAAGTGTATGAGTGGAAAGAAGCTCGCACATCCTGGCTTCTCCCTATCATCATGTCATCCGAAAGTATGGTTTCTTTGCTACCCCTATTCCGATCATGGAGGTACTCGTTGAAGAAGAACATGAGGTTGGGGAAGTTAGTACCGACCTAATGCAGGAGAAATAATGCGAGGCTTCCTACATCGATGGATTGGGAGGTGCGTACCTCAATACGTGGGTTTGTGACTCCTTGATCCAATGAGGAGACTATTTGGAGTGTGGCCCTTTCAAGGTATTGGCCAAGTTCTGAAATAGCTCATACAAGGAAAACTTTTTGGGAAAAGATCAAGGTTCAACATGTTATGAAGTGTCCTCACATTTAGACGACGTGAATTTGAGGATAAATTCTTTCAAAGAATGGGAGCTTAATGGAAGAAAGCCCGCGGACCTAAACTCTCCACCTAAGTCGAAAGGTGATTTACTAAAAAAGCCAACGGTGACCCGTCAATCTACACTTAGATGCCTAACATGGCATGGAATTTGGAACGGGATTGAATCCATCACTTAAAGATACTAGGAGATACATTTATTTTCGGCCTTCTTGTTGGTCTTGGCCGAGATCGTGTTTATTTTCTTTTAGCTTAGTTTAATTCCTAAATTAGTTAATAGTTTCCTTAGGACATAATAAACTATGTAATAACCCCTAGTTCTCCTTAGGACACAATCAATGCATCATGTAAGATAAAGGGTGACAAGGCCGAGAGCTTCCTCCAAAGATGACTTGGCAAAGAATGGATAAGGTGACAAGGATGAGGAATCATCTAGAAAGTGTGGCTTCCAAAGGGATAAATCATTCATGAACTTGGCTACTTTGGAGACATCAATATTGGCTTAGGGAAGGTGAAGAGTTGGCCGAAACAACTCACCCAAAACACATATGCAAGGAATGGAAGCTTCCAAATATATTCCAAGAAGATGAGATCTTTGAGAAGCCAAATTCATGCACTCTTATACATGGAAACCACAAAGGGGTGTGAAAGCGATTGAGTTCATCCTTGTCCCCAATAAAAGCCAAGACCTTTCTCATTGTTCCCACAATGGCCGAGAACACCCTTGGCCACCAAGAAAATCCAAACCCTTCCCCATTTGTCCCTATTGGGTCGAGATTACCAATGTAGTTTGTGTCCTTTAGTTTGTCTTCTAGAAAAGTCCATATATTACTATCAATCGGACCCTTAGGGTGTTGTAAAATTCAGAGTTATGGATTAAATATAAACTTGAATTTTACTCATACTCTAAAGTATTCAACTTGTGTATTGTCTTCCTTAGATTGGTCCTTGTGTGGGCCTTGGTTCTTGTGTGAGGCAACCCCTTAGTGTAAGTTGAAGCTAAGACTTGTGTGACCTAGTTAAACCCTAGCTAAGGTCCCTTCGGTGTAAGTCTGGGTTAGGACTTGTGAGACCTAATCAAACCCAAGCATAAGGAACCTCATCGGTGCAAGTAGACGTTGGAACTTGTGTGATCCAACCAAACCCAAGCCTAGGGTCTATCTTAAGGTTACCGGTCACCCTCACTTGGCTTGTTCACGAGCTTGTATTTAGAAACCATGGTCTAGACCTTGTCCAATTGGCCAAACTCATCTTGGTGTCGACTCGAGTATTAAAACCCTTGTGTTATTATCGTTATTCATATCGACCGTCCAAACACTTGGTTTGTACTCGAGATTGCATCTCGCAACTCGTGTTCATTCCTTGTCCAAAACACTTCATTCCTGCCACCACCAAATCCCACAATACTTTACAAACACCCACAACAAAGTCCAACACCCTAGACCACGCATATATCCCCGCCCAAACCTGACAACACCAAACAGTCCACTAAAACAGCCATCACCGATACCTCATTGTTTCAGTAAACTTCCGGCATCCTTAATTACCAAACCCCGATCATAAAGACTACCATCCACATACCCGAAACATCCTCATAAAATACCTAAGTCCAACTCCCACAACTACCCGAAATAACCCCGCAACACCACCCTGCCCGGCTAAGCCGAGCCCCAATCTTGGTGTCAATTTTCGGGTCGACCCGAATATAACCAAGACCTGACCCACTTACCATCCAAAACCCCTCCTTACTTGCATCACCATCCTCTTGTGTTTCCAATGTAGATGAATGCATTAACTTGGTCTTCTTGGAATAACGATTGGAAGCTTCTTGAACATGTGCCTTGGTGAGTTGTTTTAACCAACTCTTTATCTCCCCTAGGCCGAAATTGATGTATCCTAGGTAGCCAAATCCATGAACTAGTTTGTTAATGAATTGTCTTCTTAGAAGCCTCATCTTCTAGATCATTCTTGTCCTTGCCACCATGGATTAACCCTCTTCACACGGCCTTGTCATCTTATTCACTTACATCTTTGCCCTAGTCACCTTGTCTTATTACATAGTACATTAACTATGTCCTAATAAGAACTAACAGTTAAGCTAAGAATTAAAGATAAGCTAAAATAAATATGATCTTCGGACAAGACCTACATACAAAGCCGAAATAAAATATTGTCTTCTTAAACCTTCACGTGATGTCGTTCATTCTACTCCACATCTCATCCTATTTGAGGCATTTAACTATAGGCTGATGGTGAGTTGTTAGTACTCTTATTAAAGACCTCTCGACTTAGGTTGAGAGTTTAAGTCAACGGGCTTTCTTTCATCATCTTACCTTGATCCCCTGGCAAAGTGTTTGGGACCAACAAAAGTCGAGTACGTGATGAAGGAAATACATGAAGGTAACTGCGGAAATAATTTTGGATATGACTCATAAGTAAAACAGATAGTAAGGGCCGGATATTATTGGTCTTGGATGGAGGAATATGCCAAGGCCTATGATAGAAAATATGAAAAATTCCAGCAACACTCACCCAAGGACCATCAGCCTACCGAACTGCTCCGCTCTGGGGTGGTCCCGTGGCCATTTCTAAAATGGGGAATGGACATCGTGGGACCAATACAGGGGGTTGTGGGAAAGTTGAGGTTTCTACTTATTTTGATGGATTATTTCTCAAAATGGGTGGAGGCTAAAGCGTACAACTTTGTCACCATACCATCCGTGCGCAAATGGACAGGCAGAATTGACCAATAAAACATTGATCCAAAACATTAAGAAAAGGTTAGGACACGTCAAAGAAAAATGGCCAGAAGAGTTACCAGGGGTATTATGGGCTCACATGACCACGGCCAAGACAAGCATCTGGGAAACCCCATTTTCCCTGGTATACAGGGCCAAAGACCTGATGCTCATGGAGGTCAGGGAACCCAGCCTTCGGTACACCCAGGCCACCGAAGAATCCAACAACAAAGCCATTGTGTTAGGACTAGAATTTCTAGAAGAACGCAGAGAGTTGGCGCTCATACGTCTGGCAACACAAAAGCAATTGAGAGGTACTTCAACAGGAAAACAAATTTGAGACATTTCAAAATCAGAGACTATGTCCTCCGAAAGGTAACGCTCGCAACCAGGAATCCTCGCGTGGGTAAGCTAGGAGAAAACTAAGAGAGTTTGTACCAAATAGTAGGAATCGCAAGAAAGGGTCTTACCAGATCAAAGATAATTCATAAAGAAGCTGAAGAATAGCTGGAATGTCAATCACTTGAAGAGATTCTACCTTTGAAAGCATGACATGTATTTCCCTAAGCTTCAACATCATCTATCTTCGGTTAACTTGCTTTCTCTCCCTGACAGGGACTGCCCTCGAAATTGAGATCTCCTTATCACCCGGGGGGATCAGTAAGGATATGTGTTGCACTCTTTCCCTTGGTTGAGGTTTTGTCCCAGCTGGATTTTCCTAGCAAGATTTTTAATAAGGCAACAATTCAAAAGCATACCAAGCATATCATACCAAATCATATCCCGACACTCGCCTTCTCGAGACCTCGCACCCGAGTGCCGAGGGGAAAAGAGTGGATCCACATAAAATAGCAAAATGTTCAAACATGATATCACCTTGAGGACGTACTCGCACAGATTGGGACTGTTAGTAGTCACTGTACTCACCCAGTTTCTTTTTTGTTGTCATTTTGTAAAAACCCGGAAGAGGATTATGCACCAATTGGACGAGTCGTCCCTCATAATCTCTGAAGTGAAATAAGAATCTCCATTTATTCTTGACTATCATTAGCAAAGCATCATTCACTTAACACTTGAAAATGTTAGGGGAAAACCAAACTTAGAAGACACACGGCTCCATAAACCGCTTCTAACACACGACATGGTCATGTGCCTCCGAGCGTGCAGATTCCATGAACCTTTGAGCCATTAAATGGGGTTGAGATGTCCTCCCCATCAACACCAAAAATTGAGGGGCCTCCCTTATTTCCAATTGGATGTTTAGGTCTCCAATGTCACGAAAGTATTTTCGAAAGTGGCATTCCCGTATTGGGTTAGGAATGATGACCTTAAAAACAAAATATTAAAATAAAATAAGTGTGCACCGGTCATCATACCTTAACTTAAACAACAAATGCTCGAATATTAGCATAGTTCCAATATACAAGAATGGTGGTCACACCTCGAAGGTTAAGTGCAAACTAAAAGGCCAACAGATCATTTATGATCACAATTATTGCAAAAACAAAGCGCATGTCAAAACGTAAGGAACAAGGAGTCAAGGTTGAAAGTAAACTAATAGTTATTACTAAATAAAGAGCAAAGAGAGCGCAAGGGCTCGCAGAAAAATACTTGAGGGCACACAGACCCTAGAAACTCCACAAATTGGAGCACGGAGACTCAAAACCAAAGTCAAAAGGTCACACATACCCTGAAATATCCATTCAACACAAATGGCGCACAAGCCGAAACAAAAAACAAAATATTCATAAGGGGCACGAGCTGAAGCTAGTTATCTTCCCAATGCATGTTAAAAAGGCCTCCAAACCAATGTCCAGAGGCTCAAGACTTACAAAGCTAAGTCGGGGGAGCATCTTCACCCCTGAGGAGATAGCAGAGGAATCAGAGGAAGTGGTGTTTTATCATGAAGATCATCCATATCCGCATCGTCCGCGCCTAAATCCATTGTTGCATCTATTAGGGCCAGGGAGACATCAATCATTCCCTCTTCAATACCTTGCAAAACCTCACACCGGGTGTTGAAGCAAGGTGGCCCTCCGTTGTTCGGCCACTCGGTGAAGCACTAGGCGATGTTTCAGGGCTTTGAGTCGGGTGGGGGAAGCCTCAAGGGCCTGAACCTGCCCCCGAGCAGAATCATACTCGGCCTCCGATCGGTATAACCTTTCCTGCAGCAATTGGAAAGTCGTAGTCATGATACGTAAGGCGTCCTCCCGAACCGCCAGAGCTTGCTTGTCCTCCTCCCACTGAATCCCCAAAGTGGTCCTTAAGAGCTGAAGACATTTATTCTCTTTTTAGAGCTGGGCAAGATCGTCCTGGAGGCGCTGGTTCTCCTACGTCAACCTCTCCACATCACGAGAGGATAAAGGAGGCATGCTCTTAAAAAGCTCAATGGCAGAAGAAGCAGCAGCATGATCCTAGAAAATAAAAAATATGCAAACTTAATATGTGCGATCACTCTATTTTGAAATTGATAAGGAGAAGAGAACTCGTATTACCTGAAGAAAAATACCCGCCAGATGGGTCAAGGAAGACTCTGAGATGAGGTCTGAACTAGCAGCAGCAGGAGGAGGGTATTCTCATAATGCGCCTCTCCACCACCCACACTCTCATATTGTCCTTCACTAACTCCTGGACCCGCAATAGCCTCGGTAGAAGGGAACCTCGTGTCCCCGGCCTCAGCAGCCCTTCGATCATCATCCTCAACATGTACTACCCTTCGCATTTTCCTCCTTACAATACTTAGTGAATCGGTGACGCGTTCTCATAGGCGCACTGATTCCCCTGGAGAAAGATGCCCAGCTTCATCTAGAAGTATGTGTTTCCTATTATACCTCGACTCTGCAGCCTCTTAGGCAATATGAGTCCGAGCTTCCTCCCAGGAGGGCGCCTTTCTAGCAGAAGCCCCTCAATCGGGAAGGCCTTGCAAGTGCGAAAGAAATTAAAATCATATCAAAAGGTTCAATTAACAAAGAAAAGAAGGTGAGAAAAAAGAGTGCTTACCATGGCTCTTTCCTTTGCACTGGTCAAAATATATTCCCCGCCAAGTCCTCTCGGTGCCTCTGAAGGCACAAAGTATGCTCATCACCCAACCAAAAAATCAGGCAAGGGTTCAGGTTCGATCGAGGCCGCCAGAGAAACATGAAAGGCAAATTTTAGAAATAGTGTTCAAAATGCAATAAGAAAATGACATATAAAGAAAGCAGATACTTATGAGCATTGTTCCATTATTCTATGAGGGGGCCAACGGCAGCATCATGGAGGCGGTTGGTTCAGATCATCACGAATTGATCACACCATCCCCGATCGTGATCATCCTCGGTGCTGATAATGAGGCCTCGAGAGCCTCTGAAATAAAGGTTTATCATTCCCCCATGAAACACACGGGGGAGTAGAGGTGAATCAGGTGATCCAGTGTAAGAGGAAGAATTGTAATGTCCTCCAGGAATAGCAGGCAGCGGACTACTCTCCAAAGTTTGGGGGCCAGTTGCCCTAGACATATGTCGTAACGGAGGCAGAAGGCCTTAATAACTTCATATACTTGGAGGCCAAACTCGATAATGAATGGATAAGTATAAATCATGGACATACCCAGAATGTACTAGGTAATGCTGGCATTGACAGGGGGGAATACCTCGACATCAAGCCCACATTGGCAGTTGATACGGACTTGGGGGATGGTATCAATCAGAGAAGTAATGCCTTCCACATGTTTGTATTGGTCATTGGCACAAAAATCCCTCTAGTAATTGGAGTTGGAGAGAATGATGTCTGATGCGGTAGAACCCAAGTCTATCATTCGGGTGATCGAAGAAGACGAGGGCCATTGGCGAATAGAGACCACCGAAGTAGCGCCTAACTGCTCTCACATACTTGCGAAAGTAAGATCATAAGAAGAAGATGTGGATGTAGATGATGAAGACATTATGAAAGAAGGGGTCAAATAGGAAAGGAACTAGGTTTGCACAAAAGTTAAGAATAAGAATGAGGATGGGGAAATGCAAGTAGGGTCATCCGTTTAAATAGCCAGCAGAAGTAATCATTAGCTTTGGAAAGCAAAGCGGTGTGCCCTATCAGTGAATGTCAATCGGTATCTCTGAAAGGGCGCCGGCGAATGAGTGAATGGATACATTAAATGATGATCTGACGAAGCATCTGATCGTGGGAAAAGAGGCAACGTTTTGATTCCCGCAAAAAAGTTCTGAAAATGTACAAACTCTTCCACTTCCCAGACTCATGAAATGAAGGGCCTGGAAAATTGGGGACTATCTATATTGGGTGAAGAGTGCCTCCGGTGGGATCAGCACATCCGGAGACTCAGATGACTCGGTGACATTCTACAGTTGTCCTCCACTCCTATCAACTCCTTTTAAATTCGCCTGCCTTGATCAGTCTTGAAGTGACAACTTCCCATTTGCTTGATTTAATCTTATTATTTTACTTCTACTCGACTTACCACCTCAAAACACCTTAACAGTTCTTATACTTGTCAGAATTGAGATTGGTTCTTGTGGAAAGTGTCGACCACCACTATTTTAATGGAGATAAAAAAATCTATGTAAATCAGCCCGCGGACTTAAACTCTCAACCAAAGCCGAGAAGGGCTTTACCAAGAGTGCCAATAATGGCACGTCGTTCCATACTTAGATGCCTAACATGGGATGAAAAATGGAATGGCGTTGGAGTTGTCACGTGAAGATCTAGGAAGCAAGTTCTATTTGGTCTTTGTATGTAGGTCTTAGCCGAAGACCATGTTTTCTTTTAGCTTGTCTTGATTTCTTAGCTTAGCTTAGGACATAGTGTAACATGTAAATAACTCCTAACTCTCATTAGAACACAATTAATATGTTATAATAAAGGACAACTAGGCCATGTAATGAGGTGACAAAGCTGAGAATGACAAAGTAACAAGGACAAGAGGCTTCTAGAAGTTAGGGATTTCAAGGAGAGACTTTATGAACTAACAAGTTCATGAAGTTGGCTACATTGAAGAGCTCAAAATCGGCCAAGGGGGAGTGCAAGTGTTGGTCAAATTGATCATCCAAACAAATACCAAGAATGGAAGCTTCCAACACATTCTAAGAAGATGAGGTTGTAGAAAGAATTTATGAGCTAACAAATTCATGAACATGGTTACATGGGAAACCTCAATCTCGGCCTAGAGAAGAGGAAGAGGTGGCCGAAACACCTTGGTCTCCAAGTCACTCCAAATCTGTTCACACTAGGCCGAACTCCCAAGCCATTTGTGTCATTTTGTCTTCTTCTAGAATAGTCCATTTTGTACTATAAATAATGGCCTTAGACCACTATAAAATTCAGAGTTTGTTGAATATAAAACTTGAGTGTTTACTCATCTTTGCTAAGTCATTCAATCCATGTTTGTCCTCCCCATGGATAGAGAGTGAATTTCTTAGAAGAAGACAAGAATTTTTTGTTAACCACTAGAAAAAAGGCATTGTTTTACCTCTAACTAGCAGAGCAATGAGTGCTAGAAAACAAAAAAATAACAAAGAACTTTTAGGGTTCCAAATAGGACTAGGAAATGTTCAACAGACATATTGTGAGCATTTTCTTTCTTTCTCTCCTTCTCAACGAATCTTGAAGCAGAAAAATGCAAAGAATCCAACTTTGCTGAAAGAGCTATTTTAAAATAAAATAAAATAAGATAAGTGAAGTAGTATGGCATTCAACTTGAGGGATAGAATGGCAGACTCTAGTCACGAAATCTTCACAATGACGAAGAATAGAATCATTTCAAATTACAAATAACTTTGCCACTCGCCAAACAAGATTAGTGAATAAATGCACTTTTTTTCTCCACTAAAAAAATGAATAATTTGCTACAACTTAGAGGGAATCCAGATATTTTATACCTGGAGCAAGTTTGGATTGACTTATTTTAGGGGTTAAAAATAGTTTTTAACAATGGACTATTCCTTAACCTCGGTATTTACATGTAACTCCTGAGACTTTTACTGAAAATCAATATGACCCTCGTGCCAAAAAAAAAAAGACACACTATCAGCTGGTCTAGTACTAGTAGTATTTTTGCTCAAATTTGTATAGCAGTACTTTAATGGTGTGGTTGAGAAAATAATCTAAGAATAAAATAGTGATAGAACGTAGAAACAAAATTATTTCCAGTATATGCAGTGGTTATTCTCCTCTATTCCAAATTAAGTTAAAAGAAAGTTTTTGTTTGCATAAGGGTGAAAACGACAATGGCCTAGATTTAGTTAGTGACACAGAAACATCATCTTGTTGAAAAAAAATTGTTTGTATTATGCTTCCGCTATTACGAAAATGTCTGATGGACAAATTGTTAGATTATGGAAATAATCATTGATTCTACCATAACTGTAGTCTAAATTATGTCTTATATTAATGTATATAATATTTTATTCAAGAAATGAAATGATTACGGAAAACATTTTCTTCATGGTATCAAGAGTCAAAAATTAACCCTAGCCTAATCCTAAAAAAAATTCGGCAACCCTTTTCCGACAGAACCCTAGTTCCACCACCCCCTCTCTCTCTCATCCAAACCCTACCTTCTTTTCCTTGGGTTTTCTCCTTTCTCTAGGGCAACATTGGCCGACCAACACAATTTTCATCCCGCTCTTACCGTAAACAACGTCAAGAACTTCATTCCGGTAATTCTTGAGATGGAAAAAGGGCAATATTCATCTTGGACAGAGTTATTCAAAATTCATTGCCGCGCATACCAAGTCATCGGCCATATTCTTCCTCTTGCGTCTCAATCGAGGGTCATGGAAAAATCCACTTATATTGACATCACTCTTTGGTCTCACTTGGATGCTATAGTCCTTCATTGGATTTACGGCACCATATCAAATGACCTTTTGCACACCATTTTGGAACCGAATTCTACGGCTCAACAAGCATGGGAGCGTTTGCAAAATATTTTTCAAGATAACAAGATTTCTCGTGCGGTTTATCTTGAAAATCAATTCACTAATGTCAAAATGGATGATTTTCCGAACGTCTCTGCATATTGTCAAGAGTTGAAAATGCTTGTTGATCAAGTATCAAACGTTGGGGCACAGGTGACGAATCAAAGGTTAATTCTCCAATTAATTGCGGATTTGAATGAACAAAATGATGGTGTTTCTACATTCATTCAACAAAGTAATCTGTTACCACCATTTTATGAGGCTCGTTCGAGATTGATTCTTGAAGAAACCCGAACACTAACATAAGCGGCAACGGCGGCAAACAATGCTAGCACCGCCCTCCTTTCCACCAACACGTATACCGATGATTTTGGCCCTCAAAATTCTGGTTCGGCAGTGGTACGATTCGCAACAACAATGGGTCAAAACGAGGTCAAAATCGCAACAATAACAAAGAAAAAAATAATGGTGAAAGAGGAAGAGGTCATAGTGGCAGACAACAATCCGGTGGCGGCAACAACCGCAGCCAGCAGGGGCAGAATCGACCCCACTAGCAGCAATAAAATTACCTAGGCGACGGGCAGTAGGGGCAGTACCCGTTGTGGGGCTGGCATCCGCAACAGTAGGCTGTCCCTCCCTTCCCGTATCCTACGGCACCGTGGCCAAGCCACCTCTATCCACTCGACAGCCCAGGGTTCTTAGTAGTCGTCTGCAGCAAGTATTTGCAGCCCATGGACCATCTCCCTCAAGTTATGTTCTAACAAACATCGAGCAAGCCAAGCAGACTATGACTCTCAATGTTCCCGACGACAACTGGTACATGGACACGAAGGTACTCTCTCGTCTTATTTTAATATGAGCAGTAATAAAAATATTGTTGTTGAAAGTGGATAAGAAATTCAAATTCGTTGTATTGGGCAATAAAACCTCTCACCCCCTTACCCACCTTTGCATTTAAATAATGTCCTACATGCACCCAAAATTATTAAAAACTTGGTATTTGTGCATCGCTTCACCACTGATAACAATGTTTTTGTTGACTTTGATCCATTTGAGTTTTATGCGAAGGATTTTCGGACAAGGATACCACTAATGAGATGTGATAGCACTGGGGATTTGTATCCCATCACCACCAACAACAACAACCAAGACACCTCTCCATTAACTTTTGCTGCTCTTTCTCCTCATTTATGGCATAATCGGTTGGGACACCCGGGAGCGCATGTGGTAAACTCCCTTAGAAAAAATAAGTTTATTGATTGTAAATAATTTTTGGGTTCTCATGTTTGTCAGTCTTGCATTTTTGGAAAACATGTTAAATTTTCTTTTTTTGTCTACATCATACATTATTATGCCATTTGATATCATGTGTAGTGACTTATGGACATCCTCGGTTTTAAGTTCAGCATGTCATAAGTATTACATGCTTATTTTGGATGATTACTCTAATTTTCTTTGGACATTTCCCATTGGAAATAAATCATAGGTTTACAATATTTTCTTACAATTTAGTGTGTTCATCCAAACCCAATTTGAGAAATCTATTAAGTGCTTTGAATGTGACAATGGAAGGAAATTCATAAATGACCAATTAAAGGAGTTTGGTCACAAAAATGGTATGGTACTTCGTCTCTCTTGTCCGCACACTTCTCATCAAAATGAGAAAGTTGAATGAAAAATACGAGCAATAAATAATTTTATTCGAACACTTCTTGCTCACGTGTCCATACCACCATCATTTTGGCATCATGCTCTTCAAATGACTACATACCTCTTAAACATTCTCCATAGCAAGTTACTTTCAAACTACTCACTCACACAAACTCTCTATCATCGTGTCCCTTCCTACGTACATTTGAAGATTATCGGGTGTTTGTGTTATCCCATCTTCCCTTCCACATGGATAAAAAAACTTCAAGCATGTTCCACTCCATGTGCATTTTGGGGATATCTACAAAATCATAGGGGTTATAACTGTTATAATATATCTAGTGGAAAAATTATCATTTCTCGTCACGTTATTTTTTATGAGTCCGAATTCCCGTTTGCCAACATACACGTGTCTTCCCCACCCTCGTATGATTTTTTGGACACTGGTTACATCCACTTTTGCAATACCATTTAAATAGCTCAAATAATCAAGCCCAAATGAGCTCCCTCTCCCTCCCCTCGGTTTAGTCCAATGCTCGAAATGCGCTGACCCAAATGAAGGAGCCCACTGCTCTCTCTCCCTCGATCCAAGTCAGTGGCAACGTTGGGCCAGCCCAAATGAGGGAGCCCACTGGAGCCCACTACTCCCTCTCCCGATGGCCAATCAGTCCACAACACCTCAATGGCCCCACTGCCTCAGCAGCCCACTTCAGCTTAAACTCGATCCATCGAGACCCATGCAATGCATGGGATTTTTTGGCCTAAGCGTCATTTTAATCTGACATCCTTTGTCCAACCATCACCGATTTCTCGTAACCTAAAAGTTTCTCTATCGGACTCAAATTAGAAGGCCGCCATGTTAGATGAAATTGATTCTCTTATTAAAAATAAGACGTGGGAGTTGGTGCCCCATCCGTCGAATGTAAACATAATACATTTTATGTGGATTTTTTGTCATAAAAAGAAATCTGATGGTTCATTTGAGAAGCACAAAGCCCATCTTGTTAGTGATGGCAGGTCTCAGCAGGTTGGAGTGGATTGTGATGAAATCTTTAGCCCAGTTGTTAAACCAACAACTATCTTCTCACTTTAGCTCTGTCAAAATCTTGGTCCATCCATCAATTGGACGTAAAGAATGCATTCCTCCACGGTCATCTACAGAAAACAGTTTACATGCATCAGCCTTTGGTATTCCGAGACCCTATTCATCCTAATTATGTGTGCTTGTTGAAGAAATCTTTATATGGGCTCAAATAGCCCCTCCGGACATGGTATAACAGGTTTGCTGGTTTGTTTCCACAATGGGGTTCGCACATAGTAAATCTGATCAGTCTTTTTTCATTTATAAGAAAGGGAATGACATGGCATACATTTTTCTCTATGTTGATGACATCATCCTCACAACATCATCTGATTCTCTTTGTCAGTTTATTATGTCCCTTCTTACTTCGGAATTTGCTATGAAATATTTGGGTCTGTTAAACTATTTTTTGGGCATTGTTGTAACTCAACATGCATGTGGTCTATTTCTTTGTCAAAGAAAATATGCCGAGGAGATAATTGACAGAGCTAGCATGTCTTCATGCAAGTCGTCACCTACGCCGGTAGATACCAAGGCTAAATTGAGTAACTCTTCACGGTCTCCATACGGTGATCCGACACATTACCGCAGTTTAGTACGAGAACTGATATCTCATATGTTGTTCAACATGTCTGTTTACATATGCATGATCCGAATAAGAAATATATGGGTGCTCTCAAATGAATTTTGTGGTATGTTCAGGGTACTCTTGATTTTGGATTACATCTGTATAAGTCAACCATTTCTGGTCTCACGTCTTATACCGATGTGGATTGGGGTGGATGCCTGGATACCAGGCGCTCCACCTCTAAGCGCTTGTAGTTGTCTAAGCGCCAACTCACGCTATCTCGGTCGAGTGCTGAAGCCGAATATAGAGGGGTAGATAATGTTGTCTCTGAATCATGTTGGCTCTGTAACCTTCTATTGGAGCTCCATTGTCTGATCCAAAAGGCAACCATAGTTTATTGTGATAATGTGAGTGCGATATATCTGTCAGGGAACCATGTACAACACCAACGCACAAAACACATAGAGATGGATATTTTATTTGTCCGTGAAAAGGTTGCACGTGGACAAGTCCGTGTTCTCCATGTACCATCCCGCTATCATATTGCTGATATATTCACAAAAGATCTTTCGCGGATACTATTTGATTATTTTGTGATGGCCTCAGCCAGATTTGAGAACCTCCCGCTAAGACTGTGGGGGACTGTTAGATTATGAAAATAATCCTTGATTATTTTCATAATCAAATCAAATATTTTATATTTAGGTTGGATATATTCTTAGTATATTCTACCATAATTGTAGCCTAAATTAAGTCTTGTATTGATGTATATAATATCGTATTCAATGAATGAAATGATTACGGAAAACATTTCCTCCACAAATTAAAGGTGTGTTTTTCAGATATTTTGAAAACTATTTTTATTTTCCTAATTCTTTTACTTGGTCCAGGCAACAAGGCATAAATTAAATTTTTTTTTAGTGTCGAAACTTGAAACTACTGATTTGGATAGAACATGTAGTCTGCTTGTTGCTTTTAATCTTTTCACTAAAATGATTAAATAAGCAAAAAAAAAATCTACGAACTTCCGGCATAGGCTTTCTTATCTTTATAGTTTATACTGCCTCTTGTGAGTTAAACACATGACTACTAGATCTAACTCATGAAGCAAACATATTTAGCTAAATTTGTAATGTTAGCTTGGTGTAGTTTCAAAATTATGTTTTTTTCTGATCAACTTGATAAAAACAATTAACTAATTTAAGATTGACCATTGGAAATAACTTAATATTGCTCCTTATTCCTTAAAAGGATGTCCTCAAATTTATTTACATTTTGTTGCTTAATACACACAGTCATATTAGACATTAAAGAAAACATTATGACATATATTGACATGCAAATTTTAATAGATTTTGTTTGAGTCCATAATAAGTTCTTAAGCAAGAATAGGGTGGATATATTGATTACGTTGACTCTTGGCAAAGAAAATCACGTACAAATGAAGTTGAACTATCTGTTGATCAATTTTGAATTAAATCGAAAATAAAATTTGATGAAATATTAGTATTGGTTTTCTCGAACGTAGTCTAAGGGATCATTTGGTTGATGTATTAGAATTACTTAATCCAGCATAAAAATTCGCTTAAGATAATATAATGTTTGGTTAGTCGAATAAGAAAAAAAAATCTCCCCATAACTATAACGCAGTGTTTGGTTTACGGTAATAAATAATACGCATATTAAATTATGCGAAAATTTATGTATTTTATGCGGGATATAATGTAGAATATATATATGTACATTAATAATGTTGATTAATCTATTTCAAGATAAAACTCTCCTTCAAATTAAATAATTCCTGTATCTACTCGATATTAATCATCATATAATATCCTTTTATTATTAAGTACTCTCTCTGTTCTAATTTATGTAAAATCATTTGATTTGACACAGCATTTAAGAAAGAATAAATTTTGAACTGTGTGGTCTAATACAAATTTTATATAAATGTTTGACTGTAAATCATCTATAATAATTAAATTGTTTTTAAATATAAAAAATTGACATTCTTTTTGGGACTAAGGAATTATATCATTAATAATCTTTGCATTATAGACTTATAGTCCCACATAATTGTTATGTAATCAAATGACTCTTAAGATAAGTAATCTTGGATTAAGAAGGGGAAAGGGAAAAGGAAGAGAAAAGTTGATTAAAGCGATAATGATAATTTTATATGTTAAGAAAAGAAAAAACATCGATATTAGCATATTGGTAGTTTGTGTGTGTCTATACTATATGCAGTCTTAGCATGTGGGAAAAGTAGAAGAAAGCAAATGGAGATTTGACAGAGAGGGGCTGTCTCGAGACCGAAAGCGAAACATAAACATAGAAAGATGTGCTTCAAAGGAAGGACAGGGATATGATTTTCAAAATTGCTTTTAACTTTACTTTTAATCATGTTGTTTGTTTTGTTTATGTGTGATTTATGCAAATGTTCTGTACTGGGATTAGTGAAGTTTCCTGCTTTTGTTTTTTTCCTTCTCCACTGGAATAATTCTGCTATACTCCTCCCCCTCATTTGACCTATCAGCTAATTTTTACCACTAAACAAATACTCCCTTTAACATATTCATTTAGAAAAATTACATACCAAGATACAATACTAAAAGGAAAAGGGTGCAAATATACCCTTCTAACTTTGTGATACAGAATAGATATATTTCTAGTTAAAAAAAATATAATCTACCAGCGAAAAAGATATATTTATCTCACAAATAATAGAGGTATATACATTTTATTAATTTTTTTGTATTTGTTTAATTGGTCAGCATCTAATTGGTGATTCATGATAATACACGATACGTACACATTTTCTTCAGTAGAACAAATATAGAAAACTTTAAGAAGGAATTAGTAAACCAAGTGATTATTTTTCTGTTGTGGCTATTTGTATTTGTTAGCTTAACCGAATTGGTAAGTAGATGACCCGCTAGCTCATTGGAGAACCTAGTAGAATTATTTTTGAACAAGGTTACAACTAATGTATTCCTAGGAAAATAGAAAAAAATGAAACAAAACGAGCGAAGCACGAAATGCCATTTAAACATAGTTTAGAGCAGCTTATTATGGACTGAATGACGCTTGAATACTTAACTATCATTATTTGGTAGGAATCTAATAATTCAAACTAAATGATATTTTTACACCAATTCCAGTTGTTTCTATTCTTTTCTTTTCTCCCCACGCAAACAAGTTGGTACAGCGAATAGATTTTTACCTCTGAACAAACCAGCGGGCAAGTTCACAAAATTACCCCTTACCACACACCCACCAAATGTACTATACCAATGAAGGGACAGGCAGGCAAATCCTTTCCCTCAGTTAAAATACCACTCGGATTTAGATATACAAACTACAAAGGCTACACCACAAAAGAAAAAATAACAGCAAAATACCAGCACCCAAGGGGAATGCCCTGAACCCTGCCACAAAAATAGAACTCTAAAAACAAAAACCAATAAAACTGATAAGTGAAAAAACAGCTTTACAACACAAAAAGACTGCAACCATCCAATGCATCTGACCTCCAAAATCAAGCATGAAAGACCACCCTAACATTGTACTTCCAATATAAGATTCAGACGTATAGTCCCCAGCAATCTTGCCGACCACCACATGCAACATTGAGAGCCCTTAATGCACAAGCAGCGGTGTCTTCCAATGGAGATCCGTCAGCACAAAATTCACTAACATAATTACAAAGAACTGAAACCCTGGTTTCATTTCAAACAAAGGGTACAGCTTCAATCTCTGTCCACATTTTGGTATACATTCTCTTGAATGTATTAAGCATTTGTGCCTGATAAGATATTAAGGACCTCATTGTCATTAAAACTTGAGCCCAATGCAAGATCGAAAGGGGTTTTACTTTCCCCATCCAAAGCATGTGGATCAGCACCCCTGCAGTACACACAAGGGCAAATTTTAACAGATGGAGAATCGCGTTGCTTGTTTATATTGTTAACAGAAGGATAATTCTGTAAGGAACACACAAATGCCCCATAGGAAGATTATTAAGAAACATGACCACCCCAACCCAATGAAATATTAATGAGAACTATAAGAATTAGCACAGTACGCTACTTTTGATTACCTTGCAAGAAGCAACTTAGCAAATGCAGCTTTGCCTCTTATAACGCACCAATGAAGTGGTGTCTGACCACTTGAATCTGAAGCATTTACATTTGCACCATACTGCATAAGAAGCTCTAGCATCCCTAGGTCAGCTGTTTCACACGCAAGGTGTAGAAGGGAGCACCCATCAAAGCCCCCAATTATATGTCTTTCACTTGGACTTGCCAAGTCCATTTTTAAGCAAGTAGAACTCTGATCAGTGTATGGTTCTTCTTGTAACAGCATTACGTTAGCAAGAGTTAAGGATGAATTAGACACAACTTGCTTGTAAAGAGCATTAACATCTGCTTCAGAGCTTACAATAAGGCGATACACAGCTTTCTTGTCATTAGCTCGAACAGACTCCCACATCATTTGTGCCAGAGTGACAGTCCTTGGTCCGCCGAACAAATGATTTCTCTGCATACTGTGACAATGGAGAAAATATTAAATTAATAACCAGGAAAGTATTGCCAAAGTTATAAAAGTCAAAGTGAAGTCAATGCTATAGGAGAAAATGAACATGTTAGGCTTAAAAGACAACTTTTTTTCATGTTAGACAGCCAACGCATGAATAAACAGCCAACAATAAGCTCAATTCTCCCATAAACATAAGGGCGGGCTTGCATGCAAACCAAATGTAGGTGCACTTGAGTGCTTTGCACTTAAAAGACGTCACTCCCCACAAATACAGACTGTGAATGTGAGAAGCAGGTTAGGTTTTTTGTTATTTTGTTCTTACTTATTTGGGGTTTTTCTTTTGGGAAGGGAGGGCTACGGATTTAGATTGAATGTCATTTTTTTCCTTCGCCATAATTCGATTTCTTGGGCCAGAGTGTCAAGAGGCTTTATTTCTAAACACATGATCCATAGAGTTCTCCAAAACCAGATTTCCAAGAACAAAAATGGGACAAGGGGAATCTTCTTTATGGTGTTCATCGCAGACTGCAGTTTTCAAGCTAGCACTCTGATATCCTCAGAAATCCTTGTAGACTCAAGAGTGACAGGAACCTCAAAACATTACCACAAGATCTTTCTGTCATATAACACTTCACACAACCAAAGACGTCTCTTCTACAAATCTGACTGATGGAAAAGCATTAACAATTCATTTTTTAAACAATTACGGAGAATGATGGTAGACCTTTGCATGGATGAATTTCTCCTTGGTTGAAATGGGATCAGCATGACTTGGCTTGTTGATGTAGAGCTGTTGCTGTTTATCAGATCTGAATGAGCTTCAGTTTAAATGGCTAAGTTATGTCAGAAAGATGAAGATAAACTTCGGAGGAGAAATGATTTGAGCGGGTAATGTACCTGGCAGCGAAACATTAACTTGGAAAGCACCTCGTGCTTGCAGTGACTCCTCCCAGACTGAATTTGCAAAGGCATTCCCCAACGACTGAAATAAAGCTATAACAGAAGGCTCCCATACTTTGACATCAAGTGTCAGTGACCTCACCTGCAGAGAGATGATCATAACTAAGGACAAGATGCAGAAAACCAACTCAATGCACCAATATAAATGTTATAACTGGTTGTTAACTACAGAAAGGCCATCCAACTACAATGTTCAGAGGGGTTTATACAAATAGATGCTCGAAATACACGTCTTTTCTAAACAACTCCAACTCTGTCAGAAAGAAGAAAACTAACATGCATCCCTTGCAAAAGCTACTCTTAAGTTTCATAATCTACCAGTACACCAGTATAACATGGCACTAGAAGTTTCATATTTCTGACTATTCAGCTTCCTAAAGAATTTTAAATACAGTCACATATATTAGAGCCATGATCCAGGCAGAAATACATGGGTGTCAACCTCCAAAACAAACAAACAAACTGGTTTTCAGTCAATAAAAATATGAGAATAAGAAACAACCTTTGAGGTGATTTTGTACCATTCTGCTGTTTAAGGTTCAAAACAAACTCTAGTACGTTAAATACAATGTAAAATCCATGGAATTGCTAGAAGACACTTTTGGGCTTTCTAACTTCAACTTTTCCAACTAGAAACAAATGAATATGAACCAAAAGAGATGAATTTTAGATCCTTTGAATATGCACAGAAAAGAAATGAATTTTAGATCCCAGCAAGAGGCAGTATAGCCTGTGACTAAATAATACATAGAAATCCAAAAGTTTACCTTTGATACATGCACACCAAGATTACGATGAACGCCTGAACATTCAATACAGACAAGAACACCAAGATTTAAAGATGCCCAATCTGGTTCAGCAGCACCACAATCAGCGCACTTATCATTCCCGCATACTCTACGTAATGTGCCAATTGGCTGTTCAGTTTTTGGAGCAGATCGTAGCTGTTGTGGATTTCTGAAAGGGCGCTCATGATGCGCTGAAGTAAGCCTGTCGGATGGATGGTCTTCAACTGCAGGCGGGTCAAAATCTGAACTTTCAAATGAACTGCTCTCACTGGCAGATCGATGATGACCACTTCCCATAGGACTGGCAGGCAAACACTGAAATAAAGATCGTACATTGTTATTGATTGTGCCCGAATTTAACGCAACAGAAATGTATAGCAGCTTCCAATAGTTACCCTGTCAGGGGCCTGAGAACTCAACAAAGAAGCAATAACTCCTGTTATTTTCTCAATCCAATCCATTTGGTCCAAGGCACTCTCTGCCTACAATAAGAGGGAAAGCTATAAATTTTGATCTCACAAATGGTTGGCATGAGATATCCAAAATGAAAATGCTATAGCAATTCACCTGCAAGGTGTAGCTCTTTGTAGGGGAGATAATCCTGAAGCAAAACCGCAGATCTGATTGGTCAGCATCAACCTTTATTGTTGATGTCAAAAGGTTTACAGTGTGATGAGCAACAGACTTTTCATCATGTACACCACCATGATAATGGGACGAAAGCCAGCGACTTAGAAGTCCAGACCCAAGCTCTGAACTATTTCTCTGGCCAGAATGTTGACTACCCGACCCCTGCAGAATAGAAAATGAACTCACAAATTAGGGTTGTACGATATTCCCTTACATCACAGCCTATATTGCAGATAGTACTCACAGATGGTTTGGTGTTCTGTTTATGTAGTAGTACAACATTCCACGGCTATCAAGAACAAAGAACCTTCTTTTCCAGTCTCCCCTCAAGTTTGATGAGCGCTTTGACAGATAACCTTGTCTAATGGTTTGAACCTGAAAGATCACTGTAGTTTTAGCTGACGATAGGTGCGAAGGGTAAAGAAAAGGAGCACTTAAAGAACATGAAAGCAATAAATTAAGGGTACAATAAAATTAATGCAAGGGTTCCCAATGATACAATAGTTTCAACACCTTTCCTCTTGCAGCAGATTGCATGACAGCTTCTATTTGCTTATGTGAACTTCTGCCAATGGCTTGTATACCATCTCCATTAGGAGATCCGTTAGAACCATTGGAGAACCACCTGCTTTCTCGATCTACTTGTCTCTTGTATTCTTGCATCTTTTCATTAAGAGCTTCCTTCTCATAGTTGGAGCGTTCTCGAGACTGCTGTGCGTAAGTAAGGACCTGCAACAAAAAATGACACTTGAATATCTACCACCTATGAGACGGCAACAGATGTAGATTACTATTTATGCATTTCAAATATCATGTCACATCGGCAGCAACTCAAGTGTTCAATATCTCCCAATTCCAGTCATTGTAGGTCCCCTGACAAGACATGAGTCCATCCTACATAATGCTCCCTCTTTTCCAACTTATGTGACATAGCTTGACTCGATACGGAGTTTAAGAAACATACTTTTGAAACTTGTGGTCTTAAGCAGGAAATAATATTTGTTTGGCTACAAGACTTTTGACACTAGTGGTCTTACACACGCCCAAACATTTGTGTGGCTACAAAAGCTTCTCATTATGGGTAAAATTGGAAGTTTAAAATAAAATTATTTTCAATTATAGAAACGTGTCATTTTTTTTGGAACGGACTAGTAATGAAAGAATGTCACATAAAGTGGAAGAAAGGGAGTAACACATAAGAAATAGTCCTTGAATCATTACAAGAGTGTTTTCCTTGTATGTTGAGAGTTGAGACCCATGAGACTCAAGGACACAAGAAAAGTGACAGTTGGGGACCATTCTAAGTATAAAAAGAAAGAAGAAACTGAGGACAGTTGGCGAAAAGATGCAACGTATTCTCATTTTCCATTACCTAAATGTAAATTTGATCATTAACCTTTCTATAGGAAATAAACCAAAAATTTGTTGCTACCTATCTGTGATTTTAAGTGAAGCGACTTCAATCAAATTGCCACCAAAGAAACCAACAACAAGACAAACCTGATTGATATATGGCTCCATCTGATGCAAAAGCTCATATCCCTAAAAGATAGAAATAGAATGTGAGAAATTGAAACAAATAGGCTAGAATAGCTCCCAACTGTATGACATACCTGTTTGAAATAACGAAGATGAGCATCCATTGTACCGCTAACTGCTTCCAGGAATTCAAACCGTTTCTTTGCCTCAACATTAGAAAGAGCGGTTACCTGGATTGTTAGGATTCAAAAAGGAAAAACAATTAATATGTCATTGCTATTGTGGTAACACTTTTTCAATCATAAAGAGATTCCTTGAGATGCTCTAACTACAGATTCACTCACCAAACTGAATCGAGCTTGCTCGAAAGTTGATCTTGCATTATGAAGTTCCTGGAAGAGTAAAACCGTGTTAAGTTTTCTTTGCCTTCCTTTATTTTCAAGGTAGGCAATAATATGTGGAAACATTAAACAAGTGACTTCAGAATGTTATAGGCAGTATGGATGACTAGCTGCTATGTCTGTCTATACCTCCTCCAGTACACTGGCAATGTCAGTTTTTGTGCCTTTCCTTAGTGACAAAAACTTCTCGCGAGCCTGCAGCATGCAGTATATATCAAGGAGAATTAAATAATGTTAATAGCTATAACAGAAAATACCTACATCAACAACAGAGGAAGTGTTTCTATTATTTTAATTCAGAACTCCAATTAACTTGCAAGTTTTTTGTGCAAGCTTAATGAGTTCCTTCAACCCCAATGAATGCTAAAACATATCACCAGGAGACATTTAAATGGGAGGAAACAATGGAGGTAAACCAAAATATCGTGATAATAGTTATGTGGTGGCAATGCATTATAACATTTCTGAAAGTAAGTCTTTTAATCCCATTAACAACATATAGGATAATTAATATAGGAATGGTTTCTGTTTTGAAATAGTTATCTACAGGGAAAAAAAAATCTTCAAATGCATCAGATCGTGAAATCTCTAACAAGCATTAAGAATAAGACTACCTGATCATAAACTAGGCTTGCCTTGTCAAAGCGCTTCCGAGCTTCCTGCACAAAGAGAACTCCTTGTAGAAAATACTTGCACAATCGTTTCATTTTTGAGTATTTAAGCTCAGAAAATCAGGTTTCACATATGACGTTCTTGTTTTTTTTAACTGACCGAGAAACCCCAAAGGCCAATGGCGCATGGTTCGAAATTCGGTAGATAATGGGCCTGCCCTGTACCTTATCCACTAAAATACCAGACTTTGGACAATGTCAGGGTTCAAAAATGTGATGTGTGACTAACCCGCACATCACACACTTCACTTAACACTAGACCAAAGCTAAGTTGCTCGGACTCTTCACTTTCGGTGCCGCACCAGTGTGGACACGATGTGGGTGTGGGATCCGTACCTGATATGATCAACCGATTTTGGGTACTTTGACCAAAATCGACAGAGAAATTTGGGAAAAATACAATGAGTTCTGTAATCAAAATAAAAGCTAAGGTGAAATTGAATAAAATGGAATACCTTGGATATAGAAATTTATATGTCAATCGATCAATATTTTCTCCTCGGAATACCTTGCAAGTTTTCCACATAATGTGTCTCATAATTTAGACATATAACTCTAATTTTAGATACTTGAATTATTTCTAGCCGAATCCGCGCACCCGTATCCGTACCTGGATCCATACCCCCGAATCTTAAAATTTAGATCATAAAGGATCCGACCTCTAGATCTGCACCCGTATCTGACACCCGCACCCGAGTCAGAGCAACTTAGGACCAAAGTCATGGACACATGTAGATGTTTATATTTATCCTGAAGTAGCAATCAAAAATGCCTTTTAGAAAAGAAGGGAAGTCAAAAAGTTGTAGTACCTTGACATCTTGCAGATCTATGTTAACAAACTGCAGTAACCGATCATTCAGCATGTGCTCAACCTGAGAAGACAGTATGAATGTCAGAGAAGTAGGTGGTCGGTTAAATGCATGCCACTATCAGAATATAGATCACTTGCAGTTCTATTTTTTCTTCCACGCCAACTTGTGTGCATCTCGACTATTCCATAGGGTACCTGCTACCTCCCAACAACACAGGTACTGGATAACTCAGATGGGGAGAAATCACTTGCAGTTATATTTTTATTCTTTCCATAGGAAGGAGAGCCTCAAAGGAGGAAAAATCAAGAAATTTGATGATAGAATGAGTAAAGTCAAGAAGAATTCCAGGAAAAAGAATAAAATATCAATGGATCAGAAAACTCTGCTAATGATAGAAATACAACAGCAAATAATTCAACTAGCACAAGAAGAAATTCATAAATTAGACAAACGAAGTTGACATTCAAGTTTGCATAAAAGGAGAGAAAAAAAGAGGGAACAAAAACAGAACCATAAGTATTTCTTTTTTATCGGGAAATAGAACCATATTTCTTAGGTCACAGATGATGGAACTCGGATTTTGTGTTCTTAAAGGTTAAGATGACAAGATTTTACCCAGATATTGTGGAAATGAGTGTCCCGGACATGATAGAACTTAAAATGGAGCTCAATCAAAATGCCCTTACTTAGACACCATATACGGCATATCTTGAAGTCAAGGCAATAATTCGGAAGCACACTCCACAGAAAAGGGTATTATTGAATAGATGTTTTGATGTCCTCTTGAAAGGCAACTGGTGCTGCTCTCTGCCCCGGATAAGGAGTTGAGCAATACAGCATCCAAAGGAATATTGCATCAATAACATAAAATTGAGAAACAAAAGATACTGAAAACTTTACCTGTGACCGAAGAACTTCCTTATATGTCCCGATTTCCCTCAGTGCAATAGTAAATTTAGTCATTACAGGGCCTACAATTAGAACGAAGTAAGTGACTGAACACTTAATGGGTCATTATTCAACTACAGATCACATGTTGAAACTGGATTTGTCATATGAAACTTGCAAAGTGGGAAAGGATGAATTCATAAAGGTCAAAGCACATTAGAATATCGAAAAGGTGTTTCTGCATTTAGTAGAGCCAATCTCTTTATGCTGGTCAAACAAAAGCTTTTGATGAGAAACGTCATTTAGCTGATGCTGAAAATGAGGGGAGAATATTCGTGGAGACATAACTTATACTATCTGGATACTTTATAAGACATGATACTAACTTATACTATCTGGATACTTTATAAGACATGATACTAACTTATACTATCTGGATACTTTATAAGACATGATACTAACTTATACTATCTGGATACTTTATAAGACATGATACTAACTTATACTATCTGGATACTTTATAAGACATGATACTAACTTATACTATCTGGATACTTTATAAGACATACTATGTTGCAAAGGAGAACATCCTCAACTAAGTCTCGCTAAAATTCTGATAATTAACAACTATAGTAAATTCTATTTACTGAATAAGCAGAACAGATCCAGGAAGTTTTCTCAATCCCCAAGACATTCTCATCAAACTTGGCATGTAAATAATTGGAGATGTGATCCAAACTCCAGGATACATAAACAAGAACAACGTTAAACCAATGTTCAAGTCTCATTGCCCAGTTCCCTCAAATGGCGATACCAAATAGGCAGATATCAAAGAAACAAAAAACAAAATAAATAATAGAGAGACTTGAGACTACAAACAGTATAGTGGATGACTTTTTATTTTGGCACAAGTCAGTGAAATAGTGGATCCATTGGAACATCTATAGAAGGTTACTGGACTGCTTTCTAAAGAAGGGTAAGGACTGAAAAAATTATATATTTCCCAGACCATTAATTTCTCATGTTTCCAATACTCTGTGAGATGTCTCTACATCTATGAACCCACAAGAAGTGCGTCTCATGTTTACTCATCTTTGCTAAGTCCTTCAATCCGTGATTGATATTCTTAGTTGGTGCTCCAGGAGTATCTTCAGTTCTTGTGTGAACCAAACCCTTGGTGCAAGTTTAGCTAAGACTGTGTGACTTAGTTGAACCCAAACTAAGGTTTCCCTTCAGTGTAAGCTTGATTAAGACTGTGTGACTTAACTAAGTCCAAGCTTAAGGAACCCCCTTTGGTGTGAGTGGACGTTGGGACTGTGTGACCCAACCATATCTTAAGGTTTCCGACCAACCTTACTTGGTTAGTATTCGGGCTTGTACTTAGCAACCCCGGTCTAGTCCTTGTTAAATTGGTCACCCCCATCTTGGTGTCGACTTGGGATTAAAACCCCCTTGTCATTATCCAAACCATATCGACCGTGTCCTTATCAACCGTCCAACACTTGGTGTGTCCTCGGGTTTGTACTTTGCATCCCGTGTGCATTCCTTGTTCAAACCACTTCGTTCTTTCCACCACTACATCCCACAGTACCTTATAAACATCAACCCCAAAGGCCAATCCCCGAAACCATCCCCAACTGCCCGTCCAAACCTGACAGCAGCAAACTGTCCGCTTAACACACTTTACCGGAACCTTACTATTTCAGTTCTGTTCCGTCACCTTACCATCATTCAACCATCAAACCCCGATCGTCAAGATCACCCTCAACCTGTCTAGAACTACCCCATAAAACGCCTTGACCCAATTCCTTGTATAAATACCCGATACAGCCCCCATATCCCCACTACCCGGCAGTAACCGATAAATCGAGAACCTCACTGTTTCAGGTTCTATTCCGTGGCCTTGCCACCATATACTCACTGAACCCCGACCACCATAATAACTCTCAACACACCCTCAACGACCCCACAAAACGTCTAAGCCCGACTCCTCACCAAACTATCCAAAAGAGTCCCAAAACACCACCTACCCTGCAGTAACACCTAACCCGATAACCCCTATTTCACATCCATTGTCGCGTCAACTAGTTCCCTGCCAAACTCAGCCCCACTTACCCTCACTCACCCCTCCATACTTGCATCAGTTTTGAGCTACGTTGAAATATCAAAACAAACTTGTTTTTGCATAGCCCTTAGAACTCGTGATTCCTAGATATACAAAAGCTGTCTTGCAAAAGGACAACCAGAGTAACCCCAAACACACTATCATTAGAAAAGAAAAGAACATCAATGCAAATGTCTCCAATGTTCACAAACTACTGCCAGTGCGCAAGTACTTTACATATTCTCTTCCTATTATTAAATCCCTTCTAAAACTAACAGCACTTAATTAACAACATTACTCAAATTTACATACAACTAGATCAACTAAATGTTTTCTTGGCTAGCAAAATGAGGCCATTACTGATAATTGTTCAAGTGCTTTCTGAAGCTCTGTTTCCGGTGGTACAAAGTAGTTGCCGTCACAGTCATATTTCCTGAATGAGCCAACTACACTCCCTTTCATGGCCATAACCAAAAGGCATTGCTCAACTACCAAAAGGATATGCTTCCACACAGCAAAACTATCACCTTAGAAAGCCAAAAGAACAACCTTAAAGATCATGTGAGTATTTGAATCTTGATATCCAAAAAATATAGCAACTAAATTAATCAGAAGCTATTTAATTGGGTGAGCATGGAAACGAGCTCATCACTGGAAGGCCGGTCATCAGGCATGTCTGATAAGCATACCACTGCTATTTTTACTGCCATTAGCATCTCATCCTCCTCAATCTCTTCCCCTAGAATACTCTTATCCAATGCTTCTCGAGCATCGCCTGCTTCCTGCAAACGTTGAAGCCAACGTCCTAAACTTCCTCCAGTAGATGTATCCCCGAAGAAGGGATCTGTTGGGTACTTTCCAGTTAATAGAACACCCAATATGACCCCAAAGCTGAATATTTCACTCTTATCAGTATACCTGCTGCAAAATAGCAACAACTATAGCTTCAGTGATTTAATAAATTAAACAATGAAACAGATGTACTGTATCCAACAGAATACTAAACATAGTTGATCATATAACTACAAGAGAATAGAAGCCACAGTACACTTGTAAGGTTCATACTTAGGTCAATCAATTGATAAAGAAGAGCAGGCAGGCGTAGGAAAATTTTCTTAAAGAACAGTCTTCAAAACTATCAAATATGGGAGAAATCAAGGCGAACAAGACAGTGGAAAGCTATAACAAAGTTTCAAATAGTACAGCAAATTGTGTTCATAACAAACACACCATCCTCAATGAATCAAAACAGTTTACCTCCAATATCACTTACATAGGCAGAGCGAAAAAGATAAAGATTGAGCCAAAATAAATGCATCAACAGGATCGAATTAAATTTATTATGAGCCATTGAAAACTCTTTAAATCCATACTACTTTATTAAGCTAATAAAAATAAGTTTCAAAGATACCTGCAGCTCTGGAAAGACTCAGGAGGACCATAGGTTGATGCTGCAGGGAGATTCAAAGTGGGAATGATTTTAGCCAAACCGCAATCAGCCAACCTAGGTTCATACTCAGCATCCAACATTACATTTGTGGGCTTTAAATTTCGATGCAAAATTCTTGGGTTGCAAGAAAAGTGAAGATACTGAAGACCCTTAACTATCCCTACTGCAATTCGAAGCCGGACTTCCCAACTAAGCTGCAATTGGTTTTCCCTAACTTTGTTCATTGCATCTTCAAGACTCCCAGTAGGCACATAATCATATACCAGAAAGAATCTATCGGATTCCCGAACGTAAGCCCTTAAACTCATCAAGTTCCTGTGCCTCAAACTAGCAATCACTTCAAGTTCTTGTTGTATTCTTCTCTTCATAGACTTGCTGTGTAACTCAGGCGAAGCGGACTCAAAGGGTTCAAGCCTCTTGACTGCAACAGTAAGACCATTGTCAAGAACAGTCCTGTAGTATTTCCCACAGGTACTTGAACCTAGCAACTGAGTGTCATTAGCAAGAGCAGATTGAAGAGTCTTGGCTGGAATTTTAGGAGAGAATACAACGGGGCCTTTGAGAATTGGGGCTTTGTTGATGTAACGAACAAAGCTCCGAACAAGCCAAGCAAAGACAAGTGCACAAATCAATCCTGTGAACATACCAAACAAAATGCTCAGGAAAATCCTTTGAAACCTGTTCTTGAACTGAGGTGGAGCAGGTGGGGCTGTAGGGTCCGTGGAGCTATTATTAATTATCCTTCCATGGCATTGCACATAGCTTAGTTGTAGCCACAAAATGGACAAAATACCCAGCTTCAAACCCATGGTAATGTTTGTCCTCCCCATGGATAGAGAGTGAATTTCTTATAAGAAGACAAGAATTTTTGGTTAACCACTAGAAAAAAGTCATTGTTTTACCTCTAACTAGCAGAGCAATGAGGGCTAGAAAACAAAAAAATAACAAAGAACTTTTAGGGTTCCAAATAGGACTAGGAAATGTTCAACAGACATATTGTGAGCATTTTCTTTCTTTCTCTCTTTCTGAACGAATCTTGAAGCAGAAAGATGCAAAGAATCCAACTTTGCTGAAAGAGCTATTTTAAAATAAAATAAAATAAGATAAGCGAAGTAGTATGGCATTCAACTTGAGGGATAGAATGGCAGACTCTAGTTACGAAATCTTCACAATGACGAAGAATAGAATCATTTCAAATTACAAATAACTTTGACATTCACCACACAAGATTAGTGAATAAATGCATTTTTTTTCTCCACTAAAAAAATGAACAATTTGCTACAACTTAAAGGGAATCCAGATATTTTATACCTGGAGCAAGTTTGGATTGATTTATTTTAAGGGTTAAAAATAGTTTCTAACAATGGACTATTCCTTAACCTCGGTATTTATATATAACTCTGACACTCTTACTGAAAATTAATATGACCCCGTGCCAAAAAAAAAAAAGAGGACACACTATCAGCTGGTCTAGTAATACTAGTATTTTTGCTCAAATTTGTACAGCAGTACTTTAATGGTGTGGTTGAGAAAATAATCTAAGAATAAAATAGTGAAAGAACGTAGAAACAAAATTATTTCCAGTATATGCAGTGGTTATTCTCCTCTATTCCAAATTAAATTAAAAGAAAGTTTTTGTTTGCATAAGGGTGAAAACGACGATGGCCTACATTTAGTTAGTGACACAGAAACATCATCTTGTTGAAAAAAAAAAACTTTGTTTGTATTATGCTTCCGCTATTACGAAAATGCCTGATGGACAAATTGTTAGATTATGGAAATAATCATTGATTCTATCATAATTGTAGTCTAAATTAAGTCTTATATTGTTGTATATAATATTGTATTCAAGAAATGAAATGATTACGGAAAACATTTTCTTCACGGTATCAAAAGTCAAAAATTAACCCTAGCCTAATCCTAAAAAAAATTTGGCAACCCTTTTCCGACAGAACCCTAGTTCCACCACCCCCTCTCTTTCTCATCCAAACCCTACCTTCTTTTCCTTGGGTTTTCTCCTTTCTCTAGGGCAACATTGGCCGACCAACACAATTTTCATCCCGCTCTTACCGTAAACAACGTCAAGAACTTCATTCCGATAATTCTTGAGATGGAAAAAGGGCAATATTCATCTTGGACAGAGTTATTCAAAATTCATTGCCGCGCATACCAAGTCATCGGCCATATTCTTCCTCTTGCGTCTCAATCGAGGGTCATGGAAAAATCCACTGATATTGACATCACTCTTTGATCTCACTTGGATGCTATAGTCCTTCATTGGATTTACGGCACCATATCAAATGACATTTTGCACACCATTTTGGAACCGAATTCTACGGCTCAACAAGCATGGGAGCGTTTGCAAAATATTTTTCAAGATAACAAGATTTCTCGTGCGGTTTATCTTGAGAATCAATTCACTAATGTCAAAATGGATGATTTTCCGAACGTCTCCGCATATTGTCAATAGTTGAAAATGCTTGCCGATCAACTATCAAACGTTGGGGCACCGGTGACGAATCAAAGGTTAATTCTCCAATTAATTGCGGGTTTGAATGAACAAAATGATGGTGTTTCTACGTTCATTCAACAAAGTAATCTGTTACCACCATTTTATGAGGCTCGTTCGAGATTGATTCTTGAAAAAACCCGAAAAACTAAAATAAGCGGCGACGGCGGCAAACAATGTTGGCACCGCCCTCAGTTCCACCAACACGTATACCGATGATTTTGGCCCTCAAAATTTTGATTCGGGCAGTGGTACGAATCGCAACAACAATGGATCAAAATCGCAACAATAACAAAGGAAAAAATAATGGTGGAAGAGGAAGAGGTCATGGTAGCAGACAACAATCCGGTGGCGGCAACAACCGCAACCAGCAGGGGCAGAATCGACCCCACTGGCAGCAGCAAAATTACCCAGGCGGCGGGCAGTAGGGGCAGTACCCGCCGTGGGGCTGGCTGTCGCAATAGTAGGATACCCCTCCCTGCCCGTAACCTAAAAGCTGCCCCTATCGGACTCGAATTAGAAGGTCGTCATGTTAGATGAAATTGATTCTCTTATTAAAAATAAGACGTGGGAGTTGGTGTCCCGTCCGTCGAATGTAAACATAATACATTTTATGTGGATTTTTGTCATAAAAAGAAATCTGATGGTTCATTTGAGAGGCACAAAGCCCGTCTTGTTAGTGATGGCAGGTCTTAGCAGGTTGGAGTGGATTGTGATGAAATATTTAGCCAGTTGTTAAACCAACAACTATCTGGACAGTTCTCACTTTAGCTTTGTCAAAATCGTGGTCCATCCATTAGTTGGACGTAAAGAATGCATTCCTCCAAGGTCATCTACAGGAAATAGTTTACATGCACCAACCTTTGGGATTCCGAGACCCTATTCATCCTAATTATGTGTGCTTGTTGAAGAAATCTTTATATGGGCTCAAACAGCCCCCCCCCCCCCCGGGCATGGTATAATAAGTTTGCTGGGTTTGTTTCCACAATGGGGTTCGCACATAGTAAACCTGATCAGTCTTTGTTTATTTATAAGAAAGGGAATGACATGGCATACATTTTTCTCTATGTTGATGGCATCATCCTCACAACATCATCTGATTCTCTTCGTCAGTCTATTATGTCTCTTCTTGCTTCAGAATTTGCTATGAAAGATTTGGGTCTGTTAAACTATTTTTTGGGCATTGTTGTAACTCAACATGCAGGTGGTCTATTTCTTTGTCAAAGAAAATATGCCAAGGAGATAATTGACAGAGCCAGCATGTCTTCATGCAAGCCGTCATTTACGCCGGTAGATACCAAGGCTAAATTGAGTAACTCTTCACGGTCTCCATACGGTGATCCGACACATTACCGCAGTTTAGTAGAGACATTGCAATAACTCACTTTTACGAGAACTGATATCTCGTATGTTGTTCAACAGATCTGTTTACATATGCATGATCTGAATGAGGAATATATGGGTGCTCTTAAATGAATTATGTGGTATATTCAGGGTACTCTTGATTTTGGATTACATTTGTATAAGTCAACCATTTCTGGTCTCATGTCTTATACCGATGTGGATTGGGGTGGATGCCCGGACACCAGGAGCTCCACCTCTGGTTATTGTGTATTTCTCGGAGATAATTTAATCGCGTGGTCGTCTAAGCGCCAACCCACGCTATCTCGGTCGAGTGCTAAAGCCGAATATAGAGGGGTAGATAATGTTGTCTCTGAATCATGTTGCATATCCAAAAGGCAACCATAATTTATTGTGATAATGTGAGTGCGATATATATGTCAGGGAACCATGTACAACATCAACGCACAAAACACATAGAGATGGATTTTTTATTTGTCCGTGAAAAGGTTGCACGTGGACAAGTCTATGTTCTCTATGTACCGTCCCGCTATCAGATTGCCGATATATTCACAAAAGATCTTTCGCGGATACTATTTGATTATATCAGGGACATTCTCAGCGTACGAGAACCTCCCGCTAAGACTGTGGGGGACTGTTAGATTATGAAAATAATCCTTGATTATTTTCATAATCAAATCAAATATTTTATATTTAGGTTGGATATATTCTTAGTATATTCTACCATAATTGTAGCCTAAATTAAGTCTTGTATTGATGTATATAATATCGTATTCAATGAATGAAATGATTACGGAAAACATTTCCTCCACAAATTAAAGGTGTGTTTTTCAGATATTTTGAAAACTATTTTTATTTTCCTAATTCTTTTACTTGGTCCAGGCAACAAGGCATAAATTAAATTTTTTTTTAGTGTCGAAACTTGAAACTACTGATTTGGATAGAACATGTAGTCTGCTTGTTGCTTTTAATCTTTTCACTAAAATGATTAAATAAGCAAAAAAAAAATCTACGAACTTCCGGCATAGGCTTTCTTATCTTTATAGTTTATACTGCCTCTTGTGAGTTAAACACATGACTACTAGATCTAACTCATGAAGCAAACATATTTAGCTAAATTTGTAATGTTAGCTTGGTGTAGTTTCAAAATTATGTTTTTTTCTGATCAACTTGATAAAAAACAATTAACTAATTTAAGATTGACCATTGGAAATAACTTAATATTGCTCCTTATTCCTTAAAAGGATGTCCTCAAATTTATTTACATTTTGTTGCTTAATACACACAGTCATATTAGACATTAAAGAAAACATTATGACATATATTGACATGCAAATTTTAATAGATTTTGTTTGAGTCCATAATAAGTTCTTAAGCAAGAATAGGGTGGATATATTGATTACGTTGACTCTTGGCAAAGAAAATCACGTACAAATGAAGTTGAACTATCTGTTGATCAATTTTGAATTAAATCGAAAATAAAATTTGATGAAATATTAGTATTGGTTTTCTCGAACGTAGTCTAAGGGATCATTTGGTTGATGTATTAGAATTACTTAATCCAGCATAAAAATTCGCTTAAGATAATATAATGTTTGGTTAGTCGAATAAGAAAAAAAAATCTCCCCATAACTATAACGCAGTGTTTGGTTTACGGTAATAAATAATACGCATATTAAATTATGCGAAAATTTATGTATTTTATGCGGGATATAATGTAGAATATATATATGTACATTAATAATGTTGATTAATCTATTTCAAGATAAAACTCTCCTTCAAATTAAATAATTCCTGTATCTACTCGATATTAATCATCATATAATATCCTTTTATTATTAAGTACTCTCTCTGTTCTAATTTATGTAAAATCATTTGATTTGACACAGCATTTAAGAAAGAATAAATTTTGAACTGTGTGGTCTAATACAAATTTTATATAAATGTTTGACTGTAAATCATCTATAATAATTAAATTGTTTTTAAATATAAAAAATTGACATTCTTTTTGGGACTAAGGAATTATATCATTAATAATCTTTGCATTATAGACTTATAGTCCCACATAATTGTTATGTAATCAAATGACTCTTAAGATAAGTAATCTTGGATTAAGAAGGGGAAAGGGAAAAGGAAGAGAAAAGTTGATTAAAGCGATAATGATAATTTTATATGTTAAGAAAAGAAAAAACATCGATATTAGCATATTGGTAGTTTGTGTGTGTCTATACTATATGCAGTCTTAGCATGTGGGAAAAGTAGAAGAAAGCAAATGGAGATTTGACAGAGAGGGGCTGTCTCGAGACCGAAAGCGAAACATAAACATAGAAAGATGTGCTTCAAAGGAAGGACAGGGATATGATTTTCAAAATTGCTTTTTAACTTTACTTTTAATCATGTTGTTTGTTTTGTTTATGTGTGATTTATGCAAATGTTCTGTACTGGGATTAGTGAAGTTTCCTGCTTTTGTTTTTTTCCTTCTCCACTGGAATAATTCTGCTATACTCCTCCCCCTCATTTGACCTATCAGCTAATTTTTACCACTAAACAAATACTCCCTTTAACATATTCATTTAGAAAAATTACATACCAAGATACAATACTAAAAGGAAAAGGGTGCAAATATACCCTTCTAACTTTGTGATACAGAATAGATATATTTCTAGTTAAAAAAAATATAATCTACCAGCGAAAAAGATATATTTATCTCACAAATAATAGAGGTATATACATTTTATTAATTTTTTTGTATTTGTTTAATTGGTCAGCATCTAATTGGTGATTCATGATAATACACGATACGTACACATTTTCTTCAGTAGAACAAATATAGAAAACTTTAAGAAGGAATTAGTAAACCAAGTGATTATTTTTCTGTTGTGGCTATTTGTATTTGTTAGCTTAACCGAATTGGTAAGTAGATGACCCGCTAGCTCATTGGAGAACCTAGTAGAATTATTTTTGAACAAGGTTACAACTAATGTATTCCTAGGAAAATAGAAAAAAATGAAACAAAACGAGCGAAGCACGAAATGCCATTTAAACATAGTTTAGAGCAGCTTATTATGGACTGAATGACGCTTGAATACTTAACTATCATTATTTGGTAGGAATCTAATAATTCAAACTAAATGATATTTTTACACCAATTCCAGTTGTTTCTATTCTTTTCTTTTCTCCCCACGCAAACAAGTTGGTACAGCGAATAGATTTTTACCTCTGAACAAACCAGCGGGCAAGTTCACAAAATTACCCCTTACCACACACCCACCAAATGTACTATACCAATGAAGGGACAGGCAGGCAAATCCTTTCCCTCAGTTAAAATACCACTCGGATTTAGATATACAAACTACAAAGGCTACACCACAAAAGAAAAAATAACAGCAAAATACCAGCACCCAAGGGGAATGCCCTGAACCCTGCCACAAAAATAGAACTCTAAAAACAAAAACCAATAAAACTGATAAGTGAAAAAACAGCTTTACAACACAAAAGACTGCAACCATCCAATGCATCTGACCTCCAAAATCAAGCATGAAAGACCACCCTAACATTGTACTTCCAATATAAGATTCAGACGTATAGTCCCCAGCAATCTTGCCGACCACCACATGCAACATTGAGAGCCCTTAATGCACAAGCAGCGGTGTCTTCCAATGGAGATCCGTCAGCACAAAATTCACTAACATAATTACAAAGAACTGAAACCCTGGTTTCATTTCAAACAAAGGGTACAGCTTCAATCTCTGTCCACATTTTGGTATACATTCTCTTGAATGTATTAAGCATTTGTGCCTGATAAGATATTAAGGACCTCATTGTCATTAAAACTTGAGCCCAATGCAAGATCGAAAGGGGTTTTACTTTCCCCATCCAAAGCATGTGGATCAGCACCCCTGCAGTACACACAAGGGCAAATTTTAACAGATGGAGAATCGCGTTGCTTGTTTATATTGTTAACAGAAGGATAATTCTGTAAGGAACACACAAATGCCCCATAGGAAGATTATTAAGAAACATGACCACCCCAACCCAATGAAATATTAATGAGAACTATAAGAATTAGCACAGTACGCTACTTTTGATTACCTTGCAAGAAGCAACTTAGCAAATGCAGCTTTGCCTCTTATAACGCACCAATGAAGTGGTGTCTGACCACTTGAATCTGAAGCATTTACATTTGCACCATACTGCATAAGAAGCTCTAGCATCCCTAGGTCAGCTGTTTCACACGCAAGGTGTAGAAGGGAGCACCCATCAAAGCCCCCAATTATATGTCTTTCACTTGGACTTGCCAAGTCCATTTTTAAGCAAGTAGAACTCTGATCAGTGTATGGTTCTTCTTGTAACAGCATTACGTTAGCAAGAGTTAAGGATGAATTAGACACAACTTGCTTGTAAAGAGCATTAACATCTGCTTCAGAGCTTACAATAAGGCGATACACAGCTTTCTTGTCATTAGCTCGAACAGACTCCCACATCATTTGTGCCACAGAGTGAGAGTCCTTGGTCCGCCGAACAAATGATTTCTCTGCATACTGTGACAATGGAGAAAATATTAAATTAATAACCAGGAAAGTATTGCCAAAGTTATAAAAGTCAAAGTGAAGTCAATGCTATAGGAGAAAATGAACATGTTAGGCTTAAAAGACAACTTTTTTTCATGTTAGACAGCCAACGCATGAATAAACAGCCAACAATAAGCTCAATTCTCCCATAAACATAAGGGCGGGCTTGCATGCAAACCAAATGTAGGTGCACTTGAGTGCTTTGCACTTAAAAGACGTCACTCCCCACAAATACAGACTGTGAATGTGAGAAGCAGGTTAGGTTTTTTGTTATTTTGTTCTTACTTATTTGGGGTTTTTTCTTTTTGGGAAGGGAGGGCTACGGATTTAGATTGAATGTCATTTTTTTCCTTCGCCATAATTCGATTTCTTGGGCCAGAGTGTCAAGAGGCTTTATTTCTAAACACATGATCCATAGAGTTCTCCAAAACCAGATTTCCAAGAACAAAAATGGGACAAGGGGAATCTTCTTTATGGTGTTCATCGCAGACTGCAGTTTTCAAGCTAGCACTCTGATATCCTCAGAAATCCTTGTAGACTCAAGAGTGACAGGAACCTCAAAACATTACCACAAGATCTTTCTGTCATATAACACTTCACACAACCAAAGACGTCTCTTCTACAAATCTGACTGATGGAAAAGCATTAACAATTCATTTTTTAAACAATTACGGAGAATGATGGTAGACCTTTGCATGGATGAATTTCTCCTTGGTTGAAATGGGATCAGCATGACTTGGCTTGTTGATGTAGAGCTGTTGCTGTTTATCAGATCTGAATGAGCTTCAGTTTAAATGGCTAAGTTATGTCAGAAAGATGAAGATAAACTTCGGAGGAGAAATGATTTGAGCGGGTAATGTACCTGGCAGCGGAAACATTAACTTGGAAAGCACCTCGTGCTTGCAGTGACTCCTCCCAGACTGAATTTGCAAAGGCATTCCCCAACGACTGAAATAAAGCTATAACAGAAGGCTCCCATACTTTGACATCAAGTGTCAGTGACCTCACCTGCAGAGAGATGATCATAACTAAGGACAAGATGCAGAAAACCAACTCAATGCACCAATATAAATGTTATAACTGGTTGTTAACTACAGAAAGGCCATCCAACTACAATGTTCAGAGGGGTTTATACAAATAGATGCTCGAAATACACGTCTTTTCTAAACAACTCCAACTCTGTCAGAAAGAAGAAAACTAACATGCATCCCTTGCAAAAGCTACTCTTAAGTTTCATAATCTACCAGTACACCAGTATAACATGGCACTAGAAGTTTCATATTTCTGACTATTCAGCTTCCTAAAGAATTTTAAATACAGTCACATATATTAGAGCCATGATCCAGGCAGAAATACATGGGTGTCAACCTCCAAAACAAACAAACAAACTGGTTTTCAGTCAATAAAAATATGAGAATAAGAAACAACCTTTGAGGTGATTTTGTACCATTCTGCTGTTTAAGGTTCAAAACAAACTCTAGTACGTTAAATACAATGTAAAATCCATGGAATTGCTAGAAGACACTTTTGGGCTTTCTAACTTCAACTTTTCCAACTAGAAACAAATGAATATGAACCAAAAAGAGATGAATTTTAGATCCTTTGAATATGCACAGAAAAGAAATGAATTTTAGATCCCAGCAAGAGGCAGTATAGCCTGTGACTAAATAATACATAGAAATCCAAAAGTTTACCTTTGATACATGCACACCAAGATTACGATGAACGCCTGAACATTCAATACAGACAAGAACACCAAGATTTAAAGATGCCCAATCTGGTTCAGCAGCACCACAATCAGCGCACTTATCATTCCCGCATACTCTACGTAATGTGCCAATTGGCTGTTCAGTTTTTGGAGCAGATCGTAGCTGTTGTGGATTTCTGAAAGGGCGCTCATGATGCGCTGAAGTAAGCCTGTCGGATGGATGGTCTTCAACTGCAGGCGGGTCAAAATCTGAACTTTCAAATGAACTGCTCTCACTGGCAGATCGATGATGACCACTTCCCATAGGACTGGCAGGCAAACACTGAAATAAAGATCGTACATTGTTATTGATTGTGCCCCGAATTTAACGCAACAGAAATGTATAGCAGCTTCCAATAGTTACCCTGTCAGGGGCCTGAGAACTCAACAAAGAAGCAATAACTCCTGTTATTTTCTCAATCCAATCCATTTGGTCCAAGGCACTCTCTGCCTACAATAAGAGGGAAAGCTATAAATTTTGATCTCACAAATGGTTGGCATGAGATATCCAAAATGAAAATGCTATAGCAATTCACCTGCAAGGTGTAGCTCTTTGTAGGGGAGATAATCCTGAAGCAAAACCGCAGATCTGATTGGTCAGCATCAACCTTTATTGTTGATGTCAAAAGGTTTACAGTGTGATGAGCAACAGACTTTTCATCATGTACACCACCATGATAATGGGACGAAAGCCAGCGACTTAGAAGTCCAGACCCAAGCTCTGAACTATTTCTCTGGCCAGAATGTTGACTACCCGACCCCTGCAGAATAGAAAATGAACTCACAAATTAGGGTTGTACGATATTCCCTTACATCACAGCCTATATTGCAGATAGTACTCACAGATGGTTTGGTGTTCTGTTTGCGGTAGTAGTACAACATTCCACGGCTATCAAGAACAAAGAACCTTCTTTTCCAGTCTCCCCTCAAGTTTGATGAGCGCTTTGACAGATAACCTTGTCTAATGGTTTGAACCTGAAAGATCACTGTAGTTTTAGCTGACGATAGGTGCGAAGGGTAAAGAAAAGGAGCACTTAAAGAACATGAAAGCAATAAATTAAGGGTACAATAAAATTAATGCAAGGGTTCCCAATGATACAATAGTTTCAACACCTTTCCTCTTGCAGCAGATTGCATGACAGCTTCTATTTGCTTATGTGAACTTCTGCCAATGGCTTGTATACCATCTCCATTAGGAGATCCGTTAGAACCATTGGAGAACCACCTGCTTTCTCGATCTACTTGTCTCTTGTATTCTTGCATCTTTTCATTAAGAGCTTCCTTCTCATAGTTGGAGCGTTCTCGAGACTGCTGTGCGTAAGTAAGGACCTGCAACAAAAAATGACACTTGAATATCTACCACCTATGAGACGGCAACAGATGTAGATTACTATTTATGCATTTCAAATATCATGTCACATCGGCAGCAACTCAAGTGTTCAATATCTCCCAATTCCAGTCATTGTAGGTCCCCTGACAAGACATGAGTCCATCCTACATAATGCTCCCCTCTTTTCCAACTTATGTGACATAGCTTGACTCGATACGGAGTTTAAGAAACATACTTTTGAAACTTGTGGTCTTAAGCAGGAAATAATATTTGTTTGGCTACAAGACTTTTGACACTAGTGGTCTTACACACGCCCAAACATTTGTGTGGCTACAAAAGCTTCTCATTATGGGTAAAATTGGAAGTTTAAAATAAAATTATTTTCAATTATAGAAACGTGTCATTTTTTTTGGAACGGACTAGTAATGAAAGAATGTCACATAAAGTGGAAGAAAGGGAGTAACACATAAGAAATAGTCCTTGAATCATTACAAGAGTGTTTTCCTTGTATGTTGAGAGTTGAGACCCATGAGACTCAAGGACACAAGAAAAGTGACAGTTGGGGACCATTCTAAGTATAAAAAGAAAGAAGAAACTGAGGACAGTTGGCGAAAAGATGCAACGTATTCTCATTTTCCATTACCTAAATGTAAATTTGATCATTAACCTTTCTATAGGAAATAAACCAAAAATTTGTTGCTACCTATCTGTGATTTTAAGTGAAGCGACTTCAATCAAATTGCCACCAAAGAAACCAACAACAAGACAAACCTGATTGATATATGGCTCCATCTGATGCAAAAGCTCATATCCCTAAAAGATAGAAATAGAATGTGAGAAATTGAAACAAATAGGCTAGAATAGCTCCCAACTGTATGACATACCTGTTTGAAATAACGAAGATGAGCATCCATTGTACCGCTAACTGCTTCCAGGAATTCAAACCGTTTCTTTGCCTCAACATTAGAAAGAGCGGTTACCTGGATTGTTAGGATTCAAAAAGGAAAAACAATTAATATGTCATTGCTATTGTGGTAACACTTTTTCAATCATAAAGAGATTCCTTGAGATGCTCTAACTACAGATTCACTCACCAAACTGAATCGAGCTTGCTCGAAAGTTGATCTTGCATTATGAAGTTCCTGGAAGAGTAAAACCGTGTTAAGTTTTCTTTGCCTTCCTTTATTTTCAAGGTAGGCAATAATATGTGGAAACATTAAACAAGTGACTTCAGAATGTTATAGGCAGTATGGATGACTAGCTGCTATGTCTGTCTATACCTCCTCCAGTACACTGGCAATGTCAGTTTTTGTGCCTTTCCTTAGTGACAAAAACTTCTCGCGAGCCTGCAGCATGGAGTATATATCAAGGAGAATTAAATAATGTTAATAGCTATAACAGAAAATACCTACATCAACAACAGAGGAAGTGTTTCTATTATTTTAATTCAGAACTCCAATTAACTTGAAGTTTTTTGTGCAAGCTTAATGAGTTCCTTCAACCCCAATGAATGCTAAAACATATCACCAGGAGACATTTAAATGGGAGGAAACAATGGAGGTAAACCAAAATATCGTGATAATAGTTATGTGGTGGCAATGCATTATAACATTTCTGAAAGTAAGTCTTTTAATCCCATTAACAACATATAGGATAATTAATATAGGAATGGTTTCTGTTTTGAAATAGTTATCTACAGGAAAAAAAAAATCTTCAAATGCATCAGATCGTGAAATCTCTAACAAGCATTAAGAATAAGACTACCTGATCATAAACTAGGCTTGCCTTGTCAAAGCGCTTCCGAGCTTCCTGCACAAAGAGAACTCCTTGTAGAAAATACTTGCACAATCGTTTCATTTTTGAGTATTTAAGCTCAGAAAATCAGGTTTCACATATGACGTTCTTGTTTTTTCTAACTGACCGAGAAACCCCAAAGGCCAATGGCGCATGGTTCGAAATTCGGTAGATAATGGGCCTGCCCTGTACCTTATCCACTAAAATACCAGACTTTGGACTATGTCAGGGTTCAAAAATGTGATGTGTGCCTAACCCGCACATCACACACTTCACTTAACACTAGACCAAAGCTAAGTTGCTCGGACTCTTCACTTTCGGTGCCGCACCAGTGTGGACACGATGTGGGTGTGGGATCCGTACCTGATATGGTCAACCGATTTTGGGTACTTTGACCAAAATCGACAGAGAAATTTGGGACAAATACAATGAGTTCTGTAATCAAAATAAAAGCTAAGGTGAAATTGAATAAAATGGAATACCTTGGATATAGAAATTTATATGTCAGTCGATCAATATTTTCTCCTCGGAATACCTTGCAAGTTTTCCACATAATGTGTCTCATAATTTAGACATATAACTCTAATTTTAGATACTTGAATTATTTCTAGCCCAATCCGCGCACCCGTATCCGTACCTGGATCCATACCCCCGAATCTTAAAATTTAGATCATAAAGGATCCGACCTCTAGATCTGCACCCGTATCTGACATCCGCACCCGAGTCAGAGCAACTTAGGACCAAAGTCATGGACACATGTAGATGTTTATATTTATCCTGAAGTAGCAATCAAAAATGCCTTTTAGAAAAGAAGGGAAGTCAAAAAATTGTAGTACCTTGACATCTTGCAGATCTATGTTAACATACTGCAGTAACCGATCATTCAGTATGTGCTCAACCTGAGAAGACAGTATGAATGTCAGAGAAGTAGGTGGTCGGTTAAATGCATGCCACTATCAGAATATAGATCACTTGCAGTTCTATTTTTTCTTCCACATCAACTTGTGTGCATCTCGACTATTCCATAGGGTACCTGCTACCTCCCAACAACACAGGTACTGGATAACTCAGATGGGGAGAAATCACTTGCAGTTATATTTTTATTCTTTCCATAGGAAGGAGAGCCTCAAAGGAGGAAAAATCAAGAAATTTGATGATAGAATGAGTAAAGTCAAGAAGAATTCCAGGAAAAAGAATAAAATATCAATGGATCAGAAAACTCTGCTAATGATAGAAATACAACAGCAAATAATTCAACTAGCACAAGAAGAAATTCATAAATTAGACAAACGAAGTCGACATTCAAGTTCGCATAAAAGGAGAGAAAAAAAGAGGGAACAAAAACAGAACCATAAGTATTTCGTTTTTATCGGGAAATAGAACCATATTTCTTAGGTCACAGATGATGGAACTCGGATTTTGTGTTCTTAAGGTTAAGATGACAAGATTTTACCCAGATATTGCGGAAATGAGTGTCCCGGACATGATAGAACTTAAAATGGAGCTCAATCAACATGCCCTTACTTAGACACCATATACGGCATATCTTGAAGTCAAGGCAATAATTCGGAAGCACACTCCACAGAAAAGGGTAATACTGAATAGATGTTTTGATGTCCTCTTGAAAGGCAACTGGTGCTGCTCTCTGCCCCGGATAAGGAGTTGAGCAATACAGCATCCAAAGGAATATTGCAACAATAACATAAAATTGAGAAACAAAAGATACTGAAAACTTTACCTGTGACCGAAGAACTTCCTTATATGTCCCGATTTCCCTCAGTGCAATAGTAAATTTAGTCATTACAGGGCCTACAATGAGAACGAAGTAAGTGACTGAACACTTAATGGGTCATTATTCAACTACAGATCACATGTTGAAACTGGATTTGTCATATGAAACTTGCAAAGTGGGAAAGGATGAATTCATAAAGGTCAAAGCACATTAGAATATCGAAAAGGTGTTTCTGCATTTAGTAGAGCCAATCTCTTTATGCTGGTCAAACAAAAGCTTTTGATGAGAAACGTCATTTAGCTGATGCTGAAAATGAGGGGAGAATAGTCGTGGAGACATAACTTATACTATCTGGATACTTTATAAGACATGATACTAACTTATACTATCAGGATACTTTATAAGACATATTATGTTGCAAAGGAGAATATCCTCAACTAAGTCTCGCTAAAATTCTGATAATTAACAACTATAGTAAATTCTATTTACTGAATAAGCAGAACAGATCCAGGAAGTTTTCTCAATCCCCAAGACATTCTCGTCAAACTTGGCATGTAAATAATTGGAGATGTGATCCAAACTCCAGGATACATAAACAAGTACGACGTTAAACCAATGTTCAAGTCTCATTGCCCAGTTCCCTCAAATAGCGATACCAAATAGGCAGATATCAAAGAAACAAAAAACAAAATAAATAATAGAGAGACTTGAGACTACAAACAGTGTAGTGGATGACTTTTTATTTTGGCACAAGTCAGTGAAATAGTGGATCCATTGGAACATCTATAGAAGGTTACTGGACTGCTTTCTAAAGAAGGGTAAGGACTGAAAAAATTATATATTTCCCAGACCATTAATTTCTCATGTTTCCAATACTCTGTGAGATGTCTCTACATCTATGAACCCACAAGAAGTGCATCTCATGTTTTGCGAATTGTTATTAGCACTTGAAAAAAAATCACAAATGGACAAAGAAAATGGTGCGTGGAGTGCTGATCCCATTGCTCTAGGATAAACACTTGTAGCTGACAAACATCATATAAATATATGTACTAGCTCTTTACATACCTCCAAATGCCACGCTAATAGGATCATTGTGGCCCCCACCAAACGTTTCCAGGGCGCTCGCGAAAGCAATATCTCCATCATATCCCTCTCCAAGTCCTTCCCTGAAAGTAGAACAGAAAAACTGATACTTGAAAACCTCTACAAATTCACCAAGGATAAAAAAGAGGTCGGATGTCTATTAATCAATAAAACAATTAAAGGACTTATAGAAAGCAAACCATTGAACTGATATAAATACTCAAGCCCTATAACATAAATCATCAAGGTTTCACCATGACCTTGCCCCTTGACTGGCAACTGAACTACCCTGCACTAATCTAATAAAAGGTTGTGGTTTTTATGCAACACTAATGACTTTCCAAAATAATAGGTTTCAACTAGTCGAATTTCGGGAAAGATACATCAACAAGATTCTAAGAGAAATATTAAATCATTTGTTGGAGTCACCAGGAAGCATACCTCTTTTTAGCTAGCAGAAGGCACTCTTTCTTTTTCTTTTTTCTTTTCTTTTTGTAAACAATGGACAGCAAAACCAACTAAATTTTAGAAGTTCAAAGTTCAATAAAAACTTCATTATGAGAAAGAATCTACAAAAAATGAAAATAGAAAAATGAAGCAGTGATTTGGCCAAGAAGTGACACAACCGGAAACGAAAGATTTCTACACTCCATTGAAGGGAATGTCTTCTTGAGATGAAATCACATACATTTAGAAAAACTGCATGTCTGTTAAAACAGCAATTACTGTAGATTACTCACTCATAGCCTCAGCATCCTCGATAAGAAACCAAATGAAAAATAACAAAGCATAGTTTATTAAGCCAACAACGTCTTAACGATAAAAAAAAAGTTTATTAAGCTAACAACGATCAAAGAACACTCACGTGTATTTACGACATCCTTTGTAGAACTTCAAGCTTCTTTCTCTTAAGGATTCAGCACTTTCTTCCAAGCATTGCAGCTGTTTCACCCAAACATCAGTCAACAATACAAAGTGAAAATCTGTGAGGATCCAGATAAAGAACAAAAAATTTCTCTCTTCGAGTAGAACACTGAAATTTTAAGATCAATGTACACCAAGACAGAACAACTTCACAGGAGCGCTTATTGCATATTATCATCTAAACTCACCACCTTCAAAGCTATAATCACATCATAGGACTACGTAATGAGAAATCAGTTTCCACTTTGCAGTATAGCATATGATTCAAACACAAATACGATGTGCATTCCCATTTCGTATCGACTCATCTAAGCTCCAGCTAAGAAATAGCCAACTATGTCATCTGGAATTACTAAATCAAAAGAAAACATATTGCCAAGCTATTGGGAATTGGAAAGCCTAGACTTGCTCACTAAAATAAGATAACAGTAATTACCACTTATCTCATAAAAAGATCGTAGCATTTAAGATTTAAAAGGGGAAAAAAGAGAGAATTTAATCAAAAAATGAAAAATTGTATTTTCCATCAATCCGAAACTGTATATTTAGTGGCTAAAGTAACAAATATTCGTAATTGTGGATCCTTAACTAGTCAAGCAACAATAACAGCTAAAAACAACATTAGTAAGGTAATGCTAATGATTAGAGAAGAACAAACCTGTTTACGGAACATGGGAGAGTCATCCAGTTTACCAAAATGCATGATTGCAACACTGATTTATCTTTTCTACTCCAATTCTCAATTAACATCACCAAAGCTAAAAAAAAAATGTTCGATCTTGGCCGATTTAAGCTTGTATCAATGACATAACAACCTCACAAAGATCTACCATTTCAACTGTCGATCTCAAATTCATCTGTCTTTAGTAGACAAGAGCAGTGAGAGCTGCTAGCTACTACCACTTTCTTCAGCTAAGAAAATTTAATGCACCAATACTTGTATCTCCTAATTAGGAAATCAAGGTACTGTAAAGTAAAGTGAGGGATGATGGGTACAAAGCCCTAGAGGGTGGGGTAGAAACCCTAGAAAGGGAAAAATTTCTTGGGAACTGAATGAAAATGTATTGTTGTCAGCAGAAGCAAACTCAACTCCTCTAATTACAGGACTGATTCTCTCTCATTTTAATCTTTCCACTATTTAGTAAACTTGCTATACTTTACTTTCTAAAGCAAATGGCATCTGAAAATGAATAGCAACAAAGAAAGAAACCAATAGACCCATTTCTTTTTTATTTATTTTTAAAATTTAATAATGCGAGTGTAAAGAGGAGAGAGACACGGTAACATTTTCACTGAGAGGAGGGGGTGACAGACGGACATTGTTAGGGGTGAGCACGAGTAGAAGTAGGTACCCGATCGGAATCGACACTAATAGATAGGTTCTGGGTAGTAAAATTAAGAACCGATCAATGTTGGATCCGGTTTCAGTTCCGGCAAATAGAGACAGGTACCTGGACCCGGAACCTATTGCTTTTGTTTTAATTTAAAAACAAATATGGGTTCTTTATTTCTTCTAAAACACGGCCGGGTTCGTCCCAATCTGACCGCAACCCAACCCAAATCTCCTTATCATGCGTAAACACCCCAGAACCATTCCCTCTTTTCATTTCACACCGAAACCCTAGCCTTCATCTCTCTCTTCGCCATCAACGCCGAAAATGGCAATTTTGTAGTGTACAATGCTTTACTTCAGGTCTTGCTCGTTTAAAACGGGCAAGGGCATTAATAAACCTCGCCCGCACACCGGAGAACCACCACCACCCCTACCAAGGTGAGGTTACCCTCTTCATCGCCTTTTCTGTGATCTCTTAATGATTATTGTCTCTTTACAATTTCAAATAGTGTATTCTGATTGATTGGGTTCGTTTTGGAGGGATTTTTCCCTCCTATTTTACTCATCCCACACTGATTAGAAACCTTAATCTCTAGGGTATGGGGGTTCTATAAATTAAACCTCATTCCCATTGATTATTCTTATTAATTTAGTTAGTTTCTAGCTAAATTGTATGATTTCCAGTATGTTTATATGTTAATAAGTGTGTTTTAGATGAATCTATGCCTATTGTAGTTGAATATGATAGTTGGAACAACATGAAGTAGTTTCTTATATGTAATTGTGCAACTATGAGCCTGTTTAGTTGACGAGTTTATTCCTTAACTGGTTTAGTTTAATTTAGTTTAAGAATAGGCTTAAATTACTATGCTTTGTGGATATATCAACCTGTTTTAGGTGAACAATGAATAAGCAACACAAAAATTTACAGGATATCCGGGAACCTACCCGGACCGCAGGGTCCGGGTAGGTTCCGAATAATGATTGCTACGGGTAGGTTCCGGATAGTAAATTTAGGAACCGGTCGTTTACTGGATAAGATCCATATAGTTTAAAAAAGGTAGGGTATCCAGACCCGCTCACCCCTAGACATTGTTAAAAGACTAGCTTCAGATCTCTTCGCTTTCAAAAACAAAAATACTTTCTTTTGTTATTGAACAAAAATTACTTTTTACTCCCTCCATCTCCTTTTACTTGTCCAGAATATATTTTACAATCTACTTTAAAAAGTAGTACAGTAATAATGACAGTAAGTATATATGAAACTTTAAAATTTAAATTTAACTATATACTCCACTTAATTTAAAAAATAATTATTTAATGATAAAAATAAAAAAAAAACTCTCTATGATTTATTAAAGTGGATAAGTGTAATAAAAAACTATTTTTAGTATACTTAATAACTAAAAGGAAACAGAAAAGGTAAGAAAGTAACCTATTTTTATAAGATTATGAATAATGAAACCTCTTGCCCGTAAAATATAGAGATTATGCTAACTTTTATTTATCATTGTGACATATAAGTCTTCTTTTTTTCAAGTTTTTTATTTCAAAAACTTGTTTGGCTATAAATTTGTGTCAATTTTTTTCTCTAAAATTGAAAAAAGGTTTTTGAAGAAAACAAATTCTCCTCGAAACTTCAATATCTTTTCAAATGGAATAAATATCCGGATACAATTTTAATTTTAAAGTACTTTTTTTAATAAAACTTTAATATTATTATTTTTAAAATGTCACTGGATGTATTACCATACATTACTAACAAATAACCACTCAATTCTCTTGTTCAATATCATATTTAGAGATGCCAACGGATCCTGGACCCGGTGGATCCAGATCCGTTTTATAGGATATGGATCTTCAAAATTTGGACGCGACGGATCCGGATCGAATCTGGATCAAACCTGGATCCATTTATGACGGATCAGATCTGGATATGGATCTTGTATTTGAGATCCGTATCAGGTCCAGATCCGACCCGTGGATCCGTTTTTTTATTAAATACATTTATACATCCATAAGACCATAACCTAGAACTTTCTTTAATTTTCTTGGCCAGACCCAAATCCATAAAGGACCGAAGCCCAGCCATGCGTGTCTTTAAGCCAACGAAAGAGGCAAAGACCTCATTCATTTCGTTTCATTCTGTAAGACAAAACCGTAGTCGCCGCCTCTACTTGCTATCCCTACGCATACGACGTCAGTCCATATCCACCCATTCCGATTCTGAGGTAGTAAGACAAATCAGATTCAATACTTTCTGTCATATATTAAACGGTGAGTTCGATTTTTATTTTTTGGCCCTTTTAACTTCTGTTACTCTGAAGATGCAAATGATTATCCTGAAGAAGAATTAGTAGACCCTAATCTAGAAATAATAACAAGAAAATGAACTAGATTACCAAATCATATACCAGTAGGACAACAAGTTGAATTTAAAGAATTTGTAGGATCAATGGCACAAGGTGTAAATTACAATGGATATTTTTTAGACTTAGATAATGTTTATGATGAATAAGAATTAGGAAGAAGAATAAATGATTGGAATCTTGGAATGTATATAGCATTAATGAACTCTACACAAACAAAAAACCTAGAATATATGTATGACTTGATATCTAAAACATTAATCGGAAATGTAGCTTATCGGATAGAATCTATAGCATACCAATTAAAAGGAGAAGTATTTAGCCATGCAGGAAATTGGAAATCTATGTTAATAATATTTGATATTATACTAAAAAGAGAATTTTTTAGGAGAAAAATGGTTAGTAGCACGAGAAAACGTACTTGCAAAAAGAAAAACTGAGATAATAATGAATCTTAATAACATGAAATGTTGTAAAATTAATAAATTACCAGAATATACAATAAGTTTTAGTAAGTTCTTCTATGAAGCAAGATTTTTACCCCAAGAAGGTTTAATATATCAACAACTCTATTATGACCACTTATCAAAACCTTATAATACTGAGATATCAAAAGAATATACCCAACTAGAACAAAAAAAAATACACTAGGAGAGAGAATACGCGTACTAAGAGCATATCTAATGTGAAAATGTGAAGAATACAAAATGCAACAAAAGATTAAAAAAGATAAGAAAATAGGATTAAGAGAGATGTGTGGATTTATAGAAAGAAGACTAGTATTTGGATGTGATGATAATAGAAGAGAAAAGAAATATAAGATAGGTCATAAAAAGAGATATCAACACAAGAAATATAAAAGATATAATAATTACAATAGACAAAACCAACAACCTTATTACAAACCTTATAGGAAAAAGAGATTTAAAAGATATAGAAATACACTTGAAACCAGGAAAAAAATTAAACATAAGAGAAAATTTAGGAAAAGAAAATATATAAAACCATTAGAAAATAAAAACTTAAAGAATGTAAATGTTGGAATTGCAATAAAAAAGAACATTATGCTAATAAATGTCCAAAGCTAAAGAAAAAAGGTGTAAAATATATAAATACAACACAATTTATAATGAGTCTACAACAAATAAAAGAAGATAATAATAAATGGTATGAATATGAAGACTTTTATATCAATCAAACTGATGAAGAAAGTGAATCAGAATTAGAAAATATTAACTTTATTAACCAAAACTCAAGAAAGCGAAAGTAATTCTGACTAAATGGAATTACAAGAAGAAAAAAGAAAATTATTAGAGGAAAGAAATTACTGGATACAATATGAAAGGCATGTTCGCCATAAGTTTATTACAACTACAACTACTAGTGAAACAGAAAATAAATACTATAATGATAGATACGAAAAGATTACTAAAAACCTTAGCAGAATAAGAGAAAGATTGAGTGAAATAAGATGGAAAAAACTACTAGAGGAAGTAAGACAAATGAAACAAGATGAGGAGCTTCAACAAAGATTAGGAAAGATAGATTTGGAATAAAATGATAATTAGATGGTAGCAATCTATATAGAAGCTCATATAGAATACAAGCCTAATAAAATGATAAAACAAAAGATCTTTATTGACAGTGGAGCAGACTTATGTATAGCAAAGAAAGAGGTATTAGAATCACACAGATGGAAGAGATCTAAAACACATAGAACAAGAGTATCAAACTTTAACGAACAAACAAAAGAATTGGATATAATAACAGAAAATATGAGAATAATATTAGGAAAGACAATATTTAGAATACCAGTAATATACCAACTGAATGATATGAAACAACAATTATTGTTAGGAAACAATTTCATAGACTACTTTAAAACATAAGTGATAAATAATAATACTTTTAGCTTACAAACGCCTTGTAATAAATGGATAATACTAAAGAGAGTACTACCAATACACACACTAAGAATATGTAACATAAGATCCGATAGGAATAGTAACCTACAGTTATTAAGAGAAAAATATTTCAATATATTAAAAATAAATTTTGGAGAAAACCCAATGCAACTATGGGAGAAAGAAAAAATATATGTTGAAATCAAGTTAATAAATCTCAGTGATATAGTTAGATCTAAACCTATTAGGTATAGACCAACAGATCAAAAAGAGTTTGAAACCCAACTAAAAGAATTATTAGAATTAAAATTGATATAAGAGAGTAAAAGTCTACATAGTAGACTAGCCTTTTTAGTTAGAAAACATAGTGAACAAAAAAGAGGAAAGGCTAGAATGATGATTGATTATAGAGAACTAGACAAAAAGACAATATTTGATGGATATTTTTTACTATACAAAAGAAACCTTATCAATAGATAAGGAAATAAAAAATGGTTCAGTAAATTTGATTGTAAAAGTGGATTTTGGCAAATAAAACTAAAAAATGAATTAAAATCTTTAACAACCTTTAGTGCCCCTCAAGGACATTACGAATGGAACGTACTACCCTTTGGATTGAAAAATGCACCACAAATATTTCAAAGAAGGATGGACTAAGTGTTCAGAAAATTGACAGAATTTTGTATAGTATATGTTGATGACATATTAATATATAGTGATGATTTGGAAAATCATATAAAACATCTAGAAGAATTTATAAAAACTGTGAAACAACATGGACTATTATTATCTGAAAAGAAATCTGAAATCTTTAAGAATAATATAGAATATTTGGGATACATAGTAGATAATGAAGGATTACAATTACAAGAACAACATTGTAACAAAAATAAAAAATTTTAAAGATAAATTAGAGAGCAAAAAAGAGGTACAACAATTTCTAGGAGTAGTAAACTATGTTTCAGACCATATAAAGGATTTACCACTCTTAAGAAAGTCATTACAAGAATTTGTTGGAAATTTGCCTTTGGCGGGGAGGTGCGTCCACCCATATTTAATGAATTAAACACTAGTGTTCCGCATGTTGGAGGCTTTGTCTCTTCGCACATGCATGATCTACGAAGTGAGTAGATGACCGTAGGGCCAAGAATCGTCAAATTTCATTGAGAAATGAAAGAGATATTGGTCCACGAAGTAAGGTATCTGAGGCATGGAAATATGGTGTGGGACAAATCTACCACATCGGTGGGAATAGGAAGAATTGCTCTCTATATAAGTCTCTAATATGGTAAAGGGTTTCGGACCCCAAGGGGTATCCCATATGTTTAAAGGAGGGAGGACCTAGATGTGCTTGGGTTCAAGGCTAAGCTCACACGCACGCCGCCGCTGCCCGCCCGTCCGGTCCGGTCGTGGGCTGTGGGGACTTTCTGATATTATCTTTTTGGACCCCAAATTGCTTAATATTTACAGTTTGGTCCATAGAGTTTCTGAAAAGTTAATTTTGGGGTGACGAAAGGTAAAAAGTTTTCTGCCTTCCGTTGGACTGTTTTCTGGAGCATTAGCCAACCATTACATGGCTGATTAACTCCTCCATTATCACCCTCCTTCATGTCCATAAATCAGTCTCTCTTGATGGCCATTAACAACCTCTCTAATGCCATTTACAGCCCACTTAATGACTATTTACAGCTGTGTTTTGGGCAGTTGAACATCCCTCTTGTGATGCTATATATTGAGCTATTTTGGCTCAATTGTAGAGGGACATACGTGACTGAAATTCAGTACAAAACAGTGAGCAAAACAGCCAGAAAATAGTACAAAACACAGCTCAAAACAGTGAGCAAAACTGTGATGAAAAATAGTGAGTTAAGACCCTCATATACACAAGATATACACTACAGAGACACACTATATACATAGAGACAAAACAGAAGAGAAGATAGAAACTCTTCCTTCCTTTTCCATATCTTCAGCAAGTCGATTTATATTTGTTTTATTCGCTAGGCTCAACCTATTGGCTTTGTAGCGTTGAGATTAAAGTGTTGTTTTATCTTGGGAGACTATTGCCTGCTAACGTAAAAGCATATATACGGGGCAATCTTGTCTTAAGGACATAGTGCAATCACTTCGACTCAACACACAACGTTTTAACCATCCAGATTTAGTTGTTTCTTGATTTCAGGTTATCAAGATTCAAAACACAACAAGCTTGCGGCAGTTTTGAAGATTGACCATTTATTTATCCTTTCGAACACTTGTAATAGTTATTTACTTTTCGTACTTCTTTATAAAGTACATAGAGTACCAACAGAATTAACTAGAAAAAGTATAACCTTTGAATGGAAGGAAGAACATACTAAAGCCAAAGTCTTGCCAAAACATAGAATACCAACAAAACTAGATCAACTAGAAATTTTTACTGATGCTAGTGATATAGGATGGGGAGCATTCCTCATAGCATATGATAAAGAGGATATAGATAAAGAAAAATCACTAACTTGTGGATATGGAGGTGGAACATGGAATCCAAATGAGAAAAATTACCATATTAACGAAAAAGAACTACTAGCAGTAAAAATTTGAATAAAGAGATTCATTATCACCTATTGCCAGTAAAATATGTTGTTAGAACAGATAATACCCAAGTAAGAGCTTTCATTACAAATAAAATAGACTATTTACCAGAACTAAACAAAAGAAGGAAGTGGTAATCATTCTTTTATTGTTATGATTTTATTGTTAAAAATATATCTGAAACTAAAAATATTCTAGCTGATTTTCTTAGCAGGTATAACGATGTCAACCAGCAATGAAAAAATTGAAGAATATATTACCAGTGTTACAAAAATCATCAAGCAAAACACTGAAACCATTACAACCAAAAGGCAAGAAAACGCACTTCTGGTAGATCAACTGACAGAAGCCTTTCAAGACTTCAAAAACCTACAAAACCTAAAAACCACTCTATCTAAACCTCTCTATCTACTACAGAAAAACCAAAAACGTTTACATCCAAGCTTCCAACCATGCCATCCACTATGTCATCTACCATGACAGCCTCATCTTCTCAAAATCCAACAGCAGTATCAATGAGTGACAAATTGAAGTTTGCACCTGAATATATTACAGCTTACGAACAAATAAATAAATTTTATGACTATAAATCTAACCCTCATATTTTACGAAGTGCAAAACTTAGCAAATACCCAAGATTTTTATGTAATGAAAAAGCTAACCCTGATATCGTTGCAAAACTATTTACTTATGATTTTATAGATAAAATATTAGAGATGAAACTTTTTACAATATTGCTAAATTACCTACTGTTATAGTACAATCTGCTCAAGCAATGATGGAATCATTTGGAAAAAGTATCTATGGTATACAACTATTTGATGCCTCAACAGATCTAATGGAAAAACCTATTATAATATGCAAGTTGTTCAAAACTGGAAGAAATAGCAATATTAGTGGAGATGATGAAGATCTCAAGATGAAAATACCATGTACCCTGGAAAAATTTCAAGAATGGTTGAGTGCCAAAAGAGCTATTGGACTATTAACATTAAAATAAAAAATTGAATATATGTTAAGAGCAGGTAAAGCTAGCATTATTGGTGTTGTTTATGTAAAGCAATACAGGAAGTAAATAAATATTACAAGTGTTCGAAAGGATAAACAAGTAAGCTAATATTTAGAACTGTCGCAAACTTGTTGAGTCTTGAATCTTGATAACATGAAATCAAGAAACACTAAATCTGGATTGTTACAACTGTGGGCTGAGTCGAGAGATGACTCTCTGTCTTTAA